>VZTZ01049097.1:645221-730265 GCA_013400955.1 Drymodes brunneopygia
GGGGGAGCGGCGGCCGGCCGTGCCGGAGCACCCCGCCTCCGGGGGACAAGCGGCCGGGAGGCTGAGGAGCGCAGGCAGCGGAGCCGGGGAGGAGGAGGAGGGCAGCGCCATGACTCATTTGCAGGCAGGTCTCTCCCCGGAGACTCTGGAGAAAGCCCGGCTGGAGCTGAACGAGAACCCCGACACCTTGCACCAGGACATCCAGGAGGTGCGGGACATGGTCATCACCCGGCCGGACATCGGCTTCCTCCGCACCGACGATGCCTTCATCCTGCGGTTTCTGCGGGCCAGGAAGTTTCAGCACTTCGAGGCGTTTCGCCTCCTGGCCCAATACTTTGAATATCGCCAGCAGAACCTGGACATGTTTAAGAGCTTCAAGGCCACAGACCCGGGCATCAAGCAAGCGCTGAAGGATGGTTTCCCCGGAGGGCTGGCCAACCTGGATCACTACGGCAGGAAGATCCTCGTCCTTTTTGCTGCCAACTGGGACCAGAGCAGGTAAAAGCAGAGCCACTCGCCCACCTCAGCCCCTTCTCCCCCCGGGCAATGCGAGGGAAAGCCGTGCCAGAGCAGAGGGAGAGAGGGTGGGCAGCAGGGACACACCCGGCGCTGCCCACAGGGGGCTGGGCAGCAGCCCGGAAGGCTGAGGGAGAGAAGAAAGAAGAAATCCGTTTTCTGGCTTAGGCCTCTTTCAACCAGCTCATCCTTTGTGGTGTGAATTTTGGGAGGCAGGTAGACACTGCTGGAGTGCTCTTCTCAACTGCCTGCTAGGAGGTTTACACCCTCCTGCCTCCCCTCAGCCGGAGTAAGCTGGCACGTAGGTGATGTGCTTATCCCCCAGACAAAGGCTGGTTGCACTCTCGGCTGGTCTTTCTGCCTCAGCACACACAGAGCTGCTCAGGTGCCACGGGAGAAAGTGGGAGATGCTGTGTGGAGAACAGGAGTATCCATCATGGCTTTTGAGCTGAAAAGTTTGCCTGTGCAGGAAGCTGAGACTCAATCTTTTCCCTCAGCTAGAGAAAGCTCTTCCTGAGCCACCTGGAAATGCCAGGATGGAAGTTGCTGTAACCACTTCTTTTTCCACTCATGCTGCTCCAAATGTCAATTATCTGCATAATAAGATCCAAGCACACAAAACTTCGATAGCAAATTGAAGCCTAATCTCTAGAACAGTTTCTGATATTTTTTGGGACTACTCTAGCCTGAAGATGACTTAGTAGGGTGACCCAAGAGCTGGCTCCCATCAAGGCCCTTTTTAGCAATTGGCTTGATATTATGTGACAGTCTTTGTTTATTCTAAATTCCTTGTGGGGCGTTATGCTCAGTTGCTTCTGCAGTCTAAAATTATATCCACAAAATTGGCTTGATTTCAGTACATTTAAACTCTCTTAAGACCTGCCTCTGTGAGCACTGCATTGTTTTCTTCGGCTCCCAACCTGAGTGCAGGTTTAGGATCTGAAGCACTTTTTAGTGAGAAAACTTAGAATCTTGTGAGTTGCCATCCTTATTGCCATCGACATCGTGCTGAGTGCTCAGTGCAGATATACTCAGCTCAGCTACTATGAAACTTAGGGGGGGACTTCAAACAGTGGGCAGTGTGGATAGAAAGGACAAAATTTGGGGGAGAGGTGTGTTTAAGTTTGCCCTTTAGGTGTTTGTTTTGCTGTCCTCTTGCGGGCTGTGTGGATTGCCATCAAAGGGAGCATTCCCACAGCTCCCTGCACTGGTTGGTGTTACAGCTACAGACAGGTCTCTGTCCAGAGAGATGCTGGCCAACCTTGGCTTTCCTCTCCTTCAGGAATGGCCACCACACCCACATTGTCTGTGGGAGAAGTTTCCTGTCCCTTGCTAACCCAAGAATCAAGTCTAGGGACTAGGAGAAAGCTGTCTGGCACAAATCAAAACTGCCCACAGCCAGGATAACCACTTAGAAAGGGTGGATGATTATATGCAGAGCCGGGTCCAGCATCCCTCTTTCTGCTTTGCTTTTCTAGCAGATGAAGCAAAAAAGCTGAGGAGCAGTGGTGATGAGGCTAAGGACTCTCTGAGTGTGTTTCCTTTCCCACATAAGGACCTTCCTTGTTTCCCACATAAGGACCAGATCAACTTTTAATTTTAAAAATGACTCCACCAACTCCTAAAAATCCCTGAAGGAAGAGTTAGCAAAGAAATGGATGTTTAGGACTTTTATTAAATTGTATGTCTATGATGAAGAAGCTCCCTTGTAAAAGGTAGTGTGACCTACTGTATACTATTGTTTCTTATTAATGAAGAAATCCCAAAGCTTTGTGTGACACTTGTCATATTACTTCATTTGATCATAGTCAAAAGACTACCAAGAATTGAAGTGCAGAGATAAAGTGGCATTTAAAATAATAATTGCCATGTGGACAGAATAGGTTTATTTTCCTCTTGGGGTCAGATATGCTGATATTTAAAGTACATGAGCTCAGCTGACACAGCAATAAATTTATTGTGGTTTTTTTCATGAACTCCTATTGGTATGATTAATATTATTTATGCTATGATAGCAGAGTCGCTGGGGTACACTAGAGTATTTAATGGACGTGTTTGCAATTGGGTGCCTACAGCTTTTGAGCGCTGCCAGCGCGAGGGATTTGTTTTCACACAGACCACTCAGACAAAGCGGAGAGCTGAAGCCCAGCTGCGGGGAGTGGCTTGCTCCAAGGCACATGACAAGTCAGTGACACATCTGGAAATGGAGCTAGGTCACTTTCTTTACTAATTTAGTGCCTTCCATTATCTGATACTCAGTGGCTGAACCTGGGGAGCATTGTGGAACTTATGCCAGGGCTGCTATGCAATATGTCTCAAGCTTATGAAGTCTTGCAGTACATAACCCAGTGTTCCTCTTACAGCAACAATGGGAGGATTACTTATTGAAGCCTATCTTGTTAGGCCCTCTTTGTATGCTTCATAAACTAAGTTAATAGAACACAGCAAGGCTCCACATCTATCATATATGTGCAAATTATTATGGCCAGGATGTAACCATTAGAAATAAAAAGTTCCAATTTGTTATTTAAATGAATAGCAGACATACTAGAGATGATTTATATAGCACTATCAGCCTATGATTTACATAGTTCCAATTAGAGAGAAAAGTGTGGGAGGCAAAAAAATCCTATGGTAAAACAAGCCTGTGTACTAGATGTTAAATCATTAAATTAAAGCGGGGCCTGAAAACTGCACCAGATGTCCTGCCATCTGAATAACCCAGTCAGACATGTATTTAAAACAAACAAATAAAAAAGGAAAGGTGAAAGATAATGTGCTAAGTAGCCCAGCAGCTTTTCAGTGTGACCCAGCCTAACTCTCCACCCTGTCTGTACAATGGGGAAAGTGAAGATCAGTGGCATTCCTGCCAGGAAGCTGGATAACACTCAGGGAGGGATCAACCTTCCCTATTAACTTCCAGATTGTTGATTCTTAACTACATTTGGCTTGTAGGTGTCTACACGTGTGAAGACTCCCTTTTTCTTAATGTGTCCAGCTGGTGCAGTTTTTTTCAGTTAATAGTGCAGTTAACTTCAGCTCTCAGCTGCAAGAGATCTGTTATTGTGCATGGTCTTCTGTATGCTTCCTGGCACCTGGACACACATTCCCCAGGAATATCAGTCTATTTTGATGCTGTATGTTTGAAACCTTTCTGGTATTAATTATCTCAGGTTTTTCCCTAGAAAGTGCATTAGAAGAATGCAATGATACCTTGTTCTGGCAGTGTCACAGTGACCCAGTCAGCTCACACCATCCTCAGTGAATATGGAAATCCTCTGCATTCATATACTGCTGGCTCTGCTGTTGCATCAGACAATTTACAGCAGGGCAAAGACAGACTCCACGGGTTTGCTTTCAAAGCTAGGCTTTCATGTGCACAAGTGCTAGAAACTTTTCCTCCTGTTAAATAAAAATTTAACTTCTGTAGGTATGAGGAGTGTGGTCTGCTCATCAGCCCACAATAAACAACAGGCAAGATGGCAAGGCATTTTTCAAGCTCTGATGGAGGCAGTATGACAAAATAAATAGCAATGCTAACAGTAGTAACATATTAATAGTATAAAAAAACTGTTTAGCAGAGTCGGTTTTTGTTTCAAAGTTGTATCTTCCAAATGATAGCTATTAACTAGTGTAAACACTGTCATTTTTTCTACAGTTACTCCTACTGACTGATGCTGTTTTATTATTTCCTAGTTTTCCCCCAGGTATCCCTATCTGCCTATCATCACTTGTATTTAGACTGTAGGGGCTTTGACTAGGGAACTTTCTGATCAATGTAAAATTTAGATCAGCTGAATCTTCATCTGTGGCTGTGACTGTTAGATGCTGGATATAATGAATGGCATTAAATCTGAATCTAAAGCTAATCTCATAAAACATTTGAAACTATTTCTATTTTTTTCTTTGCATCTTTTGTAGCAGTGGTGGTGGTTTTGTTTTTTTTTTTTTTTTTTAGAATAAGGTATCCTCGGGGCATGCTGCTGCTATTTAAACAGAATAGCCATAAGAAAACTTTCAATCCCCCATCTTTTCAGCATTCAAATCTATATCCAGACTGACAAACCAAGGAGATATGAGGCATCATTTCAAAATACTCCTTTGTGTATCTTGAGGGATCTTATTTTGCTGAAATTCTAAAAATATTGAGCCAGCACAGTAGCTTAGAGATGGGATGATGGCTCAGAGACATGACCAGCTTTCTCTTTTAAAACACAGTGGCATTTCACAGAAGCCTTTTCTTGCCCAAATGAGAATGAGCTTAAAATACAGGCTGTGTATTCTTTATGTGTTTGGGACCTTCAAGAGACATACAGCTCAAATTCAAGCAAAGCAGACTTACCCTTTACCTGTTCTAGATCACAACCTGAGTGGCAGATTCATGCCATTCAGTCTTAATTCTCAAAATTACTTCAAATTTCTTTCTTGTAGGGAGGAGATGACAAATAGCCGTAGAGATAGTAGGGCAACTCTGCTAAATCAGATTATCTGTCGTTCAGGGCAAAAGCTGAATTGATTGGAACCAGAATCTGGTTAAACAGATGATATGGTTGATGCCACTCATCATCAAGAACATAAAGTATTGAAAACAGCTGACACAGCTGAATTTGACATGAGACATCTGTACTCTGCATTCTCCCTGTCTCTTTCTGTTGGCCTGGTGGAGATCCCAGTGGACGCAGACAAGAGGATGCACAGACCACATAACTGAGAGGTAAAGGTGAAAGGTCCTAGTGAAGTGTTACCAAGAGCTGATAGCCACGTCTGTCAGACTGTTCTCCCCAGAAATCCTTGGAAATATGTTGAATCTGTTCATGTCCCACAAAAAAAAATTCTCATCTATCTTTTCTTTTTCTGTAAAGGGGAAATTGCTGCCACTGTTAAATTACAAGAGAGTGGGATGCTCAGTAAATTGTTTGAGATCTTCTGTTCTTGACAAATAAAGACCCCAGTGAGGCATTTCCCTCGAAAGCTCTGTCACTGTTGAGATAGAAATGGTAGCCATCCCAAAGAATTTGAAAGAATCACTGTCAGTGTGGCTGTTAACTTATCACACTTTCCCAGGCTCTATTGCTTTAAAGTCAACCTGAATGAAAAATTTCAGGAGGTAGCAAGTGATGTCTTGCACACCAATCCCTGCTTCAGTCAGTCTTGAGCTAGAACTCGCACAAAAAGGGAAAATTAAGAGTACATTGTATGTGTGATAACATATTTCCAGCATTTGTTACTCACATTAATAACTGGACTAAAAAACTTGTCCAAGCTTTCCATCAAATTAAGCATGGTTCTATAAATAGAAGGCATTAAATAAATTTAAATTAACTGTGAGTTCTTGATTATCCTAGCAATTAGTAATATCTTGCTAGCTACAATATGTCCCCTAAGAGTCTGTTTAAACAAGTGAAGGCACTGTATTTAGCCATAAATAAAGTTGGATTTATTTATTCACAGTCTAACTTCAGGCTAGTAATTGGGCCCAGCACACCCTATATACTTGACAACACTGAGGCAATCATTGAAAAACTTGTGGCAGGGCAAAATGAGTGGCTTGCTGTTGCCCAATTACATTAATTAAGTTTTTACTTAGCACAGATTGGTAAGAATAAAACACTACCATCTTCCCCTCAGACACCATAGTCTCTTCAAATTTATGGCTAATATTTTATTTTTTTTTCCTTTTCCTTCAAAGTAGAAAGGCAGTCAAAGCTGTCTTGGACCAAATTTATTTCACACTCACTAGCTTCTGTTTTTCTGACTTTTGACTGGTCATATTTCTGTATCTGTATGGAAAGTAATTTCATTGTGGAATAAAAGTTTCAGCAACAAAATCCAGAGTAATTTTTCACAACTTCCTTTTACATAGGATTTTGATTTCCCTAAAGTCCAGCCAGGGCTGGAGTGTATTTTATGGCAGAGCCTGTGTATCTTGGTGCTGACATCAACAGTAGTAGCAGTGAGGTGAAGTGGATTAAAGATGAGTCTTTACACAAATAACCCTGTGCTGTGTGAAAGCTTCCGTGCATTTTCTTCAGTCATGTTTTGCTTTCTTGGACTGCTTAGCTGGTACTTCCAGTACTCAACTTTGTGCACCACGTAAGATTTCATCTGTCACACTAGGTTTACATTACTGGTATGCCTTAGCATGTGTTCAGAGTAAAAGCTTCTTTAAATACTTACTAATGGATTTGTGTGTTGTTCTGGTGCTCTGTACTGTACTTAAGCAAGGTATCAAAACCAAGAGAAGAGATCCAGTACAGAACGAATTCAGCTAATTGCCCTGAAGGGTATTTGAGGTGGGAAGCTTGATTGTTAGTGACATATCCCTGTATACTCCTGATGTAGCTTTTTAGACTTAAAGAGTACTTCAGATACCTCCCTCTGGCAGAAAGTGTTCTTGCTGGCTTTTAGCTGGACCTGTTTTGTGCAGGAATTCTCTCTTATTTTCAGTGAGTAAACATAAATATCATCATTGTTGTTGTGAACTGTATTTCTTACGCTAAGCAGACCTACAATAGGAGTTACGGTGGTGGTGAGGATGCCACAGATTTGTGGAGACCCAGCCCTGTGACTGTTACTTACTCTCTGTGGCAGCTGAAATCCTGTTCCCATTGCTGCCTGACAGTTTTCCTGTTGGCTTAAATGAATTCAACACATAAATAGGTGTATTTCTGTTTACATGTATACATCTTGTATTTAACACTTAGATATACAAAAAAAAAAATTATGGTCAGAGAGTGACTGGCCTCATAAACAAAGAATCTCTGGTGTCTGATGCACCAGATTTCTAGCAACATTGTTCCACTAGGAAGCTGTTAATCCCAGACATGTGATGTCTCCTTAAACTCCTTAGTGAGGACATCAGAGATGTTCATCAGGAATTGGGACCCTTCTTCTGGGACTGAATGTAGGGTTCTGCATTGTGGAGCCCTTCTGAAGAATGAGATCTTTGGAATAGGACAACCTAAATGTCAAGTAGGGTTGAGGCTAATTTTAGAATTTGAACATTTTTAATGTGTATTCCTTGTATGAGCTGTGGTGAAAATCGTCCTCAGCCCAATGCATTTCAAACTTTCTGTAAACTTAGATCTCAGAAAAGTAAAGCATTAGAAGAGAGTTAAATCTCAGAGAAGTTCAAAGGAGAGGAGAGAATATGAAAAATGTAATCCCAGTCACTCAAATAAAATTAAAAAAAAAAAAAAGAAAAAAGGATTTCCAGAATGAAGAGTTTTGTAAAATAATGTTTTCCCTAGTGTTTTCTGGGGAAAACTTCCCCTAGTATTTCCCCCATTCTGACATTAGAAGAGTCCCTTTTTAATCACTTTCCTATGAATGCACAATTGGGAAGTTCACTGAGTGTTAGTTGGCTAAAAAAGCCAAAGATGGAAAGATGCGAGGAGTCAGCTACAACAGATTAATTTCATTTGTGTTATTTCCTTTTGCAGATATTTTCAAAGTACAGTTATGTCCACAACAGAGCAGTGTCCTCATTGCATTAAAGCAAGTCGAATTCAGTACTGTAGTTTCTAAGTAGGCACACATGCCCTTTGCTACATATGCAGAATGGTGATGAATTCTCTAGGGACTCACAGTTTTGAAAACTTCTGTTTGATGCCATCATGGGAGACATTTAAAGGGCCTTGCTTAAAAATATCTCTACACTGAATATTTAACTCTTTCATTTCTGGAATATTTGTGTTTCTGATATTTGTCAGGTTTAACTTTCTAGTGCCTCGTTTGATATGGTGGTGTGGACTGGCAAATCTATTTCTGTTTTGGTAACTGTTTATAAAATCCTAGAATTCTAGAATGGTTTGCGTTGGAAGGAACCTCAAAGATCATCTAGTTCTAACCTGCCTGCCATGAACAGGGGCACCTTCACTAGACCAACACCTCAAAGCCCTAGTATGTGTTACTTTCTGCTTCTAAGATCCTTGAGTAATCAACCTTCTGTAATTGTGGATTTAAGAGAAAAAGATACGTAGAGAGGGGAATAAGCAGAGCATGTGGAAATTCCCCTTTTTAGTTGATAATTTTGTAGGACCTATTATTTCATTCCCGTAGAAAACTATAGGAGGAAACTTTAGATCTATGCTTCTGGTATTAGTCTCTGTCTTTTATATCATTATGATTTTAGAAAAATACAATTTATGTAGAAGCTCATATACACACATGTAATTACATGTAAAGATACTAAAGCAGTTTAGGATACTATGGAAAAGTTCAAATTTGCTTTTGATGTGTTACATTCTTGTAGTTTGTTCTGGCTGACTGATGGTCTATCGGTTCATAATCCTGCTCCAGAAGAAGAGCTCAACTAATTGAGCTTTTGAGGATTTCCCAGCTTTAAGCACCCATGACTTTTGAGGACATACTTGCACTCTTTGATTTAAACTTTTGACAAAGGGAAGATGCTCTCAAAGGGAGAACTTCTCCACCTGCATGGTTCTTGCACCATTCCTAACCAGATCTCCTCTTCCCATTCTCAGGTACACGCTGGTGGATATTTTGCGTGCCATACTTCTTTCTTTAGAAGCCATGATAGAAGACCCCGAGCTGCAAGTGAATGGATTTGTTTTGATTATTGACTGGAGCAACTTCACCTTCAAGCAGGCCTCCAAGCTCACACCAAGCATGCTTAGATTAGCCATAGAGGGCCTTCAGGTAACATTATTATTTGCTTTCATTTCCTAATTCTTCTTCGTTTTGCAGTTCATTACAAATCTAGGTTGATAAAAAGGACCGAAACAAAACAAAATTCAAACGACTTACGAATAGCAAGGCTCTTAACACCTTAAGGTGTGGGTGTACAGGCAAGCTGCTTGTGACAAAAATATGAAATCAGTCAGCTAGCTGCAGTAATTCCTTTACTGTAGGCTTCTGCCTTGCTATAAATATGAGGTAACTTTTTTGTCCTTATTCCAAAGTGACTGGCTTTCTGTAAATTCAGATGGTAGCTTCTGCAACAGGAAGTTAGAAGTAATCAGTTTATGTTTTAATTATGCACGGGGCTAATGAAATAGGGGTTGGTGCTGCCATGCCAGGTTGTTTTTCTTCGTTGATTCTTTTGGAGACAGGCTCTACATCATTTGTCGTGAGAGTGTGGGGCCCTGTGATTAGACAGTTAGCTGGGACTATTTATTTACTCAACGTTCAGCATGTGCTTGGCTCTTTTTCTGGGTCAATATTAATCTGAGCAGCAGCTTCTGGGAGTGAGTATACAGTGATTTAGATTTCTTTCAGGTCATTGTAAATGCACTTTATGTGGCACAGGCACGCTGGTGAAAAGGGTATGCATAATTCGCATCTGTTTCCTATGGTATTCTTGTTAAAATGAGAAACTAAAATTGTTAAGGTAGCTGTTTTCTGCACAAGCCTCGGCTGCCATGTTAAAAATATCTGTAGTTCACTCCTGTGGCAGTGTGCCTTGCTTTTAGAAGGACATACATTCCTCTTCTGTGATGTTTCTATCATTTATACATTTTTGTTACTCATAAAGCAAAATAACAGCCATACCTTTGAACTTCTTTCACTGTGACACTGTGACAGATTTTTGAAGAAACTTGTATAGCAGTAATATGGAGTTTTGATCTGACTGATGAAATGACTCAACTAGTGTTCAGCCTGCTGTTGCAATCAGAAGGGTAGTGACCTGAGACAAAGATCTCAGTTCTCATTTTGTTGTGTTTCCTTATGCAACAGTGTGACTTCATCGTCTTCTCAACTACACTGAAAGGCAGCAGTGAGACCTGTGCTCTAGCAGTGCTGCATTTTCTTTTATTGCTTTCAAAGTTGTTTTCTTTTTTGTGCTTTTTCCAAAGTTACCCATTGTTTTCTGGTTTAGAACATGAATAATGCTTTAGTAGTCTTTGTTTTCAAATGGTGGCGTTTCTTCTTGGGTATTACTCAGAGGTGGTTATTTTGAGGAAAGCAGCAGTGAATAATTGCATCTGAAAACATGAGGGGGGACCTACCAGACTTCAGGTGGGCTCTGAGACTCTGCATTCTCCTGCCATTGATTGGTTCATGAATTAAATGAGGAGAAGTCCATTGTCCTTACTTAAATTACCCATGCACCCACCTTTGTAGTTTCAAATATTCCAAGTCTGATGGTCGCCAGCACCTACAGCATCATTTTTTGCCCACTGCTTTCCATGGTGTTTACTGCAGAGATGCAAAAGTGGGCATGAAATGCACCAGATGAGAGAAGAAAAAGGCATTTCAATGTCTGCCTTTTATTTTGGAGGAAAGTGCATAGCGAAAACATCATTCTGAATGATATCAAAGTAAAAAGTGCTTAATCAGGTAGTATGAAAAAGAACAAGAACAACTTACACACACTATTTATTTATGATCTTTGTAAATACTTTCTGTTTAACCAGAGAAATGAAATTTACTTTGGCTTATAAGATTTAACAGGGCTCAAGATGCTGAACTTTACCATTTGGAGAATTTAAATATTTGTGTTGCTTAGGTGGAAGGTGACAGAGAGAGTGGGATTAGTGACCACTGAATTTGATGTTCACCAAATCCCTTTGCCTTCTGAATGAAATCTACTGAATTTGCATTATATTTGCTTAGCTTCCATGGTGAGCAGACTACTCAATATGGAATGTACTAAAGACTTTACAAACTCTGGCATTTTTTGGCTTTTCACAGTGGCTTAATGTTTAGGAAATTGCATTTGAAGTAAGGTAAGTAAATATACAGTTTTCTACTGTATAGAAGAAGATGCGTTCTGGTATATACTTTGTCTACATATGTGTTAAAAGGGAATGTGAAAAGAATCATACCCCAAACTTACTTGTATAAATTAGAAAAACTTCCTAGGTAGCTGTTTCTAGGAAAAGAGATTTTTGGTCATGGCAGTTTTAATGTTACAGGACAGTGATTATCTGTAATCTGATGTGAAATTGTAGCATGCCCATCATGACAGTGCTGTACCAAACAATTGATGCAGTGCAGGTCAGTGCTGATTTTTAGATCAAATGGTTTTGCTAGACAAGAAGCAAAAACTTCATGTGGAGGGGGGACACACGACTGGGACTCTTGATTCTCCAGTCCTAGCTCATACACTGGCTATGTGCTTTCAGAAAAAAGGAGCAACGCTCTTCCTTACAGATCTTGCTTGTGGCTACACCACTCATGTTGCTTCTCATCAGTGAGAAGGAGGATTTAGAGTTCCTACACCTTCCCTAGTGTAAAGTCAAAAGGAAAACATTTTTGAGAGCTGAAACATGTGCTTTGACTTCAGCACTTTGTGTTGACTCTCCCTAGTGTATTCAATGTGTGGATGTTTGTGAGTTCCAGTCTTCAGGTGCCCACTTTTCCCCATTCATTGATTTCTGTAGCCAAGCACTGATTTTGGGCTTGTGAAGAAGCTCATGTCACTCAGTAGCTGTGTTCCTGAAAGCAGGGAGTGTTACAGCATTGTGTGCTTCAATACCTGAGTGCCCTGATTTAGTCTCTTTTAAAAACAGTACAAAATTTTGCCTCCTTCACCAGTAATGTGTTGCAATCTGTGTGATTCAGCTATTTTTCCCATAGAAGAGAGAACTTTTGAGAGCTCTGCAGAAAACCAGTCCTAACTTTCCATAGACGGTGATGAACTCTGAGCAAAAAACCCAAAATGTATCAGATGATTTCTGTCTAAGGAACAATTAAGTTGGCTGGAATTCATCCGGATGGAAGAAGAAAAACTGTAGAGGGGAAAGTACAGGAATCTATAAAACCATAGGACCATAGGATAATTCAGCTTGGAAAAGACCTCAGGAGCTTGGCAAATCTAACCTCCCCTTTAAAGCAGGGTCCCTGATGAGGTCAGACCAGGATACAAAAAAGATCCAGGGTGGCTGAAGAGAGTGGACAAGCTGCAGATGCTATTTGTTATTTCCATTTTAAGAAATGGGCATCATCAGGTGATAGTAGGAGGAGGAGGAGGCCTGGCTCTTTATACGACACCTTTGTAACAAATCTGGGTAACTGGTGGAGCTCTGTGCCATGGGAAATTCTGGATGCTTAAACTTTAGTTGTGTTTAGGGAAAATGAAGAGAGATGAACTGAGGATTAGTAAATTTATAAAAACCACGTCAAAGTTTAGAATTCCTTAGGCTGTACAAAGTTTGAGATGAGGTGGATGCTGAGTGGAAATAATCACAAATGCTGTCCAAGTTGTAGCTGCTCTAGGCTCTCTTTTTTGGCCTCTGTTAGGACAGGATATGAGGCTAGGTGGACTTTTGGTATGGCATAATTAAATCAAGTGTATATTCCACTCCTTCTTCCCCAGTTCTGAAAATCTGCCTTTCATTTTACTGCTCCTGGCACTCCCCTGACCCCTTCTAGCAAAACACCTGGCTGAGAACTCTTGGGCAGAAAGAAGGAGGAGGTTCTGGGTAGGATTATTTTATTGGTGATAGTCCTTTGTTACATAAGCCCCAATATGGACTTCTTTTTTTTTTTCTTTTTTTAATTATCAAGACAGTATTGTTTTCATAAGGTAGGTGAAAGCAGTTTCAAAGGCTGAAAATTCAATTTGAAAATTGTATTGAAAGTTGAGGTTATTATTAACTCTGGCAGACAGCTTGGGGGGTAATTATAATCGAGTTTTGCAAAATGGAGCACTATAGGTATGCATGAATCACGTTAACTGATTAACTGATATTTAGTATTCTAAAACCTGGCCCACTAATTCCTTCTTAAATATTGATTTCTATTTAACACATAATAGTAGTTGCATGCATGACAGATTTTTTTTTCATGTTTTCACTCAGGCAGGCTGTACAACCCAGTGCTTTGCAAAAGTGTGTAGTTACTGGTGGCTGAATGTGAATGCTTCTCTCTAGCTAAAAAGCTGCTGGAAAAGAGATGATGCACATTTATACGGGGAGCTGAACATATGTGGACAGTCAGCATTGCTGCAGAAGACAGAAGACTCTTGCTTCTGGGCCAAGGATGTTTACTGGAAGAAGCAGCGATAGTGTTGTGGGGGACAAGGCAGGGCTTTTAACCGTGTCGGTTTTTTTTTTTTCTGTAACAGAGGAAGGCTTCATAAGCTGAAACAAACTCAGTCCTGTAAAAATGAAAGCAAACCAGAAAGTAAATGAAGGCAGCATCCTTGCGGCTACAATTACTTTCAAAAACGTCTTTCACACAGCTGTTCTTGTGAGCTGTAAGATCACTATCCCCAGCCAGATTTGCTGCAGCAGTGCAAGGTGGAAGTACCAGACATAGACCATGTACAGTCTGGTGGTGAAAGTGGCAGGACTTCCTAATCCCGTTTTCTTTTAGTGTGAACTGTATCTTGCAGGGAATCCTGCTGAACACCAGGGTTGGTACAACAAGCACAGAGAGCTCTTAAATTTTCCCACCTGGTTCTGGACTACATCTATGCAACCAGCGTGCTGCAGTGCCAAGGATTCCACAGACAGGAACTTCCAGAACTAAGGATACCTCTGAAAATAGTATTTTGATTTCATATAATGACATGGTCACGTGCTCTGTGCAGTGCATAAGATTGTTAATAATGAGCTGAAGGAACAGTTAGTACTAGCAGTGAGCAGCAGTGAGCTGCAAACCACAAAACATAGCTTTAAATGGTTTTGCATCCAGACTTGAAACCATAAATCCCTCTCACTCAGTGCTTGAATTTTCCACCATTTTTTTGAGAACAGGGTCCTAACACTTCGCATAGTGCTTGTAAAAGTATTAAAAGGTAGTAGGCTCAAGCTTTTAATGGGAGTATCTTCTGTTTTTGGGAAGTTTAGTAAATAATTTCATTCAGGTTTTTTTTTTTTTTTAATTGAAGAATTAAGTTGTTTGTAAATGCTAGAGTCCCCTGAGCCCAGGACTTCCCAGAGAATAGAGGGATGTGCTTGTCAACAGCATAATTTCATATCAGTTCAACTCATGTTCTGTAGCAACAGCAGTTAAATGGGATATTTTTCCTAAGAGCTTGTTATTTTCAAGCGTTTGCTTACACTTGGTCTCCCTTGCTTGTAAAAAAGCCATAAAAAGGTTTAGCAGCAATTTACTGTGGAAACAGGGTGGACTGGAAGTGATTGTTATTTCTAGCTCCTCACCTGCTGTCTGGATGGGCTTAACCTGCTGAGTGAGAGTGGATTTTATGACCATAGCTCAAGTTCAGCTACAAACAGGCTTGTCTGTGTGGATACAGCCATTATTCAGTATGGTCCCAGCTGTTAGCCTGTTATCTGAAGACAGAATAATTAATTCCCTGGCTAGATTCTTTTATGATGCTCATAAAATAAAATTGTTGAATGCTTTTGGAATATTGATTTATGTATTCTCACAAACACACTTTTAAGATGAGGGGATACTATAATATTTTTTATATTTATTTTTCTATACCCAGCTGAGAATAATTCCACTGAAAGATTATTGTTAAGTGTTTTCTAATTTGGGGTGCCCACTGTTACAGGCTATGGTCTGATTTTCAGTCACCTTTTATATGTTTGGAGTCCAGCTAATATTTATTTTTGATCAGGAGGATTCAAGACTTTAGTCTTCATCTTGAGCCCCCAAGCCAGGAGTCTGAATTCTAGCATGGCTAAATTAAGAGCTTCTCATTAGATTCTCTTCGAATGCACATAATGCCACATGGGCTGCCACCTCTAAAACAAATGAGAACCAGCAGCAAACCAAACTCCTCTTTCCCCCCCAGAAACTGCTCTGTGGCATCTTACTGAAAACTGCAAGGAAGCTTAATGGAGTTAAATATCCACCCTCTAAACACTGCTACTGGAGCTAGCATCTGCAGTAGGTTGTCATCCTCCATGTGAACCTGAACAGGAAAGACAGAGTGCACTTTGCCAGTGGTTTACAGATATGTGCTGTAAGCAAGGCGTGATTAGTTGTGGGGAGCTTGGCTTTTGTTCAGACATTTTGATCTAGCTGGCACAGACTCTTCTGCTTGTTCTTCATGCCATTTTTGCTCTGAGTAGACTTTGCCACAGCCCTACTGCTTCCTTAGTTCCTTAGCCCACTCCTGCTGACTTTGTCTTACTTTGTACTAGTCTTCACTGATGTGGTTTTTTTTTGTCTCTATTCTGATGGCATGCTCCATAACCTCAGTCACCACAGATGACTGCAAGGTACTTTAAGTTCATCTTAGACTCCTTAGGAGATCTCAGCCTTTTGTGGTCTCTCTGGCCAAATGCTTTCCACATCTGGCTTCTAATCACCTTCAAACTTCCCATCTCCAAATCTCCTTTTAACCACTGTTCTATTGCTCTTCATGCCACTCATTAAAGCAGCACTGGAGAGTGAGCCCTGATCTGTTCACATACCAAGTGAGTCCTTCAGACACCAGGCTGTTAAGGAAACTCTCCTTTTAGTTCCTCATACCAGAGCTGGCCTACTTGGTACACATACATGACTTGGTGCTCATGGGGCCAGACAGGAGACATTGGGAGCTTCAGAGGATTGTAGCAGAATCCTGGCATGATTTAGAAAAAGAAGAAATTTTTTCTTTGACTCTGATATTTTCTTCTACTCAACAAAGTAGATGTGGTTAGTGTAGAAACCAGTGAAAATGCTAATAGTTGACATTTTCCCATCAGTTCTGTCAACAGAGAAAAACATCCAAATAAAATTATTGCATCTCGAGAGAAAGAAAATAGAAGACTCGTACATGCAGGCTGCTTCTTTCTTGAGCTTTTGCTAAATGCTATCCACTTTTCTGCTTCTCTTCTCTTTATCAGGAAACTGAATCTATCTGCTTTAACTAAAGAGAGTGACTAAATTGCTCTGATTAGGCTGAAAAACTAATACAATGCTAAGGTGACACAAACATGAAGGGCTTGTAGCACAAATTTGGTATAGGCAATTAATTCTTGTCACTGTGAATGACTGTCTGTTGTGTCTGGTAGACCACAGTTCAACAACTATATGGGTGTAATTCCTCAGCTCCAAAATACCTATTTATTTTTGAAAGTGATTTTTCTCAATTGAGGTCTAAATATTTCTCTTTTCTTCAGTATCCTAAGGCCATAAAGGGAATAAATAGTAGTCTTCCTTGTAAGGTCACTGAGAAATAAAACTAATTTGTTGTAAATTGTAATGTTGGAGACAGAAGGCATGTTTTAAGATCATAGTTCACCTTCCTGCTAAGGCAAGATTATCCTGTGCATTATATTTTCTAGTGCTTCTCACAGGTTAATTTAAAAGCTTGAAGGCAGGTCCAACATTCTTTGGAAACCTCTCTACGACTTCTTGCTCTTCAGATTTCCTCTCGGCATTAATCCTAATTTTTCTATTTCAAAATGTCAACTCCTATAAAACCCTTTGATATTTCACTGTGTGCGGTTGGGTTCAAAGCAGGAATTGGTATGTGACTCTCAGTAACCCATAGAAAGGAATTGTTTTGATGCAGTACCTATTTGCAGCAGCAGTGGTTTGGAATCAGGACCTGGAGATGTTCCTCCTGCCTTGTTGGCACTGGAGATGGTGAGATGTGAAAATCAGTGGGATCCTCTTTAGTTGGAGAACCTAAATCTGTTTTTTGTAGTGTTCAATTTATCTGTGTTACCAATCCATTTTATATATGCATCTTTCAGGTTTACCTCAGAAGTATACACTGGATAATTTTTGTAATTATTTTCTGTAACCAGTTTAACCTGTATTTTCCATGATGCTAAAAAATCCTGTGTGACCTTATGAGGCTGTGCACAGTTGTCTTTATGCTACTTTCTTGTGCACATACTGCTCGTGCATATAGTGCCTCTGCCAGCAAAATCTGACAGTGCTACATCCACAAAACAATACAATGTACTATTTTTGTGATTTTGGGTTATATTCCTTAGCAAGTGTTCACCTCCTATGACAATTATTTTTTATGAATCCAATTTGCCTTTGGTTATCAGCAAAATTTCGACTTCATTTGTAAGTGATTGCTGTGCAGGAAGAACACTGCTGTCATAATTCACTAATGTTTAAAAACAACTGTAGGAAACTTCTCTGGGGGAAGCACCATAAAAAATGCGAAATTATGTGGCTGGTGATGGTTTCTCTCATCTCATGTTTCCTAATCATAAAACAATTAAGAAAATTCAATTTTTGTATGTTTTAATAGGCATAACTATTTAAATAAGTGATACTTTGCTGGTGATTTAAAGTAGTTCAGGAGCTGAAAGTTTAGATATAGAGCAAATGAAGAAAAGCACACTTCTGAAGAAAAAAATTAAGTATTAATTCTTTCTACAATATCATACTCCAGTGTGGATAGTATACTTAAAAAAAAAGCTCCCTCCCCCAAAAAGCATTTCTGTAGTCTTTTCCTGCATATTTGGCAAAGATAAGAATGTGTTCTTAAAAAACATCTCTTCTTATTATGTGGAATATGAAAATAGTGCTTGTAATCATTTCCAGTGTTTTCTGTAATGTAAAGGATTGGGTAGTAATGTTTGGCTTGCACATAATTAATATCCAAACATGGATGTGGACTGAAATCCAAGGTGGCTGAATATATTGTCCTTTCTGAGGAAAATAAATTTACATTCAATAAAAAAAAAAAAGAATTTCACTCCAGTGCCTGACACTGAGAAAGCTTCATGTCAGCATCTCCCCCAGCACAGTTCTGGCTATGCTGAGGTGCTTGCTTGCTCTTTTGGGTTACATTTTATATTGTCCCTCACAGTATAGGTTTTGACTATGAAATGTATTCCTATCCCTTGTTTTATAGGACTGACTCTAATATCACAGTATCATTGGAAAATGCAATCTTTAATCAGTGATTAAAGATTGTGTTTTCAAATGCGCTTGTTTTTTTCCTGCTCTTTTTAGTTGATTCTCATGAATACTTTATAGCTGTTGGAATCTTTTGGGGTAGGGGCTGAGAAGAACTGGATTTCAACCCTTGGCCACTTCCACTATTGAAAACATTTTCTGGAAGGAGAAAGTGATTCTGCTATGATTCAGAGGAGAGCCTCCCTAAAGGTGTGTTTCAGCTGCAGTTTTCATTAATTCTTTGCACTAAATGTGCCTTATTACCTACAAAAGCTTCTGAGTTTGTTGGGACGTGCCTTCATCTCATGCTAAGCTATTTGATTGAAAGTAGAATTTGGAGCACTGCATCTTCTGGCTGAAGGCCACCATGTGAAGTATAAAGAACCCAGGGCAAATCATCAAGTACTGGTAGTCCTCCAGCATTCTCCTCAGAAAGTCTTTTCAATGTACAGCCAGTCCTCTGAAAGCTGCAGTGGATCGTTCTGGTTTTTGTGTAGAAACCCCATGGATTATTCTTGAGACACAGTGAGTCCATGTAGTCTGGATGTATAAACCCAGCCTTTGCAATAGGGATTTTCAACCTGTGGAAGAGTATATGGTGAAAATGTAACTTCATTTTGAGAGGAAGATGGAAAAGATTTTGAAGGGTAGTGCTTAACAGAGGAGAAAAAAGAACACTAAGTATATTTATAGAAGACAGGATAGTTATGAAAGGATTGGGCAGGGTGTAGGGCAGAAGAAAAACCTAAAAGCTGCCCTTCAGTTTAGATTTTGAAATGTTTCAAAGCAGACAATTATATTTCCCATTTTATGGCTGTTATCAATCTCATTGAGTAAAATGTCATCTCTAAAACAAATTTTTGAAAGCTACACTGACGTACCATTAGAAAATAAAGATTAACATTTTTGAAACCATAGCTGTCACACATGTGCAATAACTAACTTGTACCATAGCACCAGATATTATCATTCCATTCTTGTTTTAGTCAGTGAACACACCATCATTAAATGGTGACTTTGACAAGCATCAAGTGTGCGTTGAGACTGTGTTCTTCCTCAAATTCTTAATGTGCTTTCCAGAAGAATTACATGGGTTAACTGGATACCTCCAGCAACATGTTTCCATTATGAGAGGATGCAGTTAAATAGTTGTGATTGATGAGGGATTATGTATCAGGGAGAAGCTGGCTGAGCCTCTTAACCACTTATTTTCTCATCCTTTATCTTTCAGGGGTTTAGAGATGCAGAATTGCAAGCAAGGCTTGGCATATGTTTTGGGCATTAGCTGAGATCCATTGGGTCATGCTTTTCAAAGCATTTTGTTAGGAATATTGAGCAATTGATTTTCTCTGGAAAACCCTAGGACATGTTCATACTATTGCTATCAGTATGATCCAATTCTGTTCTCCACAGAAATTCAGCAGGGGTGCAATTTAATGAGACCAGTGAAAGGAATCTGACTGCTCTATTTATAGCACACTAATTGATCGGGGTAGCCATGGTAGGAGGAAACTTCAGAGAAAATCAATGCGGTATCAAATGAAAGTAGCACACGAACCCTTAAACACAGCTGCGTGAAAGCCAGTTAAGAATGAATTTATTTGAAGATCCATGGGAACATCTTGGACCATGTATGTTCTTGCTTTAAGTTGGGGAAGTGAAGTCGAAATAAGCAGCATCTTACATGCAAGGTGAGCCTTACTATGTATTTTTTTCTTCATCCTCTTGATACTCTGTCCCATTAAATCTTCTTGGTGGATTGTTTTAGTTTTGTATGGGGTCTGTAGATGTCTTCTTTTAAGAGCTCCCCTTTGACAACCTCACCTTTTTTTTGTAATGAGGATGGCAGCCACACTGTGTAAGAGAACTGCAGAGCCTCTTGGCTGTGTGTCCAACACTCAGGCACAGTTCCAGGTCTCATGGCTTTCACTTAAATGCAGGGACAAGATGGTCTGTCTACCTCCATTCTCATTCCTGTCATCAAAATACTTCTAATCATCGTAGATAAATAAGGCCTGTTTGTACTCATTGCTAGTGTTTCTTAAATTTGTGTAATCAACCTTTGCTTCCTCCCCTAATTGCATTTTTTCCTCATGAAATCTGTTGAAGTCCTGGACAGTTCCCTATTCACCATCCCTGAAAATCATGGTTTTGTTGCCGATATTCTCCTTTACTGGGTGTATCTCCATGCTGTGGGCTGACTGCCCATCAGTACATTCCTTTTGGGCTGCTGTAGGAGGATGAAACAAGCAACAAGCTACCATGAAGGCATTTTAGCAGTAACTTGTTTCAAAAAGAGTCAGAAGGGGAACAGATGTACACATTGGTTACTTTGAATGTGCTTTTTGTTCTTGTGTTTGTACACAGACAAAAGTTTTCTCTCTTCTCTAAAGGATGGCAAACAGGACGATGATTATCAGCAAAGCTGTCCAGGCTGTCAGTGTGTCTCCTTTCCTTCTATGCTTGAATGTGCTTGCAATTAAATGAATGAAAATCTTGCTTCGTTTTATGGCATGTGGGATGCAGCATTTAGGTTCATTTTCTGAGGAAGGATGCGCATACTTTTTTTTCAGTAGGATAATTAAAGGCATGGCATCATGAAGTAGATGCATGAATAATTCTGTTTTTCTGTCGTTTCATAACAAAGGAGTAAATAATTGACACCTTCCATGAACAATTGATTTCTGTGGGCTAAATTTATGTAGCACCAATAGCTAAGCATATTAAGGGTGCTACATCTTCTGTTCATTCAGTTTTGAGCATATGTAGTGGCATGGAGTTGTGGCTTAATTAGCTAGATGAATAATGTCAGAAATATTGTCAATTATCAATATGGTCTTCATCTTTCTTTAAGCCCTGACTGGGGATCCAGTTCCCAATGACATCAGCAGTTGCCGTGGTGAACTTTCATAAGCTAGTCTTTAATCTTTCATTAAATCACAGGCTAGGAAAGCAGACATGAGGACTGAGATGAAAAAACGTGCATCTGCAGCACTGGTATCTTCCCTGAAAAATAGGAAAGTCACACTTCTGTGTTCTTGGAAAAGAAAGATATTTTGCTGCATTGATGAGCACTTTCTCGGCCACTTACATTGTCTAAGCAACACTATGCAAGGAGAATTTGCAGAATATAAACAGAGGTGAGATTTGTAGGGTTTGAGAGCAGATGAAATAAAATATGACAGGGCCTGAATATGATGAATGACTCAGCTCTGTCATGTGCAAGGTTTGAGAATGGAGGTGAGGCTGACAAGTTTAGGACCTCTTTTTCTTGCTACCTTGGGCTTTAGCTGGACATTTCTTAGAGCAACATGCTGCAAATTTAAGTTATTGTTCAGAAAGCCACTGGGGATATCTCCATGTGAGCTACCAGCACAGAGTTGATGTGTGAACTCGCACTCAGACTGATACATGGGGAAAAAAGAATGGGACAGAGGGCAGAGTACTTCAGGGCCCATGTGAAGCTGGGTGGGTCTTCTGAGAAACAGCTCTGAGTTGGGAGGGTGAATGGAAACTGAGTTTTTACTGACAAGCCCCCAAGTGTTTGGTGTACTGAGCTGAGACTGGAAGAGTAGAAGTACCTGTGTTGTAAGGGACATAAAGGTGCAATAAAAAGCTTTTGTTGTGGAACAGCTCCCCAAAAGAGCACTTTGGGCCAATATGTAGCTGTCTCATTCTGTGCTATTTTGTCTAACAGGAGAAAATTATTCTTGCCCATGAAGCTTAATGTGCTCATGTCATTACAGCATTGTGTCTCCAAGAATGCCGTCATAGGAGCTGTTACTGGCACAGGTCTTCTCGACAGTTCATTTCTGTCCAGGTTTTGGTCTGTCCTCGTTCTGTTTGTCCTAAATCAGTCCTGCCTCCTGTATGGGATCAGATGTTGAGCCAGTGCTTCCCTGCGTTCGTTCTCTCAGGGCCTGCTTTTGGGGAAAAGAAGTACAATAGCAATTTTTTTTCCCACAGTAGAAATGGGAAAACATATTTTTGCACTTTGCAAATGGAAAAAAAATTAAAGAGGCAGGGAAGAGACCTATGACTGCTTTGTTCTATTTTTCAAATACAGCAATTGATAAAAAAACCCAGGAAATAGAAAAGCAGAATCTGGAGGATCTGGTTTGTTGTTTTGTTTTTTTTTTTTTTTTTAATACAGAATTTAAAGTTGGGTTTGATTTCCTTTAAGGTTATGAAGTCCTGCTCACAAATCTTCTATGCTTTACCTGAGGCTTTTTATTCCTGGAAAGGTTTATGACAATTTAAAGTTAGTCAGAAGAAGTACACTAAGCTGTAATTTTTGTTGCCAGGCATTATTACCTAAGGCCCTGCCTTCTCACACAGAGGAGCACAGAGGTGAAACTGCAGAATAAAATTACCTTTGCCCAGGTCGCAAAAAGAGAGGCTGTCTGTGAGAGCACTCTGTCATGTTTTCCTACCAGCCCCAGGTTCACACTTACGTCCTTAAAAAATACCATTTGCTTGGCTGACAGGCTGTCACAGGTCAGAGACATAGGTTATTGCTGTGAGATGAGAGCCTTTTGGCATTCTTCTGAGTCACTGGCACCATCTGTCCCTCTTCCTGAGGTAAGGCCGGATGGAGCGATGGAGCCCTGGCATGCTGTTCAGCTTTTCCTTTGGCATTCCTGACCTTGCAGCACTCGTGGTCCGATGCGGGGGTTGGTTTGGGATAACTTGCTTTGTTCCATGTTCTGCAGTGAACCCTGGGCATAATCGGCTTTGATGAACGTTGTATTGCAGGAGACATGTTCTGCTGCAAAGCAGATGGTTTCAAAATGAATGTTTTTGCTATTAGTGCATCATATTGGGCCAGGTGTTGCTTGCTTCTCTCACCTCTCCTTGTTCAGATCCTTGATTTTCTTTTCAACGCGCAGTAAAAACTTAGAAGGGAATTCAGTCAAGATTCACATGGATCAAAATTCTGATCACCCAAACAGTGTAACCCTGGTTTTCCATTTTGCTTTTATGAGGTGAGTGGTGTGTTCCTGTCCTGTCTCTGTTGGGTTTGATCCTTTCAATGTGGGCTGAAATTCACAGCCCTGGGCTCATCAAAGCCATCTTGATTTAAAAAACCCCCAGCCCTTAGATAGAATAACTTTCAGGCAGCACAAGATATGGCAGTAGGATATTGAAGATAACAGGGTCAGGTTTCCCACAGCATTGTATGTGGAAAGTGTTGGTCTTGCAGAAGAAGCTGTGGTGTTAGAGGAGAACAGGACTTTACAGATAAACCCAGGGCTGTGAGTTTGCTGGCTGAGTGCTTTGTGAGGATCGCTGCAACACTAGAAAAAATAAAAACAGAGTGAATTTGTGCTTAGTGCTGTTAGTGAGCTTTCAGACAAGTAGTAATGATGGGTGAGGCTTGGCAGTGGAAGACACAAGTTGAGGTTATGTGCAAACGACACAGGAATGACACTGACATGCTCGTAGGAATAGGGAGTTCTCTAGGGATGATGTTCAGTGTGAAGTGAGCAAGGAATAAGAGATGAAGTCTGTGGGATGGTGAAAGGTGACCCATAGCATTGAAACCTGGGGAGGACAGTTGGTATGGATCAGGGAGACCAGACAGAAAGCAGAGTGGATGGATAATGCAGCAGGTAAGGGTGTCCTGTTTCTTGAGCATTAACTGTAAAATAGAAATGGGATGAACAGCAAGTTATTTTAGAATGAAATGTACTGTAATGCATTTATATGTTAATGAGAAGGAGCAGGAGAGGTGAAAATAAGACCTGTCACTGCAAGAAAATGTCATCAGGCATAGAGTTAGAGGACTTGGTGCTGGAAAATCAAATTTCCATGTTGTTTCCCAGGTAACAGGTGAGTGTGTGGAGGCTGGGAGATGTCCAGAAAGTGAAGTGGGACTTGGGGACAGAGGCTCATGTTTGTGTGTGCCATTTTTTTGCCCTCATTTTCAGTGTCCTAAAATAGATCTAATTTCTCTTAGTGTTACATAACAGTGAGTCAAACCCAGCTTTTAAATATCTTTAATTAGTTTTAACAATCAAATTTCTAGTTAACGCATTTAAAGTTATGAATCCTGCTGCTTTCCATCCTTGCAGAAAAGGCTCAGTGGTTGCTTGCAGTAGGTGTGTCAGTGCCTTTCACCAAAACTGATTCAAACCCCATTTCCTCTTGAGCTAGACAAGATATTCCAGTGCAGGAGGTCCAGACTTTCCCGTTCGTGATGCTGGTGTCTTTCTGTGTCTTTATGTTTTCTCTTTGTTGTCTGTGCCCATCTTCATGCTCCTGTAAGCTGTGGTGCAGCTTCCTGTGCTTCCAAAGCCCTGCAGCTTTGGAGAGTTGGCAGCGGTCCACTGTCCATGGAGATCATCAGAGTTGGTGTCAATTTGATGTGGATTTGAACAAAGCTAGGCCTGCCAGGTTGGACAGAGAGTTACTTGCTTGAATTTCAAAATTTTGACTTCTGGTTTGATTCTTGCTTCAGGCATTATTTCAGATCTCTAATTTGAAGAGAAAATATCTTCCCTACCTGGCTGGAAGCCATGTCCAGGGCAATGCAGTGTGATCCTCACTGGGAATACTTTTCATCTGCAGCAGTTGTAGATGATGCGCATACTTGTGCACATGCTTTGACAGTAAACAGCATATGTACTTTTATTGCTTTGTGTAGTGCTGAAAAGCACATGCCAGCATGATAGGTATGGATCAGGGAAGAATTATAGCTTGTGTGGACTACGTAAAACTATATACAGCCTCCTGATCATGCAACAATGCTTCTATTTTATAAGCTTTGTGCTCTGTTGGAATACACATTGTAAGGTCTTTGCACTGATGTTGAGTTATATTAATCTGTCAACACTTGTTTAACAATAGTGTTGGGGAAAAGATAATTAATTTTTTTGCAAACACATCTACATTTGTATTTTGGTTAGTGTCAAAGAAAACCAATTCAATGAGGGAGATTTTTATTTCAAAAGTATAAAATGCTTGTAAATATTTTTTTTTCTCTGTGAAATGCAAAACCGTGCCAAAGTCTTGCTCATATTTTTTATTTACTATGAATTCAGCTTATCTGTTAGCCCAGTTCCTGTTCCCACTGGGGTTGTGCTGTTCACCCTACTGATGATAGGGGATAAGTTGTTTTTCTGATATGCTTATGAAGCCTCTTACACAGAAAAAGCATTCAGTAGATACTCAGTAGTGGAAAACTGTTTTCAGACAGGTGTGTTGTTTTGAAAAAGGATGATCATATAGCCCAGACAAATTACTCTTTAAGACTATCAGAAATAGTTATTAACAACATTTTCAACCCTGAAGGTGGATTTTATTTACTTTGCATTTATTAGTTGTGTACTAAGACTGGACTTGATTCTTACCTGAGGCAGAGTCCTGCTCCTCAGAGGCAGTTATGTTGCTGTAGCTTTGGTTTTCCAAAACCCCTGCACACTCTCACTAGATCTGCTGATCAGTGAGCTCTGCTGTCCTTCATATGTGACTGATGCTCAGTTCTGGGCTCTTCTCCCTCATTTTCCTCATGTACCAGATGTTGTTACTGATCCCAGGGTTCTTGGTTGAAACCTTTGAGTTACCTGCTGGGTTAATAGGAATATGGACAGAACTTAATTAATTAATTATAATTTACCTTAAATATAAATGACAGTACATTTCTCAGTGCTATTGAAAAGGAACTGGGATACTGAAGACGTGATGGCTAAGAAAGTAATAATGATGCATATTTTGCATGGATTATTTTGCAGCCATTTCTATTTCAGACAATACAGAATATGGACAATAAAAGTTTGAACAAAGATCATATGCACAGTAGCATTTGTGTGATACTAATTTTTGTAAAAAAATGCTGTTCAGTAGAAGTCACTCTAGTGGACACAAATATCTCTCAGGACTCCTTAATCTGGATTTACACAATAGACCACATAGTGCTTGAGTAGCCACTCTGTTAATTAAGGATACGTAAAAGTTTTAATCTGTGTAATGAATAGAATTTAAAAAATCCATAGCTAACACTTGAAAGTGAATATGTTTGTTTTGTATGAGGCATAATAATTTAAAATTGCTTCATGTTTTCCTGAGTTTCTCGCTAGTTAATAATGGGCAGCTGCCAGTGAACAACATTTCTAAGAGAGTATAACTATGTGCTAACAAAACAGACGTGCCCAGGGCTGTTCCCTTCTGCTGTAGTGGCTATGTCCTGACTATTAATATTTTTGTTAACCTAAACATATTGCTGCATTCAAAGGTCACTTTGGAAATGGTGCTTGATTTCTGTTAACCTTCCAAATTGTTTGGGAGAAGGACAGTGGCTAAAACTTACTCTAACAGTTTCAGAGTATAGATAATTGAGTTTCTCTTCCATGAATGTTTCTGGGTGCTGTCAATTGTGCAGTATAGATGCTGCTTGGGATTTTGTAGAATGTTATTTTGTGTGTCTTGATATTTCTTATGATACATTTTGTTAGGGAAAGGCCTGTCTCTGTAGTCAGAAATGATGGAGTACACCTGATACAATCAAACTACTGCAAGTCCACTACTGCAAGTGAGTTCAAGTGAGTGAGCTGTATGTGAAGAACATTGCTTTGGAGATCTTTGGTGAGACTGCACTGAGCCCTGCAGGCTGGTGTAGCAGGACTGGAATGTCACAGAGTTAGTAGAGTTCGTCAGACCTACTTGCTATTAATTCGTATAACATTCGTAGTGATGACACGATCACATCTTGCAGCAGATAAGTTGTCATGTCTGGTGTTTTCCAGTTCTTGATGACACTTTGAGGCAGTTGAATGCTGCTGTAAAAATGCTGGAGTCAGCTGAAAGTATAAAGAGAATTTAGATAGGCAGAATGAGATTCCTGGAGATGTTATTTGACCAAGTCAGTGAGGTTAATGCTTCTCTGTATACAATGCTCCATGGGATTTTATACACCCAGAAGTGGTCAAGACCCTATGTTGCTTTTTTCCTGCTGAAAGCTGGTGTTGGTGTGCTGGCAGTGAGCACACCAACTGTTCATCTGTGCTGGAACTTTGGGGCAGAGTTGAGCTGGAGGAGAGGAGCCAATTACTGAAGTGCCAACAACCATTGGGCATCACTTTGGGTTGCACCTGGAGGTCATTCTGCATGGCCTCACTTTGCAGGCGAGGTCTGTCACAGTCACAGGACTGGGTGATGAAATTTGCAGCAGTGTAACAGCTTAAAATAACAAACCAATCTGTTTGAATACTGAGGGTGTCTTGGGACACACAGGATTGTGCTTGTCTGTGATTTATTTCATCACATAACTCTCCATATCAGATCTGCATGAAATTCAATTTCTTATCCGGGCATAAGCTTGTGTTGTGTATGATCACAGCAAGTAACAGAATGAAATCTGTTAGAATAGCTCCAAGATGCTGCATTTTTATCCACAAAAACAAAGGCACTGTAGTTCTTCTAAAAATTTAAACAGAAGCATTATAACCTTTGACTCTACATTCTTTCTAAAAAGAATCACAAATTTTCCAGAAAGACTAAAAGAAAATGTTTATATAAAATGTCTTCCTTCTGGAGATTTTTTTTATTTGAAAATTATCAAATGGTTCAAAACTGAAGTGTTTAATTTTGAGAAAGCTGCCAGTATTGAGTGGAGCATTCAGACACCTCACGTCCCCGTTTACCTCTAGGCTGTATCTGTTCCTGTCTCCAGGAGAGACTGTTGTGCACTGTAGGAAAAAATATTTCAACTAAATAACATTGTCTTTGTAAGGAAATGGAAGCTTTAGAGCACTCAAACTACAGCTCCTAGGGCAGTGGCAATAGCTAGCGAGCATTCTGAGATAATTTCTTTCCTGCTTTTTTTTTTTTTTTTTTTTTACATTTATTTTTCTTCCCTCCATCCAGTGAACTCAAATTCTAAGGTAGCCTTTGCATTTTGTATACTGGCAAATTTAACTGCTGCATTCTTGTCACAGAACACTTAAATATTCATGCTGCCTTTAATTTTAGTGCTGAAAGACTGTAGTGGATACGATGATGCAGGAATTTGGGCTCAGAAAATGGAAGATTTTTTAAGACCTCAGCTACGTGTGAAGATTTATCAGCCAGGCTCCAAAATGAGCAGAGCTGACTGGAGTACTGCTTTAAATGATCTATTTCAGTAAATACACAGCCAGCATCTTTAAATGGCTAAGCATACAGCTGGTGTCTGATATCCATAATGTGGCTTGAAGTTGTTTATTCAGGATGAGAACAAGTATTGTAGGTCTATAGTACTTCACTATACCCTTATATACACATCAGCAAATTTCTTTGTCTGAATTTCCAAAAATAAGGTTAATAAAGAAACATTAAGAATTATCTTATGGTTATTCCAGGTTGGATTTAATTACATTTAAGGGAATTTAAATGATTTATCTGTGTATTTCTCATTTCCCTGTGTGCTGGCAGTAGGCAGCCCATCCCCTCACTGCCAGCATCTGACTGATTAATTGGTCTCTTGCTTGATCTGTTTTCCTTTTTGTTTATGTCTAACTTATTCGAGTGCTATCCCTTTTTAATATGGTAGCATCAAATTTGTTTAAGGTCTGTGAACTAATGTGGATTAAAAGCAGCTCTAATACATAATTGATCTACCAGTAGGGCACAAAGAATTGATTCTGGTTCCTAGCTAGGAAATGTCTTTTTTGTCCTATGCTGATAGTCTGAGCTCTAAAATCTATATTAATTTAAAGTGAAATTGACAAATTATCCATGTTAATAATTTTTTTAAGAGATTAATTTGCTGTTTGAGGCAAAATGATTTTTAGACACAGGCACAGACTCACATGTTCCTCTGACATGTTCCTTTTAGATTTCAGTGCACTTCTGTTCATTGGCAATTGAAGATATCTTACGTCTAGAAAATGTGGTATGTTTTGAGTCTGTATCTGCCTCTTGCTGTGACCCCACACCCATTAATACCTTACAGAAGATTTTGCTTGCTTAAACTATTTTTTTTTGTACAGGTACAAGAGCTTTGTGATATGATCTCAACAACAGCATCCGTTTGTGAATGGATAGGTTGGACAAGGCTGTGTCTGCTCATGCTAGCATTGGCTCTGATTTTATTTCAGCTTGTCCTGTGCTGCTGAGAAATGACTCTTGACTGTTCCATGAAGCGGAGGTAGAAGCTTGTTTAAGGTTTAATGTTTAATGATATTCTCACTGAAGTGAGGAGTTTTGTATTTTCAGCCTCCTTCTGGGGTGCACATGGTGGTCTCAGCAGGGGCCTTTACAGCTGCAGCATGAGTGACGTGGGTGACGGCTGCGGGGTTGTGGCACTAACAGCAGGGATGTGCCGGGTGGCACGGCAGGAGGCTTGGGTGGGGCTAATGGATGGGAAGCAAGGGAGTCAGCAGGGTGTCTCTGCCTTCCATTAAGTCCACTCACGCATACCATATGCCATCATCCCGGGGCCGGGGGTTTAATTCTCTGGTTAACATCAACCACTAGCAGTGGAGTGACAGGAGTAGAGAAAAGCAGAAAATTTAAGAGGGCTGCAAATCAGAATGTGGCCGAATCAGAAAAGTAGAATGGAAGGAGGGGGAAGGAGGATCTTTTTGCACACGTTCTTATGCTTCCTGTAAAAAGTAGGTTACACTGGTCTAGCATATTGCATTGCACTTAAGATGCTACAATTTGAATAAGGTTTTAGCAGTAGAGCAATAAACATTTTGCAATCTCTAGTTATAAACATCTGAAGATGTTACATATGCAAAAGCAGTATCTTTGTAAACAGTGCTATATTTAGAAAAAAGATGTGCTTTCAGATGCAACCACCTTTTGTTATGTTGCTAGAGCTGAGAGCAGAGCAGCAAATTGTCAGTTTCAAAATGGAAATTGAACTTCTTTCCTAAAGGTTTCATTAATGAATGGAGTTAATATGAATTGCTCTCATTAATGCTGACTTTCCCTGGTCTGGGAGCTGCCTGTGGTGCCCTCTGACATTTCGGAAAAGCTGGGCTCACTGGTGGGTGCCAGAACTGGGGAGGCAGCTTATTCCCAGCCTTTGAAAACTGAACTTGTTCAGTGTTGTGCAGGCAGCTTGGCAGTGGCTATGTTTTGTCATGCTGGTTCAGAGAGTGTGATGCATGAAATGTCAGGATTTGCAGGTAAGGTGAGCCTTCATTTATGTGGAGTAAGCCAAGCGCATTTTTCACAGTGACTTGTTGAGCGATCTCAGGCAAGCCAAGAAGCTTGAGTACCTTACATAGGGTAAACAGTAACACCTACCTGCAAATCAGTTTTCAATTGACTTTGAGAAGTCTGTCATCACCCTGGTTACTTCTGCTGGTGATGAATTTCAAAAATAGCACAACTTTGGTAAGTGATTTGAAAAATACCAGGTAAAAAGACTTTTTAACCTCAGTGATTTTATATTTTTCATCAGTCTCTGACTTGTTTAGAACTTTGTGCTCTTACACGGTTTCCTTATGTTAAGAAGGACCCTTCTGTGTTTCAGTTTGTTCCTGTGGCCTCTGGTCCTATCACTGGGCACCACTGAAAAGAACCTGGCTCCAGCTTCTTACACCCTCCCCTCAGGTGTTCATGTAGGTTGCTGAGATTCCCCTGAGTTTTCTCTCCTCCATGCTGGACATTCCCAGCTCCCTCAGTCTCTGTCCATCTGAGAGATGCTCCAATCCCTGAGTCATCTTCCTGGCCCTTTGCCAGACCAGTATGTCTCGGTCTGCTTTGTAGTGGGAAGCCCAGCACTGGACCTCACATTCCAGACAGTTTCAGAGTTGAGTGCTTTTCTCTGTGAGTGTCCATATGATGTGAACTGAGGCTACTGTTGTTATCTCTTGCTGAGAATACATTCACATGGGTTCCACTTTTATCTTAGCAAGAAGACATCTGCTTTTCTGATTTTGATCTCCCAACTCCTTGCATATGAATTTTCAAGAGTTTCAAAAGTGTGATTTTAGGAGAGATCCTACCATCACATTTCTTCATTACTGGCATATCCTGATAGCACAGCAAACACATTAGCCTTGTCCTAGATACGTATGATAAAACACATAGCTATTTATTTTCCCAGTTGTTGTTAATCTCTGTTTTTACTGTAAGATTTCCTCCATAGCACAGAGACATCCATGGTTATATGGCTTTACAAAGACAGGGGGTTGATGTGTGAAGTTAGAATTCAACAACGGTGATTTATGGTCCTGTGGAGTAATAACTTGAATGACAGTTCTCCCTCAAACAATATTGAAGTTCCCTAGACTCCCAGGTACATACTGCATGTGTGTACCACCACCAGTCGTTCAGGAGTGCAGAGGAAGAGGGAAGCTGAAGTGGAGCTGGCATGTAGGAAATCATCTCTTTTCAAGCCCCTTTGTAAAGAGAAAGTGTAGCTGAGCAGTTCAGACTGAGGCTTTCTTCAAAGCTGAAAGGCTGAAATAAATCTTCATTCTGTACTATGACAAAGACATTTGAACACCTTTTGGAACTGGAAATAGATTTGTCCTGTGGGGAACTGACCTCTTGAAACTATGTATGCTGCATAGTTCATGATACCTCTACTCTTAATAAAATATAATACTTATTAATGGATCTCAAGTCAGTTATTCAATTTCCTTGGTAATTTAAAGCTTAATTATGCTGCATTCTAGATCTCAGTGGCTATCCTCAGCTGATTTTTCTTAAATCACTATCCCTCCAATTTTACGGTTCAGTTAAATTCTCAGAACTGTCATTTGCATGGAGTGACAGATTAAAATTGGATGGCTAAAATGATTACGGTCCTTAGTGCTTACTGCAGTGATGGAGATTGATTCCTCATAGTATGAGGAAATATATGGCTCATGAAATAACTCTTGAAACACAATAGTTTTCAGTTTATTGTATTGTTGTAAATTGAAACTTACAAAGGGCTAATCCAATTTTAATGCATCTTGTCTAAAACTGAGAGTTGCATTTTTGGAGCTTTGAATAATAAAATTGTAGGCACCAGTTTAGAAGTTCTCCATTTCCAAGGGAGAAAAAGTGGTATGATTGGAGAAATGGTATCTTTCAACTCGGTAACTTACTGGCACTGCATAGCTATGCAGGTCTATTTGAAAATGTGCATTTTTGCCTCTGTTCAGGATCTTTGTTCACCTTATCCATCTGCAGATCTGTATGCCCCATTGCCTGGACAGGTTCTGATTCGCTTCTTGCAAATTCTGAAAGAAGCCAGTCCTGAACTGAGAACCCTTAGGCCTGGTCTGGTTCTAGGAGGTTGCCACCTGGATGATACACGAAATTATATAGAAGTTATAAGGTTTGGTATTTATTTACCCTATTCGAGTTTAGGTCTACAGAATCAATCCTGACATGTGACTGTAAGACGTGGGTCCTCTATGCAGGAATGCTTTATATTTCCCTTTCCCTTCCTTCCTGTGAAAATTTTTAAAAGGGGCTGGAGAGGGAAAAAGATGAATATGTTTTTCTCTTGTGCCTCATAGTAGCTTGTCGATATCTCTCCCTGTATTACTTTTTAATTTAATCTCTTCTGTTCCTCCCTTTTATCTTATTTCTATGGTTTCTGCTTGCCTTGTTTCTTTCAATCCTTGTCTTAACATTATCCTAAAATATCCCTTCGTTCCCAGGTGCTGTTTAGCCCACTCCCATTTGGAAGTGGTTAGGTACAAGGAAGGGGGGTGGTATCTGATAGCTACTGATGCTCCTCTTTGAAATGACCTCAGGCCCATGGGAAGCTTTCTGCATGATGAAAAGCATCCTGACAGTAATCCTGTGGTCAGCAGTTTGGCAGAGACCAGGGGCTGTTTGGACAGTCTCACTGACTAAAGGGGTGACTTCAGGACGACGGTGGTACAAGCTGAGAGGCTGGTGTGGCATTCCAGCTCTTGCTATGCAGTCCCTGGCCAAGGACTTCTGCCTTCAGGAACTGGAGTATGGAATCCTTTATGAACAGTAATTTTCCACATTATTTTTATTTCACCAGTATTATGAAAGTATTCTTACTGTATTTATGCACAGCAGTTAGCAGTATAGTGTTTTTTTCTCTTTGTCTGTAATCTTAATCTAATAAGACATTCACAAGCTGCCTGGAAAACAGACTTTTTTTTTCCCCATGGGAATTTCCATAGAAGAAATCACCATCTGATAATTGCCTATTGTAAAGAACGGTTTTCATCACAGAGTAGAAAATAGAATAGAAGAAACTACTTCTACCCTGCTTCTTACTGTTTTTCTAGCTTTGCTGATTTGGAAAATAGCATCAGGCTGTAAAAATTTTTGGGTTCCTTTCCCCCTTTTTAATATCTCACATTCCAAATTAAGTGTTAGGAAAGAGGCAGTGCTGATAGTTGAAAACAGTATTGTCCTTGGAAAACAGCATTTTTAATTTCTTCTTTAAAATTGAAGCCTTCATTTTCAAGATTTAAACTAAACAAATAGGCCAAGGACCAATATCCAAAACCCCAAGTCCCCATCAAAATGAAGAAAAATTGCTAAAAGAATTTCACAATTTCTAATTAGAAGTTGAAAAAAAACCAAATAAGGTCAAAACCTATTGAAGGTAATTTGCAAAGAAATAAAGTAATTTCAAATTAAAATGAAGGCTTTACACAAAATGCCTTCTTTATCAAGCCCATCTAATTAAAAATTGAGAATGATATAATCTCTTTATCCAAATAGTGAAAGCACAAAATCTGTGTAGGTTTTAAATTTTATTATATTTATATATAAACATGCAGACACATATGGTCAAGTGACTTTTAAATCCCACCTAATTAATTTAAACAATATATAATTTTATGAGTAGCATATTGAAATGAAAGGTGGAAGACTATTTGAAATTAAAACAGATACTTCAATAAAAAAAGCAATATTCTCACTGGATGGACACCATCACTCTTCTCATCTCATTCAACTCAACATATTTCTATATGAACTGTAAGATAAAATGACTAATAGAAATGAAAAGGACTGCCAAAAGTCAAATTGCTTCACTGGAAGCTTCTTAGCAAAATGACAACATCCAATTCTAGATAATTAAATCTTATTTTGTAGGAATGTCACTGAATGATGTTAATTTGCCTTTAGGTACTGTGCTTTCTGTTGAACACAGTAAAAAAAATTATTTGGGCACTTTTTGTTTGTCTTACAAATGGTTCAGCATTGTTTAATAAAAATGAAAAGCTGTGACTAGGAGAGAACAACATTTTAGTCTTACAGAGGGAAATCACTAGTGCAGCTGTTCCAGGGATCAAGCAAGATTTCACCACCTGAGACTTCTTTTTTTGTTCTGAACCTTAAAGAGCCTTAACAGAGAGGTGCAGAGGGAAAGTCTCCTGGTGTTAGACAGCCTGAAGCTTAGCTTCTTCAGGATTTACTAATTTTCTCAAAATGAGTTAGGGTGCTTATTCCCCACCAGTCTTGTTGCATGTTTGGTGATTCTGAGCTGTCTACCAGCTTCCAGTCTAGTTGTGTTCCTGGTCAGCTTTCTCTCCTTTGTTTCGGTGTCAACATTGTCCTTTGTTTTGAAAGGTTCTTTCCTCAGCTGTTATTTATTCTCTCTAGTGTGTTTAGCATCTGTTTTCTTAAAAAAATCCTACCCTATTTTTTTTAGATGCCACAGATTCACTTTCCAGTCTCCTAATCATCCAATCCTCGCCACTGGTTCCAGCCATGTCTTGAGCGTAGGTGATCAGTCTTGTCATAAAACTTTGTTTGTTTTGAGGCATTGCAAGTACTAATGTCATAGATGGATGCTGGCAGGAAGTTTGATATTAGGAATGCTTTGTTCTTTCCTACCTTCAGTGAAAGTTACAGTTTGGTAGCAAGGTTGGTGTCCTTTCCTGATGTGGATGGCAGTGACTCTTGCTTGGTTCCTCTGGTTGTTCAGATCTTGGAGTTCACATCTAGGGATGTGAACTATTTCTTCTAGTCAGAGCCTTTTCTTTCCATGATTTTCCATAGCCTTCTCTTTAACATGCTAAAAATTTAGTTGTTTAGTCATGCTGCATTTTGTAGCAGAGAGAATGTTTCCGTTTCTTTCTAGTGGGGCTTTCAGTTACAAAGATACTGTTTTGGTTCATCATAATATTTTTTTTTCTCCCTGAAGTGCTTGACTTTTCAGTAAAGCTAAAGGAGACCTAATGTATTGTATTCAGGAAGAAGTTTTAAGTCACAGTTAAGATATTAATATTTTTGTGTGATTTCTTTGAACTTGCATTTTTTGTTATGAAGATAGAGCTGTTGCAGTTTTGACTTGTTTTTTGTAGATGGTACAGCCCGAATTCATCAGAGCACTCAAATGCAGCCTTAAGTTAAGGGTGTGAGTGAATTCATTATGTTTGTATAAACTGTCCTTTGAAGGATGTCTCTAGATTGTCTGCAAAAAGTTTCACTGCAAACTCTCAAAAAATAACCCCAGAGCACAAGTGCCCAAGCACTCTCTCAGTGTTAGCATGTGGCAAGGTGTGTCCAGAGTCTGTTTGCTGGAGATGTAGAGCATACCTATAAGGGTCTGTTGAGAATGGGCTGTCGAGCCACCTTTGGACACACAGTGGTCTCAGCAGTTTCTGAAACTACACTTCTAAAAGCTGTGTAAACAAATTTGATTACAGTACTGAGTTCAGCTAGGGGGGCTACTTCGTTAAAAGTAGACTTCAGAGGTTTAAATGTAGGCATGACACTCAAGGAGTGGAAAATGCTGTGGCCTTTAAGAAGTTATTTGATTTTTTTGCATGTGGTGAAGATGAAAAAGGTGGGTCATTTTGATTATCTCTATGTTAACAGTCCTGACACCACTAAGAAGACTCACATTAGTTTTCAGCAGGAATTTGGTACTTTCCTCTCTTAAGTACTGTTGAAAATGTCTTATAATGGTTTTGCTATTACTGCCTGTGCTGTAAGAGTTTCTGCTGGCCAAAGTGGAGCAGGGGACCCTCTGTGAAACCCCGAGAGCTGGCTCAGGTGATGGCTGAGCCCAGCACAGGGTGGAATATGGTGTAGGCAAATAGAAACCTGGCTTCTTAGTATGTGCCAAGGGTGGTAGCAGGCAACAGCAGCTGGGTCCTTAGAGAGAAAGCTTGTAAAGATAGTTTGTATAAATTATATTTGGCAGACTGTTGAGAATTGCTGTGCTGTGAGTCCACAGAACCATTTCACAAGATATGGAAACCCAGTGAGGGAGTTAGCTTGGGATCGTTCTGCAACACTGGCCGTGCACTGGTAGTCCCCCAGTGCTGCAGGCAGTGGTGTAGGGGGGTGCCTCTTCCTTGGCAGCCTACTGTTGTCACTTGCAAGCCTCCTATCACGGGGACTGTGGTGTCTGACAGTCACTGCCTGCTTGCCTGTGTCTGTGGCATGGCCATGTCACAAACTGTGCTCATCAGAGACATGCAAAAGTTGTGTTCTGCTGCTGAAACAGAGGTTACAGTGAATGTGAAGAAAAATCCACCCACTGCGTATACATAATTAGTTCTTTTTTGCAGTTTGGTAATACTCCATCAGATTTATTACTTTTCCAGTCAGAAGCACAGCTCACTTTACAGCTGATCTTCATTTCTTACTGTTTTCTGGCAAGATATTCCTTTTACTTAGAATTCATGTGATTCATGGGTTACAGGCTCATCTGTTTAAGTACAGTATGTCTGCAGAGGCAGTTGTGACTGCCACTGTGCTTGTAATCTAATCTGCATAAACCCCTAGAAGAATCAGTGATTTGAAAGAAACTCCTACCTGCTGTTTGTGTAAGATGACCGTCTGTCTGGCAAATCCCTATGTGGAAATCAGATACATCTGAGAAGAGCCAGACAATCTTCTGACACCTGTTTCTCCAGCAGATGTAGTTGCTTATTATGCTTTTTTATTTTTTTCAGCAGATGCTTTCGAGATTTGCTTTTGGATCTACTTTCAGCAGCTTTTGAATACTAGTCCTAATTACACCTTAGGAAATACTTCTGAATCTGGGCACCTCAGTTCAGTTACAGAGACTGATAAATACCCAACTTCTTTAGTTCCAGAAAATGTCTTCAGAATTTCTGAAAAACACTGAGACAAACTGGCTTTTAAGATCAAGTGGCATCTTCTTTTTAAGGGTCATTCCACATATATTCATGATCCTCCATGTAAATGGTTTCCAAGATGCAGGAGAAGATAGCAGATGTGTCAAAGTGGTACTTTTTAAGGATAATCCTTTTGTCTACTGGAAATTTTATATCTTTAAAAAGATACAGAGCATTCTGAGGCCACATTAGAATACAAATGCCTTTGGCACTCTGCTCTGAATCTATGTTTGTACATGCCAGTTTGTCTATTGAGATCTTCCTATTCACAAATTGTCCTCAGTTTCTGTGTGACTCTCAGCTCTGCTGAGATTTCTGCAGCTCTAAGTGTGTGCTCTTTTGTGCATGGTATGCAGCATGGAGCACTGGATTTCTTTGGTAGAGAACCAGCCATGATAATCCAAATAAACACAACCTTCTATAGATGAATTGTATCTCATGTAACTGAAGTTTAGGTGTCATCCAGTGATTTATCCTTCCTAATGGATTTGTTGGATCAGTATGATACAAACGTAATTTACTACCTTTTGTGCATTGCAGCTGTGTCCTCAGAATGGTGTTTGGAGATGTACAATACTGAACAGGGTGAATTATGCTTCAAATTATTAACCATCCCGTTTGACATTTAGTTAGTGCTGACAGGAATTGAGCATTTAGCAAAATGAAGCTTCTGCAGCAATCTTTTGATAGGATTGTTTTATTTCAAAGTGGCTGTTGATCAGAAGTTTCTGGAGAAAAGCTGCAAAACAGACCACTGCATTGACTGTTGTGCTCTGGCCAGCCAGATGTGAGTGGTGTGTGTTGTGGTTGTCATCCTCCCTGTAAATTATGGTCAAGGTACTGTCTTCTTCATGGAAAACCAGCAAGTTGTTACAATTCAAAGGCAAGAGGCACCTTGCTGTAAAGAGCCCCTGGGTTAGGCATGCCTGGAAGGATGTGAATGGCTCCTTGGAGAGGTGTAAGTCATCCATACTTCATTATTCCCACAGGCCTGAACACATTTGCAGAACTAAAGAATTTCTGTGAATATGCAGGCAGTTGCACTTTTTCAAAGTATATTCCTGTCTGGAAACATTTCATGAAAAATTTCCTTCCTGCAGTTTCTGCCTTCCTTTTGTGACAGTTCTTGATTGGCTGGAATAGTTTGTTATTATTTTTTCTTGGCCATTTTGTTGGTGTGTGCTGTATGACCCCATGCTTCAAGTTGTGCTTTGCAGATCACATCTAGGCTGCTGGGTGCTTCTGTATGGCCTCCCTCTCTTGTCTCCAGAGGAGGCAAAATAATTCTGTTTGCACAAAGCTCCATGTCAGACCATTTGATTGCCTCTTTTTGAGCCTTTGATCCCACTGGCACAGACCTGAAGCTGCCTTTATTGCATCCACATAGGAGGAGGAAGAGAGGAGGAAGAGGAGGAGGTGTAGCTGGAAAGGATGTCCTTGTTTGTTACCTGTATGGTCAAATGGGAGCTGCTGCTACTGTGAGGAACCTTATTTTGATCTAAGTGACTACCATGGCTGCCTATGCTGTGTCACCTGTTGAATTAAGCTTCAAATGAAAGGCATTAATTTAGTAAGTCTGTGTAAGTAAGAGAAGGTTCTTCGCTGAAAAGGTTCTGACATAAACCATGAAAACAAAAGGGAATGTGCATCAGCTACACCTATTTACACCTCTTTCCTCCTTCCTCAATGGTGCAACTCTGGGTGACATCGGAGATGGTTTATTGCATTGTTTGTGCATATGTTCAACCAGGCAAAGACAAAATGAGGACACACAAGGAATTTGGCAGTTGTATTCCAGGACAGAGAGGCTGCCCTCCTCAAACTGCCAAACCCTCTAGCATATTCTCTCGACTTAGAAATTGAAAATGCGTATCAGAATCTTTTCCTAGTGAGTTATCTGCCCCTCGCAATTTTCAGCAAGTAAAAAAGAAAAGCCATTGCTTCAATACAGATATACTATCCTTACATTTAAGTTCCCAGAAGGCCTCTGACTATGTGACAAGAATTACTGTCATGGATATTGCATAATGGTTTATGCATAATGTTTAATGCAGTCTCAGTTTTATGAAATATGGATAATATTGGAGACATTTTGAATAGTAGTTTAGATTTACATTTTCTTTTTAAGGTGGAGACGAGGGACATTTTTAGTGCTCTTCAATGACACTGGAAGAGTTGAGAATGTTACTATTAAAAATGAATAAAATCCATAGACGTGGAAAAGAGGAAAATACATTGCACAGATGGATTATGGGCAAATCATAAATGTTTAAAGCATTTCTGGAGGTTGGAAATGCTGTACCTTTATTTGAATAGCATAGCTATCTCAGCACACTTCCTCCACACTTACTCTGTCCAAGGTGTGTTGCTCCTTGGCGTGGAAGGTTGGAACTCAGCTGAGAGGGCACAATTTTGAATAATCTTTCATGTTGTTAAAGGTTTATTATTAAGATGAAGGCATTCAGAAAAAGAAAGTGTTATTTGATGCATGTGCTACGTATGTTAAGGATCAGCTCAAATTGTGTGTATTTGTTTTGTGACACACAGGACAGCTTTCCAGCTCGGTTTGGAGGAATACATTTCGTCAATCAGCCGTGGTATATCCATGCCCTCTACACAGTTATCCGGCCCTTTCTGAAGGAGAAGACACGAAAAAGGGTATTCTTCCTTTTAATTGCCAATTTCCTGGTAGTTTTCATCAGCAGATGCATCATACTCTAATAAAGTATATTAACATGGGATATCAGCTTGCTATTGGTGGAAAATGTTTAAATATATCTGTGTTGTAAAGGGTTCCTTCAACTGTTTTAGAAACTTACACAACATTATCCTTTAAGGACACAGTCAAGCAGTGTGCTTAAATTTATTTTAAAATGTAAGCATATGTTTGCTCCTGGGGGTTATATAAAAAATATTGCCAACATTACAGTTTCTATTAAGATTGTATTCAATTCCATTCTATTTAATTTCTGTTAAAATTATTTGTCTTTCTTTTAAAAACAGAGTTAGTGAGTACAAAGTCCTTTCCTAGTATGATTTCCTTGACATTAGCATGAACTAAAATACCCAGCTGGCATCTAGTAGTATTAGTTTGCAAATACTAATTTGAATGAAAGCCAATAAAAGGGAATTTGTGTGCATGCATGTGTGCGTAAGCATGAGCAGCCTCCGAGATGTTGCTGAATTTGTACCATTTGCATCAGTGCAATTAAATTAGAGCTTGGTGGTGATAGCATATAGAATGATATTATTTCTGTAGCAGGAACTTTGTCATCCAGGAAAACACAATCAGCATCATGTACAAAGGCACCACAAAGATGATTTGTGTTTTAATGGAATCAGCTCCCTAAGCAGCTCTGTATTTTTTCTCCTCGAGCACGCTCTGCAAGGCCACAATGATCCTTGGTGTTGAGCTGTTTTTTACTGACAGATTATGTGTGAGAGGCCTCTGGTATTTACAGATTTTGCACTGTAGATCACAAAGCCTTTTATGTAATATCTGTTATAAATATGCAAATGAAGCCCCATTTTGCAGGATTCAGTTGCACTCTGTTGACTGCAGCTTCTGCAAAGAACATTGTAGTGCTAGATGTGTCTGAGGCCTTTTCGACTCAATGGGAGTAAAGTGCAGCTCATGGGAGTGTTACAGCATTAAAAATAAGTGACAAGGCAGTTGAACATGTAGGCTTATCAGTTAACATCTAAATTTTTATTTAGACACCTGAATCAATGGCATATATTTTCAGGAATGCTGACTTCTTGCAAGTGTTTTTTGTCAATACCGAATACCTGTAAAAAGTAGTCAGGTGGTTAAATATTGATTTACAGTTCTAAACTTAGTGTCAAAATGTGAAAGTTATGACCAGCACATAAAATTTAAAATCAGCTTTAAAAAAAATATTGGATGCAGAACAAATGATTGGGAAAAAAAAACCCCAACCCAACAGAATTCTCTTTAGATCTTTTTATCAGGACTATTATTTATCAGTTGTTTTTATCCTGAATTAGTATGTTTTTTTTTTAATTTGTCACGTAAATTTGCAACTGATAGTTATATTCAGATAAATGCAACACTAGGTGTATATAAAAAGCAATTGCTAAGAAGTGAAACACTAAGCTGTAGAGGCACCATAAAGAAAATAATTTTGACCATTAATAAATGTTCTTTCACAAAAGGATAAACTCCTTTCTGAGATGGAAGGAAATCACTGGTTTTGTATGGTCATATTAACTTTCCTGGGTCCACAGCTGACTGGAAGGTGGTCTGAAGTAAGCAATAAAAGACAAGCATATATTTGGTCTTTGTCTTTCTGCCTTTTGAATTTAACTCTTGATAAATCATGCTAAGGGTATAGCTGCCCAGAGGAGTCCCTGCAAGGTGAAGTGGAACGTGAAAGATCTCTGAGGGGAAACAATGAAGTTAAACATAAACATAAATACAAATATTCAAATCATATTAGCATAAAGATATATAAATGTAAAGTATATATTAATGTCAGTCTACCAAAACATTGATGGAAAATATCAAATAGTCAGTCCATCAGCTATTCCCTCAGTGTTGTCATAGCAATTATTTTACTGTTATTACTTACTTCATGTGTTGTCAGGTACAAATGGCAGTTACTGGTATGACTAGATTAAGGAAGAAAATATTTCCAGCACTGTTACCATTACACTGCACAATTTATCTTATTTATAGAACTCATGGCTGGATGCTGAAAGTCAATATATATTCCTTGTTGTATATGGTGAATATTATTTTTATTTATTATAAACTTAATTTATTCACTTAATTAATACAATTAGGGAGAGCAATTGACAAGAGATTAACAAGGCAGTTTGTCTACCTAGTATTCTGTCCATCTAGCTATCAGACATCAGTTCTTACCCTCTCTAAGTCCCTTTCCCTGCAAACATTTTAAGTTATTCATGCTTTAATCACTTTGGAGATTTATGAAGGTAGTATGACCATGCTTAAGGCAGAGGTGACGTGTTCCTTCCTCTGCACCTCTGTTAAACCAACACAACCAGAATGTTTAAATTGTACAATATCCTCCTACTAATGATGATGACATTTGGGCTTTGATGGTTTTTGGTGATACCCCTGTGTTTTTACCTGCATGTGTACATACAGATATTCCTGCATGGTAACAACCTCAACAGCTTGCATCAGCTCATACACCCCGAGATCCTGCCTTCAGAATTTGGAGGAATGTTGCCCCCCTACGACATGGGGACGTGGGCAAGAACACTGCTTGACCATGAGTACGACGATGACAGTGAATGCAATGCGGACTCCTACAACACTCCTGCAAAGGATATAGAAAAGGACCTCTCTCCCAAATCCATGAAAAGGTGAGTTAAAGGTACTGTTGTCTTCTAGTATTGCCATAAGGTATTGCCTTCTTCTTTCTTTGTGAAGCTGTAGGTAGTTCAGTCTATTATATATGAGGACAACTGGGTTTTTTTCCCTTTCTTAAAAGGATCAGTGTTGATGAGAGATCATGGCCTCGATTATTACCCATGTGAGTTGTGAACTCAGTGCAGCTGATTATTTCTGTGGTGCCATATAGGTTGTGTACACAGACTGTCTTTGGAATAAGCTGCTATCCCACCTCAGCCTACAGTACTTACTAGAGAAACAGTGTTAGCTGGAGTGAGCCTCCGTGCAGAGGGTAAATTGGGGCCAGTTATCTTTCTGAGTGGTCATGTTAGCTCTTATCTTCCTCCATCTCATAGCCCACTGCCTAGTATCCACCAGCCTGTAGGTGCCAGGACATTTACAGCATCTGAACCATCAGTCACAGTGACTGCATGCCTGAGAAAATACGAGGAGAACCAGGACCAAAATCAGTGCCAATTGTTATACTTGAGCCTGGTAAACATCCTGGCATTCTGTTATTCTTCTCTTTGAGAAGGTACAGTGTAATTGCTTGCTGCATTTTACCATTCAGAATAAAGTACAGGAAGAGCTCTGTTACCTCTCCAGTAACTCTGGAGGTCAATAACTTGGGAGAGGTGAATCTGGTCCAAGCTTGACAGGGCAGTAGGAGAGAAAAGGGTAAGGATTACAACTGTGATGGAAAAGGTAGCAGAAAGGGCAGCAGAAAGGGCAGCAAAAGTCAGAGTGCAGCTCATAGGGGGCAGGCCTAGCAATGGATCAGAAAAGAACAAACAAGGCAGAAACCAATCTATGAGGTCATTAAAATTAAGTTAGGATATACGAGGTTGGGAACCCAGTTTCAGGAGACAGCATGCAATGCAAAAGGGAAAGAAACTCTGGAACCAGATCAAACAGGATAAAATATTTTCAGATTTCTCAGCCAGGAAGATGATTTTGGCTGGAAAATATTGCCTAGACTGGGAAGAACAGTGTGGTTTAAAAGGGAGATATTTTTGTGGAAACAGAGGAGACAACATAAGATTGCTATAGGAAATAAAAAAAGAAAAAAGCAATAAAGTTTAAGGATTTTGTGCTAAAAAAACCTACACTCTATTGAAAGTGGGAAATAGAAAGAAACTTGATAGGAATGAGCTAGGATAGGAGGCTGAAAAAGGTTCTGAAACTATATGACAGGGGTGCTGGAATGGCTGCAAACCTGGTCTCAAATTCCCAGAGAGGGAGCTTTGGCCATAAATTCCCAGAGCCTCCAAAATCCCCAATGCCCAGATACATGAAGCTAGAATTATGTAATTAACACAACTAATAGAGAAAATGGGACAGAGAAAAAGAGCTAGGGGAGAGGAAAGGTGAGCAATACACTTTTATATGATATGCACATGATATAAGAATTATGAGACAATAGAGAAGCTGTCTTAGACAGAAGGATGGAATTAAGGAACTGAAATGCAGAAGTCTTTCTGCTGCAAAAGAATGTTGTGAGAGTAAATAACTTCATCCAAGGGTGCAACAAAAAATATGAGAAGGCCTGTGACAAGACCCTTTGGAGCAGATATTTGGAGCAGAGTTTTCCAGATTGTCCTGGGCAAGCATATTACTAAGTGGAAAAGCACTGAGTTGACCATATTCTTAATTCTTTCTCAAATAATTTTTATTCTCATTTAACTTGTTCTGGAAAACTCTTTCATACAGTATTACACTTTAGTGTAAGCTTCAAAATGACATCCTTTCAGTCTGGGTGAACTCACACAGTTGGAGACACATTGCAGAAAATAAGCATGTTGAAATCTGTATCTACATAATATTATGCTAAAATTTCTTCACCTTCTATGCATTCCTTCTCAGTTAGCATGCCTCCAGCATCTGCTGGAATCCTTGTTCCCTGCTGCTGGACATAAAAAGTACTAAGTAGACTTACTGTGTTAGTACTAAGATTGACAGAAAGTCCCAAGACTTCTGTGTATTAAGTGCACAGACTCTGTTAAAACACAAATAGAAAAGTTAAGATAAAACAGATAAACTCTATTTCATTAAAAATTAAATTTAACTTGGATTCAGTAACTGATACCTTGTTTCTCTCATTTTAAACCCACAGCAGTATGATACATTAGTGCAGAAGATTTTTAACATATAAAAAACCATGACTAAGGCAATGAAAAGTGCTTAGCTTAGAACAAGTTTCACAAGCACTTAGCAGATATGCAGCCATCACCTTGCTTTATTTGGCTTACCATTTTAAAATTAGCTTACTGTCCTGAAAGAATGTCCTTTTAAAACCAAAATCCTACTGAAAATTCGTTTCTTTCTTCCTTTTTTTTTCCCACCAATGTGAACCATAGACATTCCTCCAGCTCTCCTTGAAGTTTTGGTGAATTGGATGACCTCACCTTGAAAAGAAGGTTGACTGGGGGGAGGATGGTGGAGATAAGGAGGAATTAATGCTACCTGTAGCACAGACTTCAGGGGAGAGCTTGTTTATGTCATCTGGCAACATTGCAGCTGTCTCAGCAGCCAGGTTTAGCCTGTGGCTGTGCTCACCCTTGACTGTCATCCTGAGGCACCCAGCTGGAGACCTGCAGCCTCTTCTCACCTAACCCAGCAGGGCAGATGTCTGTGTTGATAACCTTTGCAAAGGAGCTGTGGTTTGGTTCCTCACCTCTGCAATGGGACTTTCTAGAATAACTCTGTCCCATTGTGTTTTCTGAGAATGTATTCAGTAATGTTCGTAAAGTTATTTGGGAAATGTAGGTGAAAGAGAAGGAGCTATAGACTTAAATGTTTTTCCTTTCACATGCCTTCATTTGTGAATTGCTGCTGAATGGGATGAAGCATGACAGTAAATTTCTGTTTAAAACTGAATGCAAAATATTTCTTCTCCTTCTTCAATGTATTTGGGCATCTGAGCTTACAAACCATAGGTCAGGATTTGTGCAGTTCAATTTTCACACCTGCTTTGGGAATTTTAGAGGCCCTGGGAATTTATGGCCAAAGCTTCCTCACTAGGAATTTGAGACCAGGTTTGCAGCCATTCCAGCTCCCCTTCAGTTTTCACCAGATGAGAACTGGAAACCCTGTCTGCTCAGTCTTTGGCAGACAAGGAAAAGGCTCAGTTTTAGCACTTACATCCAGTTGGCAAATCTTTGAAGTTAATTTGCTACCACAGCAATTTTTATCATGATGAACTGGATTTTCCATGAGTGCAGCTTCCCACCAGCAAATTTTCAATCAGCTTTGCATTGGCACCATACCTTGTGAAGATTTTTAAAAAGCATTTTTAATTCAGTGGTTTAGTTTTCTGCCTGAGGAACTGACTAGTGCTCAGGATGAATATTATTTTACACTCTTAATTAAAAAAAGTTTAAATTATGCTTATCGCAAGAAAGGATAATATTTTTAAAGCTAATTTTCTTGATTTTAGTATTATTATGAGAATGGGATAAATATTGTTAGAAAATATCCTTGTGTCTAAAGTTTTCACCTAGGCTTTTAAGTCAGATGTTTTTTCTTGTTTTTTGTAAGTTTTCTTTGGATTTTTTTGAGAAAGACCTCATCAGCCTCATACATTGGTTTTACTGGATGATGCCAGTTTATAAGAGTGGGTGATTGACTCCATATGCTTATCTTAGTAAAGGTTAGAATTTGTAAAGGTTTTTCTTTGCACTATAGCCCTCTAAATGGGCAAATCTGTAGCAATGCTGCAGGCACAGTGTGCTTCCACTGATCAAAAATAAGTGCCTGCATTGTAGAGATGTACACTTGCTCTTTAGTCATCAAGTCTTCTTTACAGAAAGAAAGAGAAGTAGGCATTTCCTGCATGAGATTCTTCTCACTAAAGAACGAATTTAACAAGGGTTGTATTTACTGTACCCCAGAAGTGGCTGCTTTTTGATGAGCTGAGCCATAGCTGATGTGAGTCCCCATCTTAACACTCCAGGCTTTGTTTTCAGTGGAACATTTTCGTTTTGCTGGGGACTGGGTTCTTTGTCCGTCACAAATGGCTTTGCAGGACACTGATACCATGTTGTGCTTCTGGGCTGAATCAGAGAATCTAGAGAAATTTTACAATCATCACTGAATTTGCCCTGATCATCCTTCCCTGCCCTGTTCAGCTGAGCTGAAAAGTGAGTTTGACACATTTGTCCACTGCTCCAGAAATCCTGCTCACCGTGGCACTATTCCCTAGGTTTGGCTTAGGATCTCACACTGTTGAATTAAGATGCTATTCAGAAAAGGAGCAACTTGTGCTTCCAGCTAGCACATCCCACTAATTGCAGTGTGTGATTAGCCAGCTGGGTGCTGAATTGTAACACCGTTGCCAGCCCAGTGCTGTATGACCTTCTGGAGAGAGGATCAGTGCTGAACTCACTACAGAGGACAGCTTAGTTTGCTCTTGTGTGTGGAGGATACTCCCTGCTTCACAATTTCACTGAAGAGAGGATCCACTTTATTCCACCTTTTGCTCCTATATTTACAAATCAGCACTGAGCCCTCTAAAGCCCTATTATCCCTCCATGAGGGTATTTCCTCATGATTTGCAATGATCAGATGCCTGGTACCGTTATTTTTAAGCCCTGGCAGCAATTAAAATAAAGAAAAGAAAGCTGAGGTTTACCCTCATTTGTCTTGATCTAGAAATGTCAAATAAACATGTTGTCCTTTTGCAGGTCTCAGTCAGTTGTGGATCCTGGGGTGCTGAAACGCATGGATAAGAATGAGGAAGAAAACATGCAGCCTTTGCTTTCACTTGACTAACACTTTTTGAGCATTGGACATGAACTGAGGTGGAAGGCACTGCCTCTCAGCAACAAGCAAATCATTGGGAAAGAGTGTAACAGCTGGAATCCTATTTACTCATGTTAATGTAGCATATTGGCAGCAGGTGTTACTATTCTGCCTGAATTCTGGATGCCCTTTGGTGAAAAAGAAGTGGAGAAAAAAAGAAAATGAAATAAAAAAGAAACGGAATCAATAATTTATTCTGTAAGTGCCAACTTGTTTGTAAATACAATATAATCCTCCAGTTTTACTTTGTAAGTTATGGTAAACAAGTGCTATGGAAATGAGCGACTATTGAATATGCCAGTGAAGTGCACCATAAAAAAGAGAAGAAAACGTGTGTGTTCTCACAAGCACACACACAGACACAGAGAGAAACATACTGAACAAAGAAAAATATCAAAGCAAATTAAATATTGTCCTTCCCATGGGAAGCCAAATAGTACATTGACTACTGGTTTTTTTCTGCAATGCTCAAATAATGTGCTAAGATAAAAGAGGGAATATAAAAATTTGGGAGATGTTGTAATCAGTGGGATGTTTCCTAACTGGAGGAATTAGTTTCTCAAATAACACTGGGGCTTAGGATTGTGATTTAGCATAAACCATGTGCATTGTGAGAAAGATCACAGGTGAACTGAAACCACCTCCTGGATAGCTTTGTTGTTTAGTTGTATGGATCTCTGAGGTTTCTTCCCTAACTTTTCATTTACACAAGTAAACTGGTTTGGTACCATAATCTGGGTGTTGTAATGTGGGACGCACTGGAGTTACTTCTCTTGCATTTTGGGTGCACATCCAGAATTTTTCCAGAACTCTGTTCTCCCTTGGAGTGAGACTTTAGTCCTCTAAATACAGTGTAATAACCAGTATCTGAAAGTAAAGCCTGGCAGCAGAGGTTAATCACTGAATCCTGTGCACTGGGAGACTGGGTGCATATATATATTTTTACCAATCTCTGACAAGCATACACGGTGACATTGTTAGATAAGTATATTTCATTGAAGGTTTATACAAGAAATCATACCTATTCAATGTACTTAGATTATAGATTGTATATTGAGACACTGTCATTATTAATATAGTAAAACTTTCCACAGATCAACAGCATCCCACTCCAAGCAAGGATTTATATGAATAAGTTGTAGTCAAACATCTCAGCCTATAGTTTAGGACACTTTTGTTTTGGTTGTAGTGTAACTGTATATATTGAACATGTGCCATAATAGAGAAATACATTTTACCTCAAAAGGGCAACAGGTTTCACTAGGGATTGGGTAAATCAGCTGAAACGTAGGGGCTGTGTCATGTCTGTGTGCTGGCTGATGTGTGTGCAGCCTGTGGTATGCTGAGACGAGAATGTAATTTCTTGTTGGGACTTAAATCGACAGTCTGAGTGGGAAGACAGGGTGCCCAGCAAGACATCTGAATAATTAGAGATATTGTAAGAGCATGTTCAGGCAGTGCAGGGATTAGTTAAGACAACACTGACCACAGTGGAGTTTATAGCTCATGGCAACCCCACCTCCCAAGTGCTAGAGTTTAAAACACTTCTTCCATCACTTCAGTGATCAGTGAAGTTTCAAAGTTAGTGGTTGTAGGTCACCTCTCCTCTTCCAGGATGATTACAGCTGTAAGATTTGGTAGGCAGAGTTAAGAGTGGAGAGCGAAATCTTTAAAGTCTGTCGTCTCAAGTTTAGCTGTAACTCCGGTGGTGGCAGCTTCAGCATTTCTCAGGGCTGAGACGACCCTGACTCTTCCAACATCACCCTTGATTAGCCCAGGCAACACACAGAGAAAGCTTTCCTGTTTCACAGGTCGTTAGCAGCACTGATAAATAGTGTATGCCCTAATATGCCATCACCCTGCAGGAACTTGTCTGAACAACTCATTGCCTTTCTGCTTTCCTAATTCTGTTTTCATTATATGTGTTAGGAAATGCAGAGAGGAAGGATATGGAGCCTGAACTTCTTATCAGTCTGTCCTACAAGTTGTCAGTAGTAGAAACTGTTCTAATACTACTTCTGTGGTTTGAGAGACTTGAAAAAATGGTCAGTTCTTATATACTATTTTATTCAGTTCTGTTTTTCACATTCCTTGTAAAATCATGCTGTATAAGTGAAATGTGTCTCTAGTATTTGCATAAGTGCCATATTTGAATGTATGTTATATATTTCCACACTTCTGGTTAGTAGAATAGTATATTGTCATTGTTATGATTTTAAAATTCTTATCAGATAAAGCTAAAACATCAGCAGAAATTTTCTCCTTACAAGGGCTTCAGGATTTAGTCAGTACTTCACATGTATACAAGCTGTGCCACAGTGGTGATCAAAATCTTCATGGATCCTTTTAGATACATGGGCCAGACTTTGGTGCAGGACAGCAGAATGCTGATTTCGGAGTACACCACCTGTCTAATCAAAAAATGCAAATCTGTTCCAGTGTATGAAGCTTAAAATTTGTTTTGAAACTTATAAATTTTTGTTTGAAACTCCTTTATTTGTGCACTTGACTGTAATTTATGTAATATTTTCTGATGCCTGATTTCAGTTTTAAGGTAATGAGTATTAATACATTCTTTCCAGAAAGTGAAAGCAGGATATAATTTTGTGTAACTGGGACCTCATCTCTCAGCAAGAACAAAATTGCTTTTTCAATAAGATTCTCTGTTAAAGAGTTGGGCTACAGGTCTTCTTGGCTGCAGCTTTTATTTCACTGAAGCAAATTCTGACAGTGGTAATTGCAGTTGTGACATTGAAAAAGAATATGGAAATGGGTAAGAGAAATAAATATACTTTACCTGCTCTCAGTATTCTTTGAAGGCATTTCTCTTTTACATATCAGGGTACATAAAGGGTTCCACCTTTCTTGTAGAAAATCTTTATAGGTAGTTCAATTTTTATTAGATGAATTTGGATTGAAAACTTTTTCCAATCTTTATTACCATGGGAGTTGCTGTCTAATTTTTATAGCAGAATTGAAGTGCTAAAAAACAGAATGCAGATGCTTGGGAGGAACTCCTTAATTTCTTACCTTTCTTGTGTATTGGGTAGAATAAAACCTTGTTGTAATTATGCATGCTGATATGCATATAAAAATATCCTGCAATATGAGGAACTTAGTGGAGAAACTGCATATACCTGTCCAACTACATAAAAAAAAGAGGAAAAAAAAAGTGTGAAAATTGATAGTTTTGGGCCTTTGCTAAGATCTAAAAATATCCTTTTACGTGATGACTTTTCCAAGGCACAAATGTTTAAAAATATATGTGAAAGTTATGAAAACTTCCATGACCAAAACCTCCGTGTAATCAGAGATGTCAGTAGACTCTTGGCTTTATAGAGACAGGTAATCGGACCCACTAAGCTCCAACAAATACACAGACTCCCAATAGATATTAGTTGTAAAATAGTTTGAGATGTCTTTACAGAAATGTAAATTTACTGTATAGCATATTTAAAAAGATGTTTTGCACTCTACCAACATGCTATGGCTAGTCACAAACTGAACACAGAATTAAAGAAAAGAGGAGTAAAAGGGACCTCAAGAGGTCACTGATATGTGGAGGAGCAGATTCACTTTAATGTCACTCTCAAGTGTTTTAGCTCAGTACCTTGCATGGAATGCTCTTTGTATTATTTAATCAAAGTCACAGCCAAGCCTAAGCATATTACCTGAAAAAATTGTAACCTGACAATATTTTGTTCATACCTTTTCTTATTTTCCTGTTCTGTTTGGGAAATTAAAGTTTGTCAAGCATCATAAGAACTACCATTCAGCATTACTTGGAAAACACCTTGCAATAAGCTTTGGTCATATTCCTGTTATTATATTGTTTCTGTTATATTTATTGATGTATGTATTTGTCAAGTTTTTTGGTAAAGTCATGTTTGAAAGAGCATGCAAGAGAGAAAAAACAAAAATCAATTAGGCTTCAGGATTTTATTGAGAATATTAAAATGGGATTTTAGGGGAATGCTGAGTTTGGATTTTGTAATTTTTAGTTGCATCTGGGGAATGTCCTGCTGAACTATTGGCAGTGTTGGGTTCCAAGACAAATTTGGAAGATAAATATCAATATGAAAGACAAGACCAAAGGTCTCAAAGGACTGTACTGAAAAAAACAATCACATGGCTAGCTGGATCAGGTCTGTATAAAGAAAAGTATTTTGCAAGTAGCTTGTGAGTGTGTACTTCTGGTGCTGAGAATAGTTCTTTTGTCCACAAACTTCAGAACACTCTGTGACATTGAGAAAATAATAGTTATCCCATTTCTAAGGTAGCAAAGCAGAAACACAGCAAGTTAGAGACATATCTCAATGGAAGACATTTTTCTACATAGCAAAGGTGTCACTTAGATCACTCAGTCTGATTTAACTGCAGGAGAGAAAATAACATGTCCCTACTTGGGGTAAGAAGGTCCTATTGTCATGTCATTCATGTCTGGTTTCTTTAGAACACTTTGCAAACAAGCAGTGATTTGCTTTCCTGTGGAGTTAAATCTGAATGTACATTTAACCATTTCTGCTCAGGAAATGGGGAAAAGGGAGTATATCCCCTAAATGAAATGTTTTTCTTCCATGTCTGATTGTTGAGAAGAAAGGTAGTTTAATCCAGAGACCCCCAAAAGGAAACTGCCCCATAAAGAATTCTGAACTCAATCCGGGATGAAAGAAGTTGCTTATTTCCCATTAACTATCCTAGGAACATCAACATTTTGTTTAGAGGCATGCTCAGGTGACCCCAAATGAAAGTGCAAGCCAGGTAGATAGAATCCCACGTCTTGTATTGCCTTGTAACCTTGAATAATCCTGTGTCAGAGGTCTTTATTTAGCAGATTGACTTGGACATTCCCTTCAGTCTGCATTTCAGCTTTCAGTTGTGTGGGAATTTTTTTCCTATCAGCTTCTGGGATCTTCATTTGTTTCCTTCGTAGGGGTGTGTTGGCACAAAATGGCATTGACCCCTGTTGGATTGCACAATTTGTGGTTTTGTTGTTAAAAAATAACAACTTGTGCAGTGCTGGACAGTGGTGAAGGTGAAACATAGGTCACAAGTTCCCATTATTTTGTCACTCCTCCTCCAGTTTTTTGTGTGTGGAAACTGCTTTGATTGATGAAAGACATGCATTAACACATGCATGATATGAATTTAAAAATAGAGAAAAAAAGAGGTTTCCACAGTGAGCTCAGAATCTGAATTGATGCTATTGCTGTGGAATCTTAAGGGATGGGGGGCACTGCACACAGGTGAAATAGAGAGACTTCCAAGGGAAGATGCTGATAATTCCTTATGGTACATGTTTTGTTAAAATGTGGCCAAAGTATTTTGTCTGTGGAGACAGTGTTCAGCCATATCTGTTCTCTCTGAATCAGTGGCTTACAACAAGTCCTTTCTAATAAAGGTATGACAAAGCTTCCTTTTGCAGAGAATTCACTTCCAGAGAATTGACATATCTGTCAATTTGCAGTAGACAAATGGCAGGAGTTAATTAGGATTTTTATTTGATATGGAAATGCTGCTGTGATTCCTTAAAGAGGCTGTCGCATCATCAGCAACAAACAGCAGTGCCTAAAGGCAGGCATCTCAAATCAGGTCCCTTGGTTAATAAAAATTTAAGAGTAGAAAAAGCAAGGGAAGAGATAATAGAAGATGATAAAACACAATAATAAAAAAAAAAAAAAAAAAGCAAGTTTGCAGTGGAAAGCTCTATGAATGGCAAAAATTATGTGATAGAATTTGCCTTAACCCTTCCAGGAAATTAATCAGCAGCCTATTATGAGCCCCCTCCTCTACATTATGAGCAGAATTTCCATTTCTCACACAGTTTACCATGTATGGCCATGATGGAATTTCCTGAATCTTTAGAAAATGTTTGAGTTACCATGTGAAATAGGAGGTGCTGTAGCTGAGCTTGTGAACGTGGTTTAAGGGATCAGAACACAACAGCAGAGCCTCACCTGGAGATGAGTCTCAGGAATATGAGAAGTTCTGTGTCCTGCCTGGCTGGAGAAGTTGTAGAGGGAGAGAATGAAAGGAGCCCTGTGTCTCTAGGGAAGGTGGCAGGCCTATGGAGAAAACAACATTTAGGAGTTGGAGTGAACTGGTTAGCCATTTTAATAGTGAGAGAGGCTTTTGCCTGCTCAGTAATATAAGAGAGGATTTACAAACCTCATGACACATCTGTCATCAGGAAGGAGAGATAACATACTTCTCACTTTCCCCCACAAACTCAGTTTCAATATATGCTAAACCTGAAGTGCCTCTGCTGCTGCTGTTTCCACAGTAGCTCTCAGGATGTGGGTATCATGTAGCATGCAGGAGCTGGAAGGTAAACCCCCCCACCCTGTCCATAGGAAGAGAAGGGAGGGATGTATTCTGCAAGACTCTGTTCAGAGAAAATGCTGTGGGAGAATTCAGCTCTTGCTCGAGTTACAGCCTCCATCCTGCCCTGACATCAGGATCAGCGCCTGCTCTGGAAAGCTGTGAGTGGATGTGGTGTGGGAATCTGCCCTGCCAACCTCGGTGTCTTGTGCTAATTATGCAGCCTTTGAGCTGTAGCTGGTGATCTGTGTCCCGTGTCTCTAAACAGTGCTGCTGGTGATGTTAATTGTAGCCATTAGTCACTCAGAGCACAGATGATTTAAAGGAAACTGACAACTTTAAGCATTACACTTAATGCCTAAGAATATTAAATTGGTGGTTGTTCCAAGTAATGCCCAAGATTATGATAACCTAAAGACTTCCAGGGTTTGGTTGCATTGTATCCTTGATGGGACTTAGTGTATAATCACTTTCTTGAAGTATGGTTGGCCCTGAGGTTCACATGCATCTTTGATGCAGCAATGGTAGAAGGAATTAAATAGTAGAAAATGTCATTCCAAAGCTATGAATATGTTAGGTGGGGCACATTTAGATTACCCGACACTATTAAGAAAAATTGTTTTGCCTCTTGCTAGTGTTCAACTTGAGAATAATGGCTCTTTTAAATCATTTGCTTCTCTAGCTCTTTCACTCTGTGGGCTGTTGTGTGAAGTGTGTTCTGCAAAACATTCCCAGCTCTTCATCCCTCTGCTACCCTCTTGCATTCAACAGCATCCTGTCTTCTGTGTGTACTTTATTCTATGAATAACTGAAGAAAACTGAAAAAAGAAACCCAACACACTGATAATCTTCAGACTAGATCTTGAGGACAAGTATTTTAAATATTTCCCTTGTATAAATCTCTGGTTAACAGAGTGAGATGGAAAATGAGACCAAGGCCAACCACATCATAGAGGAATACAAAACAAAAGAGTCTGTCTAGGAGTACAGATGAAACAACTCTTGTGATTTAATATGTTACTTTCCCCTGACTGTTAGTTGTCCCTCTTCAGGTAGCAACTACTGCCCCAACATTTAATCAACAACAGATTGTGGAAGTACTCATGTCCCAGTGAAGGCTGTGCAAAATCATGTTAACTCTGTTGATTCTGCACTCATGCAAATACAAAAGCACTCACATAATCTATTAATACACCTCTGTTATGAGAATAATGATTACCAGCTAGTCATGGAGACATCTAAAATTGCAGATTGGCAATCTGTGCCTTAAGGCTCTTGTGATCTGTAGTACTTGCATAGCAGTAACTACTGAATAATATTCTTTTTGCATGCAGCAATCTACTTTGGAGCCTTACGGAAAATATTATAGCACCATATCAAAATTCAAAATTAAATTACAGGAGTAATTTACAAACAGTGCTTGTATCCTCAAGATAAAATTTGTTTCTCAGTTTAGTACTGTTAGGACTCAGGGGGTCTGAGATTTGTAAAGCCAGGACAAGTTTATTAATCATGTTCTTTCTCTGTAAAGTTTCAGTAGCTATTCTCTTTTCACAACTTGTTGTCAGTTTGAATTTTATTCTTGGACCTAGTGAAATCGTTACTTTTGATCTGTTGTGTTCTAACCTAAAGACTGAAGATAAAGCAACTTTGTGAAACATCACTCTTTATATTGGATATTTAAATATCACCAGTTCTCTGTGATCCATGGGCTGCTTTAGACACTGCTACTACTTTAAGTCATCATTGATTATTGAGGAAGAATGACATTCTGTTAAATAAAATATGACCAAATGAAAATTAAAATACATATATATTTTTGTGTTTGTACATGGGAGTGTTTGTCTGGCTTCCTTGTGCTAAAACATGTATGGAAGACATACTTTAATTGGATGAACTGCACTTTTTTGCCAACATATTGAAAGAAAAGTAACTGAGTAGTATGTCAGCATGAAAGTCTGGTGACACTGAATGTCTCTTTCCACCCAGCAGTAAGTTTTAGAGAGTTAACATATTTCGTATTTACAACTCTATTTTGAACTGTCACTTGGAAGCCTCTCTTGTCTCACAGGTGAAGATCATGTAGTGATGCAAAACAAGAAAAGCTCATTTTTCCCTCAAAGATAATTCCTACTCTCCTGCCTCTAAGCTTCTTCTGTAGAGTGTTCCCTAGCATCATTTCATGCTCATTGACTTTTCTTTGATGCCACATCAGGGAGAAGTGGTATTAGCTCTGCACAGAGATGTCCCTTTCTTCAAGAAAATGTTTCTGTTCTCTGGAGAGATTAACCAGGGTAGGATAGAGCAGGCTGTGTGACATTAGAGCACTGCCTGCCAAATGACCACATTTCATTCTAGATTTTCTTTTCTACCTGGGAGGGAGAGATCCAGTAAATTACAGTAATGTGTTATGTGCTTCTTTAATGTCATTTTTATAGGATGCCTTCCTTTAGACACAAGGACACTTGTTCACCTCTTCTGTACATTTTCCATATCTTATCTTTGGTTTCCACAGGTTAAAAAAAATAAATAGGCTGCAGTAGCTTCCTGTTTCACACAATTTCACTAGTGTGTACAGATGCATTCATTAGGCCAACATGTTGAAAAAATGTTGATGGTTTCTCATCTATGTGGGAATGTAGTCCCGCAGCCCCCAGGTGCTAGTACCCAGTATGTAAGCCATAGCTGCACAAGGGTGCACGTCATCATTGCCTGCCTGTACAAGCTACATGTCAATACAGCTCTCTGCTCCCTTGGAAACCCCTCACTTGCATCCCTCTGACTGAGCAGAGGTGAAGCCCCTATAACAGTGTGGTTTGCAATGCCTCACTAGTGTTTTGAGTTGTAACCACGACCCATTTGTATGTTGCCAGGCTGCTTTTCCCTGGAAACAATGTGATCCCAGTTGTGTGCACCTTTGGTGTGTGTGTGTGTGTATGTCTGCTTGTCTCACCCCAGCTCTCGTTTTGATCCCCTTCCCTAATGTCGGTTTTCTGGGGGAAAAAAAGGCCTCCAAGGTGGCATCTTGTGTTGACATGTGGCAGCACATTGTGACGTGCTCAGGCTGCCTGGCTCTGATGTGGAGCTGGCTGGAGCATCCCGCAGTTCAGCTGTGACTCCAGTACCTTCAGTTCCTACCAGAAAAGTCCAGCCTGTGGGCTGGAGGATGGGGGAAAGAGTGCCAGACCTGCTTTTGTTATGAGGGAACTGGGAGGCAATGGGGACCTACACTAGGGCTACACAGATGTTTCACATGTCTAATACCATATAAGTAGGTAGGTGGGCAAAGGAATTCTTTTTGCTTCCTGTGAGCAGGAGTTCATACACCACCTCCAGTCAAAAGGAGAATGTCAGTGTAACTCCCATCAGTATAGTGGCATGGCCAGGAGGATGTGCAGGAGTATGGGAGTCTTGTATGTGGAATTAATTACCTATCATGCTACCACAGCTCTGGTGCAGCCCACACTAGCACTGCACTGATGAAGGGTAGAGAAGTGGATAGCAAAACTGGGAGCTGTGCTAATAATTTCCATAGTACTGGCAGTGTTTACAAAAATCTATAAGTGTCTGTTGAGCACAGTATAAACAAAGTAAACGTTCAGAAAGCTGAAAATGCTCAGTGTCAGTAGCAAATAAAGTATTTTGTCTCATTGTCTGCATGATTCTCAGCAGAGCTGTTTTCATTCCCATGATCTGAATAGTGGGGAAAAACAGCCCGTGGCCTTCCAGACGTGTACAGATGGTTGGCTAGTCAAAAGCCCTTCCAGTACCTGAACCCTGACCAACAGCATCCTTTCCCCTCTGGACAGATTACTGGGCTGTCAAGAAATCCTCTTCCCATCATCCATCAGCTTAACTGCTGAAACCCCTGGAGATTAGAGACCGAGAAAGTGCCTATGTAGCAAAAATATGTCACACTGCTCAAAATGGAGATAATATTTTTTTTTCACTGTCATTCTCTTCTATTCAGATACACAACTTTTGCAACCTTTGTCTTTTGTGAAAAGACTCATTAAATTTGCAGAAGAAATATTAATGAAAAAGTATTATTTAAGTATAACTGTTTAAATTTTCTCTCCAGCCATGGTAATGCTACAGAAAACAGATAATCATATGGTTTGATAGCATTAATTTTCATTTCAGTCTCTGAAAATAAAAACTTTTTTAATAGACATGTAATTTCATCCTTATGGAGCAATGAAATAAAAATGAGACTGATTTTAAGCACATCCCAATCCTAGAATCACCAAATAAAGTGTAACCCTGATGAAGAAACAGTTGGGATGCTGATCATAATTAATTTTTTTTTTAGATTTTGATGCATAAACCAAAAATTTATAAAATTTGAATGTGAAATGTGAAGCCTTGAATTCGTTTCAAAATAAACACAATACTGGAAAACGACAGCATAGTCAATGGTTTACAATTTTTTCTTTTTCTTTAATGCAGTTCAGATCAAGTGACTACAAATCAAGAATATACCCTGAAATCTGAAAGTGCCCAGAATAAAGTGTGAGGTACAACTGTGCATTATACTATCAACTGAATTTTTCCTATTAAGGCTTTATATTATCATTATTAGATCCTTTTACTGCCCATATAGCAAAGACCCCAAGGAAAAACAAAGTGCCTTGTTTGCAGGAAAAAAAAAAAGAAAGGAAATATGGACCTGGCACATAACACCTTGTCTTTCTGGATTTAATTTCTTGTTCATGTGATTTTCTTTTCTTCTTTAAAAAAAGTATAGCCATGGATCTCAGCTCATGTGGTGCATTAAGTTGATGCACCCCTGTACAAGCAGGCTAAACCACAATAGTCTCCGGAGTTGTTTTAGTGTCATTAAAACCCTTTGACATATAGTGTCTTGAAAAAAATGACAGATTAAAATTAATAATGAAATAAAGATGCTGCATTAAAGAGAGTTTTAGTAAAAATGCTTGCAGACCTACCTGTCAGATACAGAGTCTCTTAAAGAGATGTGGTTTGCAGTCACTTCAGGGAATGATGGTCTTCAACCTCTCGAATTAAAGACAAGGGAAAAAGAATGTATCTTCTAGTAATGCTACTTTCTACATGGGCAGATAGTTATTGGACAAGAGGGAACAGTTTAAAACTAAAAGAGGAGAGATTTAGGTTAGATGTAAGGAAGAAATTCTTTACTCAGAGGGTGGTGAGGATGCCCTGTCCCTGGAAGTGTTCAAAGCCAGCTTGGATGGGGCTCCAAGCAACCTGGTCTAGTGGAAGGTGTCCTGCCCATGGCAGGGGGGCTGGAACTAAATGATCTTTAAGGTTCCTTCTGACTTAAACCTTCTGACTTTGTGATTCTAAAATTTAGCCTGCTGGTAATTTCTCACTATGGTAAAACTGCCTCATTATAAGAATTTAGTGAAATACAAAGGCAACTGCACTGCAGTGTGGATTAATTAAAATTCAGTCATTAACTGAGATTGACCTGAAGTCACAATTCCTGTGAGTAACATCCTGTGCCACTTGATGTTTTGTGGAGGATCTTGCAGAGGTTTTCAGGGAAGCTGAGAATGTGACCTCCTATCATTGCTTCTTCTCTTCTTTATGTTCTCTCAAGTTCATTGACTTTAAATTTCTCTGCTAATGGCCTGCATTATGAAAGGAAGCAGGTGGATCTACTAGAGAAGAGTTTCTTTAGTCTTCATTTATTGCCATTTTCCTGTTTTCTAATTTTATTGATAATGAGGTGATTTTTGTGTGAGGTTTTTTGGTGTGGGTTGTTTTTTTCTTTTTTGGTTTTTTTTGGAAGGTGAGGAGATGAGTCCTTTTTTCCATTTCAAGATAATTCATCAAATGATGTTTTCATAACCCTGCAGCTACAAAAATTTATTTTTGACTATTTCCCCCAGTTTATTATTCAAAGATTTGCTGTTTTTAATGATTAAATATAAACATCTAAGAAATGCATAATGATGCCAATTTTCTGCCTAGTTTTCCTTTCCTAGGAGTACCTTAACAGTGCAATATAAAGCCCAAGATGATAGCAATTTACACCTCTACAGAGACAATAAAATGCAAATAATTTGGTTTATCTTGAGTGTTTTCCACTGGAAAGAATTAGTTTTATCCTGTCTTTATTTTCATACATGGGGAAAAAAAAGCACTAATAAGATAACTACTGCTTCATTATTTATTTATTTAAATTTTAAAGCTCATGTAAGAATTTATCCACGACAAAAGGCTATCACGGAAAGTTGTGTATTGGTTTGGTACCACATAACAAAAAAGCATCTGCCTGCTGCCTTTCACCACTGCTTGTTTGCAGAGTGATATTTGTGGGTTTTAGATTGCAGAAGTAAGTCTGTGTTTGGCTGAAGTCATTAAATAATGAGGGGCCATAGAGGCCAGTTACAGCACAGGTCCTTGGTTTGCATTTCGTATATGGAAACCTCTTTATAAATGGTACTTTATATTGGGTTTAATTTCTGTGGGATTTTTGTCACATAGCTTCACTGAACAAAACTGCTGCACCCTAGGGAGAAAAGTACCAGTGCCATCAGAGGACTAATTTTGGGAAGGCAGAGAATAACTATCAGCTTTTCCAAGCTGAGAGTTTCCCAAGGGACTTTTTATTTTGTGAGGAAAACTACCAGAGACTAGTAGCAGTACTGGTATTGATTTTAATGTTCAAGTTTGCAATCATTATTTGCAAGAGCATTTTGATTAAAATGACCTGACTCTGATTTTCCTTCTCAAAATGGCTGTTATTTTGAAACTGATTTTCTGTCTGTTTATAACATTTAACTACAGCAGTTAAAAGTCATTTTTTTTAAATCAAGCCTGTTACTGTGATTATTAAATTGATATCATGAGTCTAAACAATTAGCATTGCATTTTTAAAGGAAGATATGTTCTCAGGTCCTGTTTGGTTCTGTGTCTCATTGACCAAACTACTGCAGTTTCTCATGGAAGAGAAACTTAAATTGGATGTGCTCTGTTGCTTGACTTCTGTCAAATATAGCCATAAGTTGCAAATATATACTGGTTCCTTCAACAGATGAATTGAAATAAGATTAAAGCGCCTAAGAGGACACTAAAAGTCACTTACTTCCTGATTTACTGGACTAGAAAGATAATCACGTCATTAACTCCCATCTTAAAATGCAAGAGTAGTCTTCTGAAAAGTTTAGTTAATGCTTGCACCTGCTCTATAAATTTAAGCAATGCACTCCTCAGCTTTATTGCCTCCATCCTCAGCTAGTGAGGTCCATAATTCCAGGGCACAATGATTAATGCTACCCTGTTTGGATCCCTGCATCTGTGTGATGAGTCAGGCTGCGTGGGAAGGGACAGTTTTAAGGCTTTGAATTTTTCCCATCTTTCTCCTGAGTGAGACTGGTCAGAATTTGTCCAAGAAGCTCTTTTCTACTGAAGATTTTGGATACAGCAAAGTTGAAACTGTAAAACATTTCAATGTCATCTACTTTCTTGAAGTAAATTTTTAGAACAGTTTAAATACATTTATTTTGACAAAATTATTTCTTTGATGATATGTTAGTTAAAACAATGACATAAAATACTTCTTCTTCAACTTGGATATTTTATTTTGTTAAAACCTTTGGGATTTTTGCAATTCATTATAATAGAGGCAAGTATAATTTCAAAATCCTTATACTTTTCTTATGAGCTAAATTTCCTTTTTTATTTTTTGTTTGGATCAGCATCTCTTCTTTGCTGTAGGTGCCTTTCAGAAAGGTCATGATTTGATTAATATGTGCCTCTGGCCCTTCAGAACCATATTAATTCATTCAAAGGTTTATTTTTTTTCTTTTTTCTTCATCCATCCCAAAGCTTCTGCCTCATTCTCTACCACCTGATGACAGCCAAAGGCATCTTCTGAAGTGCATATTAAATAAATTAATTTGTGGCTTTGCATCTTTCTTTTCAAAATCCTACAATTCTGACATGGATCTCAGAAGCATTTTCTAATTTTTCACTTTCACATGTGAAAATCAACTAATTTCTCAATACTATGACAGATAAAGAACCCATGTGTATCAAGGAGGCAAAAATAACCACTCTGGGGAGGAGTAGTTAAGAGAGAGGGAAAAGTGAAGTAGACGAGCGACAGTGATAGCAAGGAACTAAAGCATTACGATAAATAATGTCATGCTCAAAGTATTGTTCCAGCATGTAATGGTTCCCTTACCCTTCTGATCAGCTCTCAAATGAAAATCAACTTACTTTAGCAGAGAGCACACCACATCGTGTTATTTATTAAAAAAAATTGTATTCTCTTTGCAGTGTTGTTGACTGCCATCAACAGTCTGTCTAGAAAGTACGGTATTGAGCTTGCTTGCACAGAGAGAATATAATAAAGCTAAAAAATTTCAATAGAGTGATAACAAAGATTATGTAATGGTATTTGCACATGGAGAGTAAATGTGCTAAGACAGTTCAGCCCTGAAAATAGTCAGTGGGGTCTGAAGTATGATAAAAACCTAAAAACTCAAGTGGTTTGGAGAAACGAAATAGCCTTCTGGGGTTTTTTTTCTCACATGAGGAAAGAGTCCCCACATGAAATTATCAGGCTGCACATTCAGGATGTATAAGACAAAATGACTCTTCATTCACCCTCTAATTAAAATATTTTCACCATTATCACACAGCACTGTACATGCTGAAAATATATATGACTTCCAAAAATATTTTCATAAAAGGATCATTTATTTAGGGTCATTAAACGCAAAAGGAGTATGTGCACTGTCTCAGGGAGATCTTGAGACACAGGGCTCCACATCTTCTGACAATTCACCAGAGGAACATCCATTCCTGCTTGCAGCATTTTAATATCCTTCCTGGGCATCATCTGCTGCCCACTGTCAGAAACTGGACTAGGCAGACCTTTAGTCTTCCCCAATATGGCTTTTCCTACCTTCACTAAAAATAGCTTGTATGCTACAGGCATATTTAGTGTCCAACACTGTGATGGATTTGAGATTTGCTTGTTGTACGAGCTGCCCTCTTTCAGAATTCTTCAAAGACTGTTACGCTGCAGGGGCTTGCTATCATTAAGATAGATGTGGAAATTCACCTCACCTGACTTTTAGACATTTATATGTGAGGTAATCACCTGAATCCATGCTCTGATCAGTGGAGAATTCATGGCCATTGTCATCTCCCTCAGGAGATAAGCTGTGTACTGTAAAACACAGAACTCTCTGAAAGGGGACCCAAGAGATTAACTCTCACTGCCCTTGACTGGCATCCACATTGGAGAAAATGTGCGGGGAGAACTGGTAAGAAAGGGAAGGAAGTAAGTAGAGAGCTGTATTCTGGTTCTGCTTCCTCCCTCATGGAGTAAATTGCAAAAATCCCCAGGAAATGCAGCTTTTAAAATTTTTTTTCAAAGAGAGAGTGATTTATTTTCTAAAACAAGAGTGCAAGGGCAAGTCAGCTGGAAGATCTCTCTGGCATACAGACTTCAAGCAGTTTTGGAGTCCACAAAGATGTTAAAGACATCTTTTGTAATCCAGAAAGATCCTATTCTTCCTTTGTGGGTGTAACATGTCTGCAAAAGATAAATTTGACCAGAAAAAGTGTGTTAATTGCCTTATTGTATATGTATTTTCTCCAAAATCCCAGTTCTACAACTCAGAGGGCTAGCTAGGAGTGAGAAAAATGCATTTAAATAATTCCTGGCTCTAAAAAACTATATCATGGAAATGAGACTGTCTAAGAATAGTATCAGACAGGAGGTGTACCAGAGCAGAGCATCTGAAGGGCAGCAGCAGGAAGAGTGGGCTGCTATTGCTTAGGTTCTGGCTAGCTCCTGGTGGCTGAATTCATTCACGATAGAATTGTATCAGATGTATGATATATTATTTTGAATATTGCTTCTGTGTTTAAGATAAAATTATGTGGCTTTCTGCCATATGAAAACAAGTTTGTTACCTCGATGTTTTTCCTATCACCAGAGAAAAACAAATTCCCCAACTCTATCTGTGTCTATATTTACAATTATACCTACACCTTCAACTATCTATATATTATTTTCAAAGCCGAAAATCATTCTCTTCAATTCCTCTTGATCTGCACCTATAATAGGTTATTGTTTCTTCATGATGACACTTAAATTGCTCACCACTTCTTCAGCCAAATTAAATGTACCATAATGCTTTGAAAATACTCTGTCTCCCCTGAGACAGGGTCCTTCATATAATCTATGCTCCAAATGCTATGTTTTGCATTGTTAATCTGTAGGGAAATGCTTGCTGTTATGGTGTTTTGATGCAAAAATACAGCTGCTGGATACTTACGTGAAGGAGAATGTACAATAAGAGCAGCTGACAAATAACTACTTGAGTCAAAATGGGTGGCATTCATTTGACCGACCTTCATTTACATGTGACCTAGTTCTGTACACCCTCATCAATAAAGAGGAAGAGTCACTTCTAAGGCACTACTCATTGTATCCCAAAGCAGAAATCTTAGCTAGGGGAAACTGTTGGTATGACTGCCAGGGGAGGCATAATGGGAACCTGAAACAGCACGTGCACTGCACAGAGCCGTCCATAGGAGAAGAGAATCGTTTCTTTACAAGTTATTAAACAATGGAAGAAGCTGTTTTTACACCTTTTACTTGTAATTAAGAGATAGATCTCTAAAGGACAATACTTGCTTAATAAAATGCAGTTAATCAAGGCCTGCATCATCAAAGAGGCACTGCTGCACACACATCTGACCTCTCCCTCACCTCCTTCAGAAGATGTGTCAGCTCATGCTAGAAGTACTGAAATGCTCCAGTTACTCTTCTGAGATACAAGCTAAAAGGAATGGACTCTGATATGGCATGAAACCTTTATTATGATGAATATTCAAGTCCTCAGAAGTGTGTGTAGTATAAGTTCAGGTTTCCTGAACAGCTGATCTGTATGGTGATAGATCAATAACAGACACTGCAGTGTTTCTTAGCAAATTATGCCTCTTTACATTCAACACACACTGAACATCAAATTTGCTTATGAGATGGGTGCATATTACAGTTTGATGTTTTTACTCTTTCCTTAAAAATATCCAAAATTCATAGGGTCCTGTGCTGGATCCATAGACCATTGCCTATGAATCTGGAGTATACTTCTTGTATGCTCAGCTAGATCTCTTCCTTGAAAAGATCACCCTCTATTCAAACAGCAGTGGGGACCCAAAGGCTTCCCTCAGAGGCTTCACTCTAAGGTCTGACAGTCTTTTTGCCGAGGGGTGTCATAACCCAGAGATCCACAGCTGATTTAAGTGGAGCAGTTGGAACTTACCACATGTTTATATCACACATTAATCTGTTTTTCATAGAGTGAAGAAAATCTTCAGAATTAGCAGTGCTTACTCATCTGGGATTCCAGTTACTGTAACTTCCTTGGGAGATGTCAATAACTCAGATCTTTACTCTGAGCAATGAATTTGTGAGTTTGAGCACTGGCTGAACATTGACTCGTGGGAACAGGGAGTGGAGACGCAGCTCTGGTACTCTTGACCTCCCAGTCAGTGAAGGAAGGATTGCTATTTGCTGCTTGCAGCAGTCAGGAAAAAATTATTTTTTTACTCACTAGTTCTGTAATTTAAAAAGACAACTAACATTGTATGTGGAGGATTTAAGGCAGGCAAAAGAGTTAAACGGAAGTAAGAGAAGGGATGACAGCGAAGTATTTGATGTATTAGGCTATCTCGATGTGTCTGTTACAGCTTTACTCTATCCAAAGCTGGAAGCCACCCTCAAATTTAATAGTTCTCAAAGCAGCCATCCAGCCTTTGCCACAGGGTATTGAAAGCAGCCAGAGGCACTGCTCGCTGTGCAGGCACAGGAAGCTGGAGATGGACCAACATGTGTATGGCTCTCATTCAAAAAAGACAGCCTGCATAACCAGAGCCAAAATCTGTGTATTGCTGGTGTGTCTGAGTTTGGCTACTTTCTCTGAATGACTGAGGGTGGCATCAGAAAATTTGGAAGCCTGAAAACCAAGTGTGACCTGACAGTATCCATCTCACTAGGAATCAGAACTCTCTGTGGCTTGAGTTTATTTCTAAATGGCAATTTGCTCCTCATAGAAATTTTAAAAAAAAACATTCTCTCTGTCTCCATGAACTGTCTGAACCTGGAATAGCACTTACCCTCTTGTATATCATTATACTACACTCTTCTGGCTCCAGTCATGAAATTATCTATACATCTGAGTACATGTTGTTTCATTATCCAGTCACATTTCTGTGAAGTGTTGGATGGTAACAATGTTTACTATAAAGGTTTGAAGGATATTTTCTTGTTTGTTATAAGAATTCTGTGATAGGGCCACCTAAGACTAACGAACAGAAAAGAAATGGTATCAGTAGTGGTTAAAAGGTGATTTAAAGAATTAACAGCAGGAAAAGAGAATGCTGTACACAAACTGCCTTATACATTTCAGACCTTCTTCTTAAACAGAAGCAGGTGGTAGCTTTCCTATTGTGAATCCAGTGCTTTTTACTGGAAATCAATCACTCCTTCCATGGAAACCCATTAGAAACTCTAATAATAGCAATCTATTGCACCTCAGTGATAGGTTTTGCAGCAGTCTAATCTTCTGGACTTGTGTTTACCAATGATTTAGGATGGCTGGTGTCTCTAAAATACATTAATTGGTTGTAGTCCTACTGTGCTTAAATTCTTGCAAAAAGACATTTTATATTGATCATATTTTCCCTCTGGGATTCTAGGGAATGAGCTTGGTGTGATTTGGAGCTGGCTTGGTTTCATGCTAGAGCATTGGAATGTTATTCATTTTTAAAAAAAGCAGCTGTAAAGGAGGAAGAATTTATGAGACAGACCAGATTTAGGTGATTTTGGAACTTCAGACTGCAGCTTCAGACCCTTCTTTGAGAAGGTCTACATTATGTTCCCCATCTTCAATGATACTTCAGTCCTCTGCTTCAGGCCATGGTCTCTTGTATTGTGTCTCCAAAAGGGATTAGTGAGAAGAGCAGGCTAGAGCTTGCGTCTCCAGCTTGGGTGGCATGGAGCTACTTGAAGAACTAGGAGGCTATAAAGGACAACTTAAAACATCTGTTTTAAGGAGTGATGGACATTTTATTTCCAGACATATCTTTAGTTTTCACCATGATTATAACTTGCATGCATTTGTCTCCGTCTTTCGATGAGAAGGCAAGGCTCCTTTTCAGCTGGGTAGAGAAGGTCATTCTCTTCTGTCTGCTTTAGGAAGAGAACAAGAGTGTGTGCTTACTGTGAGGCACGTGTCTGCCTGCTCTCACATATGGGCTGGTCAGGGGTCAGATTCCTTTTCTCATATGGGAATCACCTGAAGGAACTTTCTGTCAAATTCAAGTGTATGAGAGAGAGTATAAGGATTGACCATGTTATTGTATTTGTAAAAATTTCATATTTCAATATTTAAGAAGATATTTACTAAGAGTGTTTTAAATATTATATATTCAAGCAGAAAGCAGGTATACTTTTGGATGGGTACCTAAAAGTTTTCAAGACAATATTTGGATACTGGGCATAAGTATGTATTTCCATTTAGTGGGAAAAAAGGTTCCAGTTAGTAGAGTAACAAGACTAATTTATCTAATGATGTATTTATGCATTAGTCTGAAATGTTAATGTGAGCAGTCTAGACTAGTTAATTGGGAAGTTTTAACATAAAAACCTTATTAGATATTTCTGTGTCTTCTAAGCAGCTTGAATCTTAATCTTCAGTAGCACTGTGACTTCAAGGATGTGTATTTATTAACTTGTTATATTCTAAGTCAACAATAGTAGTTTATATATGCTATTTCAGGTATGTAATCTGATGAACAGAACATGTTGAGGAAGGTGAAAGTTGTCTTTATAGTATAAATCTGTCATGTATTGTTTATATTGTTTGTAGTAAGCAGAGAAATCCTATGGGTCTAGCTTTCTCATTGTTAGAAAGCTTATTTGAAGATTTATAAAAATTTTACCTTATTGTTTTACTATTTAAACATAAATATTTTTTTAAATATCAAGAATGTGGTGGGTGTTGAAAGATTTATTTTACTGAAAGAAAAAGGGTATCTGATTTATGCCTGTCCAAATGTCCAAAAACATGCAGCCATACATCAGGCCTCATTGGTCAGATAAATAATTGCGTGTTTTGTGATAAGAATGAAGAAAGTTATCAGGCTGTGGGGAAGCATGGATATGGGGTTGAGTCTGTTGCTTCATCCAGCTGGGATGGGGCATTGGGCAAAGCTGATAGCGAGTATGAAGGAGCAGGGGCAGGGGGAAAGGGGTGGCAAGCACAGCAAGGCTTTGCTGCCCAGCACTCTCCTGCTCCTGAAACAACTTGTAGGCTTTGTCTAAAAGATGTGACAAAGGAAAACAGGATGTGAGCAATATATCCCTGAGCAAGGTTGCTGCTTGTGTGTGAAGATAGTGGCAATTGTTGGAAATTTCTCCACCAGTATTCATGCTGGCCTCACCAGTGTCACACAATAAAGTACAGTCTTGTCCCCAACCTTTGCTTCACTATTTGCATACTGACAGTGACTCATCATCACTCTGGAAGCTCATGCTCAGTTGCTAATTCTGTGTGGTTCTCACCAAGTCTCTGTTTCATATGCAGTATTTAATTTCACAGGCATAGTCCAGATGCTTTTGTCTAGAGATACTTGGCATTTAAAAAGATCATTTGTTTGAGACAGCCCAGACTGACTAGTTAGATGTCTACATCATTATTATCTGCTCTTCTGACAATCTATGTGTCATCCACACATTTTACCAACAGTGATATTGTATATTATTAGAGAGTATTAATAAAACATTATTGAATTAATCCCTATACAGGGATCATCCTGTTAGAATATTCTTCACTTCAATATAACTCTCCATTGACAGCTGCATTTGGGCATCTGCCAATTAGTGCATTCTTAATCCATTTAGTGTGTTCTCTACTGGTGTATAAGAGACAAATTTTGTAATAAGACCCACATGTGGCATTAAATCAAACACCTCATGAAAGGCAGACTTTACCAATTACTTTTGTCAAACAAGTCAGAAATCTCAGAAAAGAAAATCATAGCTACAGTCATCCTGGGGACTGAGTTACAGAATCTGAATCAAAATATCTTTTAAAGAGAAAAGTACTTAAATATTTCTTTAGGGCTAATTTCACTGAGGGAATTTAGAATCATGAGTGTGACCTCTAACCCAGGTGCAGTCCACTTTCAGATAAGTTCATGAAAAGTGAGTTAGTATAAGATGTAGCAGATCCAGGGGAAGGGAATGAAGATACCTCTTGCTCCTCTCTTTCTGGCAATTTCCTCCCTGAATACATTGATCCTCAAATGATTTATCACACGTTGTGGGAGAGGTCTCTGTACACTGTGGTATTGAAAAAAGAGGAGAGGGAGCTTGAGTGGCTATGCATGCCCTCTGTTCCAGACATTAAAAAAAAACACTGGCTCTTCCTTACCTTCTGAAAGAGAGATGGCAGAGCAGGACAAGAAAGAAGTACAAAACAGGGTAAAGTGCCTAAATTCCTCCCCGCTCTCCTTCCTTCTATCTCTTTCTGAATGATTAGTTTAGATGTCTCCCAAGCCTGCCTTTGTGCAATCCATTTTTGGACACCTGAAAGGATATCTGCACTGGCTGCTGTCTGTCACTGTGCATGTACAATCTAAGCCTGGCAAATTTAGGTTTCCACTGCTCAAGCTGTCATTTAGCACGGGACTTTGCTAGTGGTAATATACTTTGAATCGTCAGAGGGAGCAACATTACATTGCCCATAGCAGCTCTTTGCCTTCCTGGCCCTGCTTCCAGAAGTGAAAATAATGAACTCTGGGGTCTTCAGCCTAAGGACAGGCTTTCAGTGCACTAAGGTTTTTGTGCCTCTAAGTATCACCATTTGATAATAGAAGGAAAATCTACCTTGAAAGTGTAATATGAAATCATTCAAAATAATATCACGTCAAACTTTTTTTTTAAAACTTGCCTTAATTTAATGTGTGCCTACAAACTGAGAACAGTAGCTGCACCAATCTTATAAATTTTAATAAGCCAGAAACAACTCTTAGGATATTCCATACTAATAGTGGTATTATGCAAAATAACTGCATATAAGGAAAATCATATAGACTTTTGGGAACCATAGCATTCTGTCTTTCCAGATCTATCCTGACATCTATATCACAATTTTAAAATGCTATAATTCCCTTGTATATGGCATCAGTCAGTTTTGTGGTCTTTAAGATAATTTAATTGTGCACATGTTCAAAGGTTTAGTGTTACTATCATCAGCCATTCCTTCAGGTAATCATTGTTACTAGGGCAGATCAGTGGAAATGGATTTAAATATCATGATGTTGACAAGCTGGAAAAATGATCAGAAAAAAATTGGTTGCAGTTCAATAAGTCTGAGAACAAACACTGTACTTACATGAAAAAAAGAACAGAACACAAGATGGGGAAAAGGCAACTATATAGAAGTTCCCAAGGAAAGGATCAAGAGGTGTATTATGAATACAACCACATGGACCAAGGTCAACAGTCCAACAGTGTCTGTTTCTGACAGTAAACATTTCAGACTTAGGAAAAGACTACAAGAAACAGGAAGGACAGAATGCTACCCCTCCTGTTACTCTCTGCACTACTGGCACTTGGGATTAGAAGCTTAGTGAAGTAGGATGAAATCTCCAATATAATATTTTAGAATACCTAAGTGTAATTTCCAAGTTTTATTCAAAAATCTCTGGACCTGTTATTATGTGTGCTATCCAAATAATCCTGTGGCAAAAGGTTTCACAATTTAATTGTATGCCTCATAAAATTTGCTTATTTTTGTTAATGTTAAACCTGCTGCCTATAATTTCATTTTATGCCCTTAATCATATATTTTATGAAAAATATTATACCATAGTTCCTATTTAAGTTTTCTGTTACTTTTTTATTGATTTAAAAATGATTTTATAAATGTTGATTATGTCTTTATAAATTTTAAGAGGGGTCCTACTCTATACAATTTGTCCTCAGAGACCATCAGGTACTTCTGATAATCCTTGGCAATTCTTGTCACATTTCTCAGTGTGTCTTCTAATTCTATTATATGATTTTTGATATCTGCTATATAATTTTTATGTGGTGTCCGGAACTACACACAGCATCTGAGACATAAATGCACAAAGGTTTTTTTCAATGACAATTTTCTCCCCTTTTCCTTTCTTTATAGTTCCACATGTACTAATTGTTTTTGTAACTGTTATTGAGTACTGGGCTTACATTTTCAAAGAATTGTTCACAGGATCTCCACAGTCTCATTTCTGAGTCATAAAATCTTATTACAAGCTGCTGCTATACATATAGAATTACAATTACTTATCTTCATGAGATTTATTTTACATTTATTGTTTCCTACTGAAATCTTTTCATTCTTTATTATGAGACTCTTCTTCAGCTATTTTCAGCCAGTTTAGCTGTGGCTAACATGAATGTGAGTGCTTGTACTGCGCCCCAGGTATTAGCCCATGCCTGATTTAGGATCTGTATACCTGTATCAGTTGTTTGTCTATGTGCAGAGCCTCTCACAATATAAGTAAGTATGTGTGCAGATACCTGATTTGTGATTACGCAGCTGACACTTATGCACGTAAATCAGGCATCCACAGATATCTATATTTGCCTGTCACCAAAATTCTGGTCCCTAGTGAATTAATTGTCATCCTAGTTAAAAACAGAACTTCATGCTGAACAAGCATTAGGTGTATGTAGTTCAATCTTTAAATCCCAAAATTGACAGAAAAGTCAGTTGTAATCTCTGCATGTTGGTGCTGTTGATGTTGAATTGTGTTCAAAAATGTAACAGATTTCTGTGGAATGGAGTCTGTAAACTGATTAATGACAACACCAACACCATGGCCTGGACCTTGTATAGTTTTCAGACAAGACTGAACTGGAAAAAAAATTAGAAAAAAGCTTACAGGCAGTGCCGCTGTGTGTTCTTTGTGGACAGCTGTGATTACCCTTTGTTCAATTTTCTTACTTATATAAGAATTAGTATAGAGCACTCACCTGAAATGTTAAAGGTAAACAGAAAACTGGGAAAATAATTTTCAAAATGTAGTGTGCCCAATTAGGCATGAGTTAGCTGAATGCCTGACTGCACACCCAATTGGCACATTAAATTTGTCATGGTTTTTTATTCAGTTTGGGTAATTGTGCGTGCAAATGAACAGGTACTCATATAACCTGTAATTTCCATAGGTAATTGACGTATTTGCATGTGTAATTGCTTTCTTTGTAACTGAAACTCAAATTTTGACTATCTTAATGTCCATCAAGGGCATGAGCTTTGGTCCTTTCAGCAGAAAATGAAGTTCAGTGATCTACTGACAAATTGAATTCACCTCAGAAAAGTGGGGAATTATCTCATCCACCTAGATAATCCTAAATTGTTCTCTTTCTGATTTAGGAAGGAGGTGTATCAGACTGCATCAGCAGTAATACATGACAAGATCCTAGTTAAATACAAACAGCATGGTGCTAGATACAAAATGATTATTCTTAGTAGCCACTAAGTCCCAAGAGGGTTTTTTTTAGAAAGAATAAAAATGGGAATGGTTGCTCAACCCATCAAAGCTTTCTAGACTAAATACCATAGATACTATATAGGCATCTATATATTAATGCAAAATATTAATCACATCACTGCTATGAAATAACCAGCATAATAGAGATGGGATAACTCATGGCTGTGATATGGACAAAAATTGGTATACTATGCTCAGGGAGGACAAATAACAGAGAAGGGAATAAATATTGTCTTGCATATACAAGATAATGTGCTTGGTAATTGAAAGTACAAAATATACACCAAAAATCTCTGGTTAATAGCTAAAGAGAATAGGGAAGAAACCCTGCAGGTATGTAGACAGATCTTCACAATTTGGTCTGAAAAACAAAGATGAAACTTAATGGCAACACAGGTATGAAAAATGGTCAAAACAGAAACAGGATGAAATATTTGTTCTTTGAGACAGACTGTGATATGTGGTGGACCAAAAGCTGAACATAAGTTAATAGGGTTGTGCAGCTGTGAGCTTCATGTCTGGGACATATTATCAGCAACGCAGCCCACAGAATTTCTGTTCCTCTCAGACCTGTCTTGCTGAGCTACATTGCTGTGGTCGTTACACTTTGAGAAAGGCATGAGAGAGTGCAGGAGAATCTCTAGAAAAGGTGGCCTTTGGGAAATATTGAAAAAACTGGATCTGAGTAAGAAAGAATATAAAATATGCAATGTAATAGAATTTAGGCATTTGGAAGTCTGCTACAAAAAATGAGAGGATAAATTGTTTTCCAAGCTTTTGGTAGATAAAGAAACAGTGATAAGGTTTGTTTTCATTAAAAAATTATCAAGTTGGACATTAGGAAAAACTTCCTTCTTATAAAAGAAAGTGACACTGCTATTCATAGCTTTGCTCTGTATGAGCAGGCATCTGCAGTGGTTGTAAAATCTTAATTGCTGGAGATATTAGAAACATGAACGACACAGGGATAATTGATCCTGCCAGTGTTGGGCTAACTAATATTCTCAGGGTTGTTCCCAACTGTTTTTTATGTAATTTTGTTATTTTATGGTTGTATTTAGAGTTATGTATTCTTAGTAATTGCATAGTCTTTTAAAAAAAAGCAGAATTGAAAAATTTTAATGAGCCAGCGGGATAGAGTTGCATGGATATTTACAGTTCCTCTTTGTCCTCTGGCCTCTTTATTTAGTGTCTGTTTCCAGAAAAAGAGTGGCTTAGTGGCTTAATATTCTTGTTCCTTTAGAGGGTCCCTGGGGAGAGTCTGGAGGTAATTTCAGTGTCCAAGAGAGAAACAATCATGAAGGCTTTAGTCCTCTGAAAGTTGGCTAATCCAAGCAGTCAGGGCTGTCAGGGTTGGATAATCCACAAGGTCTTTCAAGAACAAAATGAATCTCAGTTTCAGTCTTTTTTTTTTTTTTTGTCATTTTTTATCCTGACTTCAAGCTCTGAGTGTTTCTGGGAGGTAACTGTGGAAATGGTGCTAACCCCCAGACTCTTATTCTGCATTTCTGATGGGAGCTCCTTCTGACTCTGATCCGGACACTGGGAAGCTGCAAACAGGCACTGAGGAGGGAGCACAAGTCAGTACTCATACAGGCAGAGTCTTCCATCTTTCCTGAAATTTGTACCCAGAAAAGCCATGTGCAGTCTCAGGCAAAAAGCTGGAAGAACACCAAAAGTCAAAGTTTCAATAAAATAGGTATGATACATTTTAATGATTTTAATGATACTTGGTTTAATTATTTTTAATAATTTGGTTATTTTAATGAAGATTTCTTAAAGGAAATAATGAGATTTATACTTCTATATCCACTACCTATGACTTAGATAAATAAGACTCTGCTTTGTCTTACAGCAAAGCCTGGCTGGTATTGGGGAGTGAAAAGAGCCTGAGTGAAAGTAGGAAACAGAGTGGACTGGCTCCAACAGAGGCAGCCAGTGAGCATGGGTTAAGGTGTGTTGGCACCTTGGATGCATCCATCTCAATCCAATTTCTGGCAACTTGCTCGAGCAGCTGACATCTGGGGACCAGGCTGCCGGACATGGCAGGGAGTGGTGATGAAGTTTATATTAGCAACCTCTGAGTCTGCAGAAAGATGTTTCTCTAGAAGTGATAGAGAGGAGCTCTGTCTGCTGGAGTCAGGCAGCAGTAAATGCCTGTCAGCCTGGTACATCACCTGGGCTCCCAGAGCCACACCTGCTGACCACGATGTACCTGCATGGTACACGCTGGGAGCAGTGACCTTTGAGAAGGAGTTAGTGGAAATTAGTGGTGCTCTGCAGAGGTTTGCCTTACTGAAGGCTGTGGTGCAGTCAGATAAATCAGGTGACTCCTGATCTCCCAGTGACAGCAGAACCTGACACAAACCAGGTTCCTGCACTGGAGGCTGTGGCTACCTTTTCCTTAGGGAAAGGGGAAGGGAGGATGACACATTTATATGGATAATAAAAAGATCATTGATCTTTGCAAATTCAGATTCGAAGTCATAGCTACCTTTTAAAACTCTAAGGATCTCTGCACAATTAAATAACCAGACATCCATTCACACAAGTGCTCTCTTCAAAATATGAAACAAAAGCTGATGCTGGAAACTCAGTTTCACAATTTCTGTGAGAGAGAGATAGTTTCATTAGGTTTTACGTGAATGCTGCCATACGACCTTTTTGAGACTATCAGGATTTTTTCCTTATGAATTCCTCTCCTCCCTGGGCTAAAGTAAATACACTTAAATGAGGGTTTTCCTTTAAGAATGCTGCAGAAGGACAAATATTAACAATGCAGTGGTTTCATGGTAGTCACATTTCAGTTCTACTTGCAGCAATCTTGATTGTTTAAGGAAGAGCTACAGAACAAAATTGTTCTATGTCTTTAGAAAACACATGCAGGTGCTGCTTTCCTTTTAATATTTTGCCAAGGAGTTATTGCCATGAATTAAATTTACTCTTATGTATCTGTTATATGTATCTATATGCCTGTGGTAAAATCTTGGGTCAAGTTTCCTGTCATTCAAAGAAGTGGCATAGCATGAGACCCCTAAAATTTCCTTATAGTAGGCAGCAAAAAGAAGTAGGCTGGGAAGCTGTAGGTAAGAGTCATCTTGAAGTTGTCTCTAAAGGAGCCTTTACTTTGTTTTCTACAGAAGAATGTCAAAAAGCATCTGTCCAAAATACAAAGAAAGTAATACTATTGACTTAAAATTTAGAGTTTTTCTAATGAGAATTCTTCCCAGGTTAAAGTGAAGCAAAGCAGATCTCCTACTTAGGAAAGTATTTTGCTTACAGGCAGCTGATAAGAACTTTTCTACATTACATTTGCATTACTTGTGTAGCTGTAGATGTGATGGTAAGAACTTGAGGCAAGACTTTGTTTTCTGCCTTAATTTTGCTGGACTCATTTTTCTATTAAAATGTTCCATTGATAAGATGATTTTCTGAGGTCCTTTCTTCCCAACGTAATCAAAAGTACATGCAAATGGAAAAGATCATTGACCTTTGTATTATGGCTAAGGAACATAGGTCCTCTCTTTCTCTAAGTTGTTAAAATATTCCATTTTTTAGGGCCTACAATGATCATCAAGTCCTTTTTAGTAAGAGATTTCTTGTTGTTCTGAAGTAGTGCATTAGTGATGACAAAGCCAGCTACTGGTGCAGGAGGTGTTGGTAAAGTCAATGAAGAGATAGTGAAGGCCTGGAACAGGTGACCCAGGAAAATTTTTACATCTCTATTGCTGGAGGGATTAAAAAATAAGACAGGTAAAAATCTGTTTGCAATAATTTAGGCACTGTTTATCTTACCTACTTGAGATTCCTTCCTGTTTAATTTTCTTTTATTTATTGTTTTTGACTACATATCTCAAACTGCATTGTGTTTTCTTTCTTTTTATTTGTTTATTTGTTAGGTCTGTTTTTTTCCTTTGGTTTTGGGGAGTTTTTTTTAAATTTTACTTTGTTTTTTTTAAGCTCCATTCCCAGAACTGTGAGAAAGTTAGCTGTCAATGAAAAAACTTAGTGTAAGTTCCTACCTTCAGAGAAAGGCTGGAATACTTGATTCTAAGATAGCCTGAGGACACAACACAAGAAGGATAAAACTCCATTCTGTGTGAACAGCAGAACTGAGGAACTTGACTTTCCTCTGGACTCTAGCCCAGCATTTCTTTCTTCTCCACCATCATAATTCCAACTCTCTGCAACTACTCTGTGTTCCCTACCATGATACCTAGCCATTTTCCTACAGTCCCTCCTCTCTGGTCAGAATAGGAACTCCTTTTTTCCGGCAGATCAAAAGATGCTGATCTACCCCAGGAACCCCATTTGCTAAACCTATTTCTTTATAATGGTGCTTGGTCAAGCACCAATTGTTCCAAAGCTGTGGACATGGTGACTTCTGGCTGCTGCTGCCGTGGGGCAAGAAAGAGAAGTGCTGACCTGCCCCTGCCTTTCCACCACCTGGTGCACCTCTGGCACTCCACCTGACTGGTGGTTTTCCCTGCCATTGCAGAAACTTGGTGAGACCTCAGTACCTCTGTCAAAATGTGATTAATATTAGTTAATGTACAACAGTAAATCTTGGAGACTGATGGACAGATAGAATGATGAAGCCTCAATTAAATTAGATAAAAATAATCTTTACAGATTTAAAGATATTGAAGTTTTGGAAACCTGACTCATGGTTTTTGAACCAATGAAATTGTCAGATCTGAACAAAATATGCCTTGTAATAAATGGCTCTACAATCTAGTATCTTGCAAACCCTGTCACTGGCTTCCCTAAATTAGTGTCTTTCTTTGCCAGGAACGTAATACTGATCTTTCATTTTAACCTCAGTGACGTGGAATTGTTCTGGTAAACTAATATATCTTTCTCTGCAATCGAGAAAACTACAACTGGTTCCAAGTCACATAAAATAAATTATCTCAGAGCTGATAAAACATGTCCTGGAGGTCTGATTCAGAATTTAATCACCTTAGAGCTGGATGTACTGGTATCAGAAGATGTTTTGTAAATATGCATATGTGTTTACACCACCTGCTCACAGGAAAGGACAAAAGAAAGGGATACTGGCTCTTGTTAGAATCAATTTGTTTTGTCAACTGATGTGGATTTTCTTAAAAAATAATTTAGATTATTTTCCCCTTGGACATAGTGATTTTAAACTTAAATATCTTATTTGGAATTTAATAACCTGTAGTTTAATAATTGTAGAGACTTTTAAAATATTTTGTGTGTATAATATTGCTTTTGATAACCATATAGACAAAATACTGTATTATCACGAAAGACATACATCAAATATTCATGTCAATATGATATTAAATAAATAATATGAAATTATGACTTTAAAGACTCAGAAACAATGCTGAGAAAATTATGTAAACATAATATTGCTGAAAGACACTCATTCAGATATCTTTTTTATTTCCCTGCCCTGATTTTATATGATAGAAAAGAAACCCCAAAGACTGCAAAGCAGAATGAGTTCATGACTTTGCTGTGTTCATCTAACCAAATCCAGTTAGAAAAACAGGTCTGGAAATTCTAAGACTTAAAATTGGAGGATTTTTATACATTTGATGGTTATCTGTTGTTCTTTTTTGATTGCAGGTATAAAGTAAGAAATGGGCACAAAACAGACTTATTATCAAAGGCAAAGCCAGCCTGAAAATCATATTTGAAGGCTGAGTGTACTGAAAATAACATTTCCTCAATGCTCTACTTTTTCTATAGTTAAACCAGCAGTAAGTGATAGTGGCTTTGACTGCTGTACACTTAATGCCTAGCCTTATCTTGACTTTATATTCTCAGCAGTATTTGGTCACTTTCAGACCAGAAAAAAGCTTCAATTCTTATTCATAGTGAGGTTGGGATTTACTGCCACCACATTTTCTGTCACTTCCCTTTGGACTGGAGAAGTAGAATGAGTCCTGACATGGAGCACATGCTGTGGTGGAACAGTGCTGCTGTACAGGAGCCTCAGCAGGTCTTCTAGGAAGTCTGGTAATGTGGAAAGACAAGATCAGCTCTTTTTTATGCATTGTCTCCTTTCAGTTATGCATTGTCTCCTTTCAGTTCTACAGCAGTTGAAAATATATTTCTCCCCTGGGGCCAGAGGGGCAGAGGTGTTGGGTGCCCAGGGAAGCTGTGCCAGCTGTGGTCTGGGAGTTTTCAGCCCTGAGGGGGCACAGCACTGAGCAGCCCCCTCTGACCTCAGCACTGAGAACACTGCAGTAGGGCTGGAGCAGGAACATCCCAAGGTCTCGTTTACTCAAGCTGGCATCAGTTTCCTAAGCCATTGAACCACAGGGTAAGGATATATGATACTCAGAAAAAAAACCCCAAAAAACATTTATACAAGAGAATTTCAATTAGAGTATTTACCAAAATCATTTTTGTACCAGCTCTATCAGTAATGGAAAAATGTGTCCTGGGGGGTAAAGGGACTGTCTGGGCTAGTATAGACTTGTTCAGCAAACAGTGGAGAAAACTACAATTCATCTCTTCCAGATGCTTGATTTATAAATTATACCTGTTCCCTTTGACAATGCAGACAAGTTCTCCATTCATGAGAAACAGATCCTGTGGTGACTCGTAGCAAAGATAGCCATTTAGTGAGGTGAATCTCCTCTTTTAACCTCCTTTTCTGTGAGCCCTATGAGTGACTTTGCAAACTCAAATTCACCTGCACAGAACACAAGTTGTCTGTAAAACCTGACTATAACTGCAAGCCATGGTGGTGTTCTTTGAAATAGGTTTGCATGCCCTGCCAGCAATGATTTTCTCCACTGCAGAAAAGTCTGTGCAGATTAAGGCATTTTCTCTCACAAAGGGCTTGAAGAAGGATTTCTGGCATTTTATCTATACCTTTCAAAAGGAAATGGTCAAATAAAGCTCATATATTTGAAAGAGAGTCAGGTGTTTAGGAACAGCTTGCACTTACTGATATTTATGTGTTCAGCACTTCACATTTGAACAGATACAGGGAGAAGCAAAATGACAGGCATGGCTAACCTGGTCTCAGTGCAGAATTTTTAAAGGCTCTCTTCTCTAATCTTATTTCTCTCTGCAGCTATAAAATAATAGGTACTTTAAAATTATTTTTGACATGGGTCTTTTCATTTTTCTTCACCACATTGTCATATTTTATAGGAACAAGTGTGTCAATATTGTGAGGAACATTGTTGATTACAGAAAGGGATTCTTGTATCTGTATGTTTTTTTTTTTTTTCATCACAGTAGCATAGGATTGCTGTATCAGATCAAAACACTGGCTCATCATACCCTACAGCCTGCCTCTTGCCCTAACTTATATCTAAGGGTTTTTAAAAAAACGAGGAAAAATTCCATAATGCATTGAGGCTGTTGGGCAGCTCTGGATCCAAGCTGGATATAGACAGGATTTCCGACTGATCTCTTTACAAGATGTGTTTCTACATCTACAATTTTATTATCTGTTACTTCAGAGGCATGATTGCTATGGTAATGCAATTCACCCTTCTGTATGAATAAGTTCTTAATATTTGATGCAAAAGAAGGCACTTAAAAAATGATCTACAAATCACTGTGAATCTGCAAGAGTTTTAATTAAGCAGTAATATGAGAGACCAGGAGTCATGATGCTGTTGCATACAGAGAAAGACAGAAATAGAAAACACTTTAATTTTTATTATATTACTCCTTTCCTTCAAAAACATCCCATCATTTTAATCTCTATTTCTCTGATACTTGGTCAGGGTCTTTTGTTTACAGCTAAGATCATAGAAGTTTACTGAATCAAAATAACATCTCTGCTGAAGGGGATATGAATGTCTTATTGTTATGCTTCTGACCTTTTGCCAAGAACAAAAATACATCCTCAAAGACAAAGAAGAACTGGGTGTAGCATCAGGGTTTCTTTCCAGTTTGCTGAAAATTTTCATTTTTAATTATTATTGGACCATGTAAAAAAACTTGGTGTGCAGATGGAAGGTATCACTTCAACAGGCCTGTTTCTGTAGAAGCTGCAGCTACCATACTGCAAATGGATAGCTGATTAATCAGGGAGCTGGATGGAAAGCTGTGTTTAGTTCTGTTTCCAGATCTCCCATAGACTTGCATGACCTTGAGTAAATCATTCTTGCTAAGTCCTTGAAGTATATTCAAACATGAAAATCACTCTTCTTAATTGCTAAATGAAAATGGAAAACTTGCTTCCCCTGTGTGTTTTTGCTGTCATTCACTCAGAGAGAAAAATTTTAAGTTATAGCAATAGACTAGGAATACAGAAAACTAATTAAAAATAATCACTGTAAAATCTGGGGATATGGACTGGATGACTAGACTACAAGATGGGTGAATCACTTGCTGGACCAAAAACTAGCTCAAAAAAAATCTGCCATTTTATGTGTTTCACAACTCCTGTGCAATGAGTAGGAAACCGTTTAGATCAGCTTTGTATGACCTTGATGATGATTTACTATAGTAGGAACTTAATTCAACACAGAGCAGGACCAGGACTGGAATTTAGGCTGAGGGACTCATGGGGCAGTTATGGTTAGGAGGAAGGTCTGCAGGTGGTCTGGTACTACCTCCTGCACAGAGCTAAACTGTTGTCAAAATTATATCATTCTACTCAGGAACTGACCAGTGAAATTTTGAAAATCTCTGAGGATAGATCTTACCCAGTATCTCTGGGCACCTGTTCTGATGCTTACCATTTGTGGTTTTCTTTTCTTTTCCTCACTGGAAATTGTGACCATTGCACCTGTGAGGAGACCTTGGTTTTGCCTTTTCTATAGCTGCATTTTAGGTTGTGTAAGATTGCAGTTGGTCTTTACTCTTAGTCTTCTCCAGGCTAAAAAGAACCTCTTCCCTCAGCCTTTCCCCATTCAAGCCCTTAACTGTGTGTCTGACTATGCTCTAGCCTGTCTGCCAGTCACACCTCTTGTCCTGAGGTGGCAAAACTGGGGACAGGACAGCACATACCTCCACAAAACTGCCAAGAACAGGAGAATAACCATTTTCCCTGACTCCCTTACTGTACGCCTATTAATGCAGCCCAGCATGCTTCCTCATTGCAGGGATGTGCTTCTGCCTCATATTTAACTTGTTTTCTAACATTTTTTTTCTGCAGAATCATTACCCAGCCAGCCAGTTACTAGCCTGTACTGTTGCACTTCCTTTTTCTGTCCTAAGACATTAAAAATTATCTTTGTTGAAGTCTGAATCTTTGATCACAACTTTGAGCTAGTTTTTGGCAAGTGATTCAACCATCTTGTAGTCTAGTCATCCAGTCCATATCCCCAGATTTTACAGTGATTATTTTTAATTAGTTTTCTGTATTCCTAGTCTATTGCTATAACTTAAAATTTTTCTCTCTGAGTGAATGACAGCAAAAACACACAGGGGAAGCAAGTTTTCCATTTTCATTTAGCAATTAAGAAGAGTGATTTTCATGTTTGAATATACTATCAAGCAGAAGCTGTTCTGGACAATGTCTGTAGCATAAATATTTTAATGTTATCACAGGGAGAGAGAAATACTGAGTCAGGCTGACTGGGTAATAAATAATGCCCGCCTCAGCTAGTGCCAGAAATCACTAGCCAGGATGTTTGAGAAGATGAGAGAGGAGTGCTGCATCTGCACAGGAGGTCTAGTTCTGAGTACTCTAGCTATGAACATCCTGGCATGTCCTAAAGGCAGCAGAATGATTATTTCACAAGTTACAAGTGGATGCCAAAGATTAATTGTCTCAACCATCTCATTCACTGTTCGTTCGCTGCTCTCCCTCCTGGTAGGACAGTTATCATTTTGTGCAGGCTACTGATTTGGCATTAAACTTCTAGAGGGATAATCTTAGCAGGAGTCAGCACATTCAATTTCCCTCAAGCAGGAATGCTAAAAACTTTTATATGCCGTTCACTAAATTTTGTTCTCATTAAATTAGCATTCTATTAAGCATATTTGACTCCTATTGCTATTTATCCTGCTTTCGCTGGAGTAAAGCATTTACTGGAGTCAAATGTTAATGTTATCAAACAAATCAATTAATGTTATTGATCAAGTTCTCAGTGTTATTCCTACTAAATATTTAATTCAGTAAGAGTTCTGACCTCAAGAATAAGTCAAACAAATTTAAGAGCAATGGTCTGTTCACTCTAAATGAAAATTAAATACTTGATTTAAAGGAGTAACTTCAACATTGCATGCACAAATTTTGACTATATTTCTATTCTTCCATAATGGAAAAGTTTTTGTTTGGAGAGAACAATGAAGTACTTTTTCCCTTATGAAGGGAAGAACTTTAAAGAATCATGTTAGCAGAGAGAAACAGAATATATAAAAGCACAGATGCCTGAAGGAAGAGGCCAAAGGAGACAACTATTAAGTAATTGAATTAACCTCTATTTGGCCCTTTTCAGCTGAGTGAGATATATTTTGATAGCATGCTGTTTGCTTTCTTCGAGGCTTGCACACAAAGCAGCAGCCATTCTCAAAGACTGAAAAAGAAATTGAAGCATGCATCTCAGTAAAAGTCCCTGTCTGGGTAATAAAATAATGCATCTTTCAGTAACTTGAAATCTGGAACAAGATTGTTCCAGTAGCCATAACCTGAATGATACACAGATGGAGATATTTGTTACATACAACTTCTTTCTAAATTGCAGCTGCAAAGACAACCTCAGGAGGAAATGAGAGCTTCTCTCATTTTACTTGAAAATGAATTTAAGAATAAAAAGGACTATTTTAAATTATGCATCAGAATCTAAAAGTTTGCAACACTTTAACCAGCACCTCTCTGCTACCATCTCCTGAATCTCCAGTAGAGGAGTTCCAGTACATCCGGGTACGTGTAATCTAATTACTAATTATCTTAACACACTGAGCAGCACTCAGCTAGTGTGGGGACTGTGGGNTATTTATTTATTATATAAAATAATTAATATTATTTAATAATTATTATTAATTTGTCAAAAAAATCACCAAGATATAAAAAAAATTGATTATGCTTAGATCAACTATATTAAGTCTAATTTAAAAACAAAGTTATTTCAGAGCAGAAAAACATGGGAGTTTTGTTAGAAAAGATCAAAATAGTTAATTTGGACAATTTTGAAAGTTAAAACCCAAATATTTCCTTCTAATATCTTAGTTTTCTCAATAGATATGTAATTGAAAAGTTCTCAAACAAATATATACATTTTATAGGAGCTGTAGGAACTGCTTATTTTTTCCAGAGCCTCCATCCTAATTTATCTATTTTCTGCATATTTTGCTTGAGGACAATTTCAGCAAGGACACGATGCATTTTCCATTTCTGTGAATGGGCTGCTATCAGCGTTTCCTTTTTCTTCTCTGAACATAGGTCTGGTGTGAGAGTAGTCCAGCCTGTGACCTTCAGCTGTATCCATGCAGAACACCCAACCCAGCCATAGCAACTGCATCTATTATTGAGGTAAGGATGGGTTTGGGGCCAAGGGGTGGCTGGCTGATGTTTGATTTGAAAGGGATCAAAATGCTGCCTATGGGAAACAGAAGGAACAGATGGCAAAGAGAATATTGGGGCTTTTGACTTGCAGAGGTAAATAGGAATGAAGCTATTTCACTGCTAATATTAGAAAATTAGAGAGCTACGATAGGGGATGGAATGTAGTTTTTCTCCCTGTCCTTCACTCTCATTTAGTTTTGTAGTTGGGCTTATTTCTTTAGCCATGCATATAGTATCTATTACTTTGAGCTCAGACTTTGCAATGGTTTTTACTAAGGGCTATACTTTGCAACCATTTATCTTCTGAAAATATAACAGAATTCAAGTCAGTGCTCATTCGGAGCATATCTTTCTGGAGTGCACACACTAATGTTTCTCTGTATTTGTACTCTCCACACAGTAGGAACTAAATAGGATTTTGTTTAATTTGTTGGCATCGGACCAGCTTTTCTAAAGCATCTTCTGTTTCCTTGGGCCAGTCTGTTTTTGCTGTGGTCAGAAGGAGATTTGTTCCACCCCTTGTCCCTGAACAGCCCCGTTGCCCACAGAGGGCACTGCAGTCAGCAGCCTGCCTGGCAGGGTCCTGGCTTCCACAGGTGAGTGTGGTCATGGACGTGTTAAATGAAGTACAACCTCTCTTATGTGCTGATTAGCCACCTGATGCACTTTTACATGTTTCTACAAATCCCTCAGGGATAGTTATAGTCTCAGGATCTTTGAAATAGTGTCAGGACAAAGAGTTTGCTGAAACATTTTGTTCAAGCATTGAGAGTCAGAATCTAGATGAGATTGTGGCAAATAGTATCATGGTAATTAGTATTATGGTCCCGATATCATGACTCCAGCATAAAATCCTTTTCATAAACCTATCAAACTTCATCTTAAAAGCAGCTGGTTGTTTTGGGGTTTTTTTCCCCTCTCACAATATAACATCTGGAAGGGCTGGTTCAGAATCTTTTATCTAATGCTGTTTATTCTTAATGACAGCACCTTCTTTTGGTTTCCATTATGTATTGACAGTTTTCTAAGCAGTTGTCCTCAAGATTTCTTGAAGATTTTTNTGAGAGCTTCTCTCATTTTACTTGAATTTAAGAATAAAAAGGACTATTTTAAATTAGAATAAAGCATCAGAATCTAAAAGTTTGCAAGTTGGAAGTCCAAAGTTTCTTTGATTCAATAAAAATATGTTTATTATTATCAATTAATAATTAATTATATTAATATATATGAATATATTAATATTT
>VZTZ01049097.1:730379-770542 GCA_013400955.1 Drymodes brunneopygia
CCTTCAGCTGTATCCATGCAGAACACCCAACCCAGCCATAGCAACTGCATCTATTATTGAGGTAAGGATGGGTTTGGGGCCAAGGGGTGGCTGGCTGATGTTTGATTTGAAAGGGATCAAAATGCTGCCTATGGGAAACAGAAGGAACAGATGGCAAAGAGAATATTGGGGCTTTTGACTTGCAGAGGTAAATAGGAATGAAGCTATTTCACTGCTAATATTAGAAAATTAGAGAGCTACGATAGGGGATGGAATGTAGTTTTTCTCCCTGTCCTTCACTCTCATTTAGTTTTGTAGTTGGGCTTATTTCTTTAGCCATGCATATAGTATCTATTACTTTGAGCTCAGACTTTGCAATGGTTTTTACTATACTTTGCAACCATTTAGAGTCTGAAAATATAACAGAATTCAAGTCAGTGCTCATTCGGAGCATATCTTTCTGGAGTGCACACACTAATGTTTCTCTGTATTTGTACTCTCCACACAGTAGGAACTAAATAGGATTTTGTTTAATTTGTTGGCATCGGACCAGCTTTTCTAAAGCATCTTCTGTTTCCTTGGGCCAGTCTGTTTTTGCTGTGGTCAGAAGGAGATTTGTTCCACCCCTTGTCCCTGAACAGCCCCGTTGCCCACAGAGGGCACTGCAGTCAGCAGCCTGCCTGGCAGGGTCCTGGCTTCCACAGGTGAGTGTGGTCATGGACGTGTTAAATGAAGTACAACCTCTCTTATGTGCTGATTAGCCACCTGATGCACTTTTACATGTTTCTACAAATCCCTCAGGGATAGTTATAGTCTCAGGATCTTTGAAATAGTGTCAGGACAAAGAGTTTGCTGAAACATTTTGTTCAAGCATTGAGAGTCAGAATCTAGATGAGATTGTGGCAAATAGTATCATGGTAATTAGTATTATGGTCCCGATATCATGACTCCAGCATAAAATCCTTTTCATAAACCTATCAAACTTCATCTTAAAAGCAGCTGGTTGTTTTGGGGTTTTTTTCCCCTCTCACAATATAACATCTGGAAGGGCTGGTTCAGAATCTTTTATCTAATGCTGTTTATTCTTAATGACAGCACCTTCTTTTGGTTTCCATTATGTATTGACAGTTTTCTAAGCAGTTGTCCTCAAGATTTCTTGAAGATTTTTATAAAAGCCCGAGTGTTTAATACTGTAAGATACTTTGTGCATGACTGTTTATTGATATCTTTTACAGTACCATCCTCTTCACTGAGAAAATGTTCATTTCATCACATAAAATGCTTTGAATGAAACTGGTGTATTTTTCTCAGCAAAAAGCTTTCTGCTTGATTTGCCTGGAATAAGATTTCCATGAGAAGATGTATTCCTGGATTTAAAAGGAGGCCTATGCTTCCTTTTTGCTATCACAGGTTTAGCCATAACACTGAGCAAAGTCACTGAAATATCATAATATTTTTCCATTCTGCAGCTTTTTGGGTAACACTTTAACATCAGAAAATGTCACACTTTCTGATTTTACACTGAAGATCCAATGCTGGACTAACAACAGAGTCTTCAAAGAACACAGAATGCAAACCAGAGAAAAAGCACCATTAGAAGCTAAGTTAATGATTTACAACACTTTTCCCTCAATTATTGTGCAGAATTTCAGCTCAGAAGAAACAAGACAGTAAAAATGCAATTAAAATGCCATAAATCTTACAAATAGTGAACTTTCAGACAATAGGATTTTATATTGTGAAATCACTGATAAGCCTGAAGGAAATTACATGGAACTATGTGAACTCTTCCTTTTGTTAGAAATGTGAAGCAAGATCTGAACTTTAACTTGTAGAAAACATTACTATCTGTGGTTTTAGTTATGAAGCAAAATCAGATGTAACTTCTGATAGGAAAGAGATATAAAGACATCTTTTGAACAACCTTTTTTCTACTGTCCTTAAGCTCTGCATGGAAGTGCTTTTGATATAGGACCAACAACAGAGAAATCTCTGTCTCGCCAGTGGTTTCTTGCCTTGGGCCTGATGCATTAGGGAGTGAAAACATAGAATTTTAGACAAATATCAGGTAGGATTTTTTTAAGTTTGGGGATTTTACCAGACCCTTTGCCTCAAAGGATCTTAGTCATATGCTTGCCATACCATTTTCTCCCAGCAGAACCAAGAACTGGTGGTTCTTGTTTAGAGCCTTATGCACCACCTTTTGCCTGGATGCTAATTCTATCATTTCACTGTCCATCCTTTTTCAAGTTTTAATCTGAAATAGGAATCACTGATACATGAAGAGAGAGAACTGGTCACTTGGCAGGAATGAAACATCATTATCTTTTTCACTCTTGCCTACCCTATGCCTAAATTTTCCTTTCAGAATGCTGCTACTTACATACACCTAAGCTTCTCTCAAGCTAAAGATATCTCAATGCCATCTAAATATGAAAAATCTAGAAGGTACAGAATAATCAGCTGTCCTGAGCCTTGGCACTAGAGGCAATGGGTCAGTTCACCTGTTTCTGCCTTTGCCATGAGTAGAGTTGCAAAACAAATTTCCACAAGAAACTAAGGAACTGCAGGTTAAGGTTTGATTGCTTGATGCCAGGAAGCAGCACTGAATTGTCTGACTGTTGAATGATTCATAGGGAATGTATGAGTTTTCATGAGGAAAGTGGAAAGAGTATTTTTTCTGGTAATGTCATGTGTGTAACACTTTTTGGGAGAGAATAAACCAGAGCAAGGTCCTTACTAAAAGCCTGAGAGGGTCTCACCGGAGAAAATTTGGGGTTTTTTACTTCCCTCATCAGAAAAGCAAAAAAACTCTGTTCACCACAGGATGTCTCTCCATTTCTCCACTGTTTCAATGGATGTTTTTCACAATGTAGCCAGGACATTTCTTGTTGAATTATTTATTTTTCAACAGAGGACGTGAAGTCACAGTGACCCCAGTTTTCTCTTGTGTAAGGCTCTTCACAAGTCACTAGTTTGAAAGTCAGTGCAGTACACAGTGACATGTCCCAGGTATGTTTAATTATTTAAGTTAACTTTCATCCTCTTTTCTAAGCAGTCTTAGCAATTTTAATGTGCACTTTTAAGGGAGACTGTTAAAAATGTAGCTTCTCTTTTTGCTGTGAATAAGGTTCTGTTTTCCCTAATTTTGAAATTTTTTTTCTGGTTTCAGGAAGTGGAAAAGGACAAGTTCATATCTTAGAGAACTCAGATTGGGCTTGGATTTAATTATAGCTAATAACTGAATAATACATGTTAGGAAAGATGTGAAAACCCACTAAGGGGAAATTGACATGAAATATGTGGCCATGGTGAATAAAACTGCTTTTCTAGTGATTTATTTCAATGATCAAATTGCTCTCCCCTCAGGAACTGAAATCTAAACCACATGAACAAATTTGGGTGACTTTTCAGCAAACAATATATAGGTTTTAATAGATCAGGCAATGGATTTTGCGACAATTGTTATTTACTTTCATAATTTTAAATCTGAAACAAATATATATTTCACTTAGATCAGTTCAGATGAACAGCAGATGTTGTTAGGAGAAACAATGTTGTCAAAATAAGAAGCTAGAAGTGTAATATTTGCTTTATAATTTGCTTTTTCATCTACAGGGATCTGCATCAGTATTTTTTGCCTAGATACATTCTTTTGTGTATGTTTGCATAGCCACATCATCTAGATAACCAGTCCCTCAAACATCAGTCCTCATTCTCATGCTTTTACATTTTGGAATTATTAGCTATCAGACGATAGTTGTTCTGTGAGCATCGTTCTACTTTGTAACCCTCAGAATCATTCCTTCCTGTTACTCCAGTCCTGAGGATTATCTAGTTCTTTCCTATCTTCCCTGAATTGATAATGTTATTCTTTATAAGGCCTTATAAAAGTTTCATTATTACAGTCCTAGTTATTTTGTCTTCAATAATGTTCTTTGAAAATTAAATTAATTTTGCTGAAGAACTTTCTTCTGAACCATCATTTTTCTAAATGTGCTCCCCAGCCTGGCATATTGATTTCCAATGGGTTACAAAAGGGATCTTTTTCACACATGAGAAACAATTATAGTTTCATTTTATGTTTCATCAAAGTTCTTTCTATTAGAAAATTTGCAGGGAAGAAATTCAAAGCCCCCCAGCACTGAAGAGATCAGACATAAAGTCTTTCCAGTTTGGGTAAATTGTCTACAGATTTTAATACACCACATGTTGAAACAATTACAGGATCCTAGGAAAAACATTAACATTCAGTCACTCATAGCTAGGACCTAAAATTTAAATTCACAGACTGATTTATTCTAACATGTAATAAGCAGAGATATCACTGAGGAACTGAGAAACCAATCTGGCACAGTTACAAGCAGCATAATATTTGAGAAATTTTAGAAGGCATCATGCTGCATAAACACTTTTCTATTATATATAAAATATTATATGCTGTACAAGTTCTTTATAAAAGGTAGCAATTATATGTCACAGCTGGGAGTCGTTTCACTGCATAAAAATTTAAGAAAAGTAGCCTTTTGAGTGCAGAGACTTTGTGCTTTAACCCTGAATTTTGAGATTTATCCTGGGGACAATTGCATAATGCTTTTGGATTGCAAAGAAAAAATTGTTTAGTTCCAAAAGTTATAGTTAGAGGGGGCTTCTTTCCATTCAAAGGAAAAGAGCTGGAAAATTAATCAAAGAACAAATTGTGAATGTTTACCTGAATTTGACTGATAGGGACAAACCAATAAAGACATGAGAAAGAAGAATTTTATTTTCCTAATAAGTTACAAGAATCTATCCAGAGAAATTATTTATTACTTTAATATTAGTTACAATAGTTGTCCTTTAAATGAGTTATTTAATTCCTGTATTTCATGGCAGGTATTGGATTTGAGTTTTGGGTTGTTTATTTTTTAATCCAAGGAGGCTATCTTGCTGCTTCCAGAGGTTTTAGAAAAAGGGAAGAGGATTCAAAGAGAGCTATTACTGTCCCAAATGCAGATATTTCCAACCTAAGAAAAATTATTGTGGGATAAATCTGTTTCATTAACATGTTCAAGTATTTTCATTCCCACCAAGAAATAATTTAAACACCAAAGGATGTCTAATCAACAGCTTTTCTGATTTTCACCAACTAGCTCCCACAAAATATGATGAAAAATTACTTCTTCTGAAATCAATTTCTTCATATTTTAGAAACTTCTGTTCTTGTGATAGAAAATTGTACTTTGATAGGCAATAATAGCGCTTCCATTGGCATTATTTCTCTGTCATTCCACAGATAGAAAAGAATTGTTTGTTCAGGCAAATACTATGCCTCTGATACTGATTGCATAGTACCAATATAATTCAGCATATGTAGATGTTTTCTCTGATTTCACATTTATATGGGCTTGTAAAAGTAATTAGTAATTGGACTAAAGTCAGTGGAGTTTTTCTAAAATGAGTATAAGTGTTTATATTTGGAAAACATTGGTCTGTAAATTATGAGATGGAGAAACCTTGTTTCTCCAGTTATTTCAGTGGGGATATGCCACTTCCACGCTAGCAAAAGACTATTTAATGAGCATGTAGGAGTCATACCTAACATTTGTATCATTAGAAAAAGTATTTTTTTGTTATTCCAGAATAATTTTCTTAAATTTAACTTGAGAGTTCCTTGTATTTTTTCAGTTTAAACATTTATTTTGTTGCAGACTCCATAAATATTTTTCTTCAGCTGGATTTAAATTCAACCTTGGAGTATTTTCAAAATCATGGTTTCTTGGAGAGAAAGTGAAATAAATAATCTCCTCCATAGAAGCTGTTAGTTTTCCACTCTTTACTGGATAAGGTGGAGGAGAATCATGAGAGGAAATAATGGAAACGAAATATTGTTAAAAAGCACCCATCAATAGAAATTGTTGCAAGAAAATATCTGAGGTAAAAGGCTTCTTTGACAAATATGAGAGTTGGCTTGGTTTTCATAAATTACAGGGTTGTAATTGTTTTGTCATTAATTGACCAAATAAAAAGAAAGGGAAGGTGGAATGAATTAATGCAATTGGAAATTGGAAAATTACCAAATTACTAAAATAAACGTTAGCATGTCAAAGATTAAGGCATTTCCACTTCAATATCGTACGGGAAAGCAGAGGTCAGCCTCCTTAAAGAATTAAAAAAATTTAAACCCTTCTGATTGGAAGCTTGCCGTGTCGCAGCTCAAGCCAAGTAATTTCTGAATTTTACCTGGTATCCCATTACCTTTTTTGACAAAATGTCATCATCCAAAGAGAACTATGCACAGTAGATAAGAATGTGAAAACAAGGAGGTAATAACATTATATATATATAGCATATATATATGTATATATAGCATGAAAAATTTCCAGTTTGAAACAGAAATACTGCTAAACCACAAATCTGCAATTTTTATAGACAGAGCTTAACTACTAGAAAGCCTTCCATAAAGCAGAGTTGTATGAGCACTTTTTTGAGATCAGTTTCTTAAGGATCATTGTTCAGACTTTATGACTGCTCATGCCTGTTTTCTTTATGCAGTTGTGAATGGTTAAGCTGATTTCAACAAAATTTTTCAGAGTAGTTTATTCTTAAATTGGGTTTCTTCCAGCAAATGTCGCATGAAGTGGTCCCTAGGTGGAGGAGAAGTGGCCTCATTGGTACTTCTTTTGTGGAAAAGCGTGTGGAGGTAGGAACATCAGTAAGCCATCCTAGTGGTGGTGCTCTTCAGAACATCTTCAGCAGGGAGTGTCTTGAGCTCCTCTCAATTTGCTGGAAAAATGCAGAGTGTGCCATGGAGTAGGGTTGAAGGGCTCATGACATTGTGGGAGCAGGCCACAATGGTTTGGCAGACATCTGAGACAGGGAAAATTACAAGACTATGGAGGGGAACTACTGTCATGGAAGGAAATGGGGGATACATTAATTCAGCTGCTGCAGAACAGCACTAGTTTTTGTCTCTATTTATTTGTTCATTCTGCATTAATAATGCTGCTCTCCAACAAATATCTTTGCCTTTCTATTCCTTGTTTTTTCTTATGTGTAATGATACTAACTTTCCATATTTTGGAGAAGCACATGATTTTTAAAAAAATAATTTTCTTATTAATCTTCTGAAGAACATGATTTCAGGTGAATCTAATTAAAATAATAGGACAGCGTGCAAAGCCAATTCTGGCAAGGATGCGTCATGAAAATTTTATACAGAGAGAATTAACTCGGTTAATGTGTTGCTGAACTAGTGAAAAAGAAAGTCTGACGACAAAAGCGTTTTGGAAAGAATCTTGAAAATGGTGGAGAATGGCAAGCCTTTTTAAGAAAGAAAAAATTTACAGTATGATAGGTTTAAGAATGGAGAAGGGTATGATTGGTACTAGAATGAGCGAATTAATTGCATGGTGTATCTGAGACATCATATGTCAATGTGAAACCTACAAATTTCCAAAAAGCATGTAAATTGTCAGACTGTTGAATCATTGTTATTACTTTTTGAAAGGACTGGTTCAGACTTTTGGACATTTTGACAGTGATTCTTCATTCATCTACTTCTGTTTTGCAAATCACAGGAATCATGTGTTTCAGACACTTATTTGCAGAGCTTGTGTTGGTTATTCTTTGGGAATAAGTCAGGAACTTAATATAGGTAGCTAAGTTTGCTTAGGCTACATCTCTAGTCCATGGGGAATGATAAGCACTTTCAGAAGGTGATTCAGAGCCATCAGAATCAGCTTCTATCTTTGCTGGCTACATTAAATGTTTATTCGTTTATGGAATAGATATACCCAGTCAGCATGCACCTGGTAGGAGGCAGTCACTGCAGTAGAGGCTGCAAATCAGGCTCTGCTATGACAGTACACGTTCCAGTGACAAACTGAGAGGTCTGACATAGTGCCTGCCCCATAAACCATGGTAGGTGCTGAACTGTAAACCCCTCATGTTCAACAGTGGAGCAGGAATAAATACTTGTAGGCTTTCCGCTAGAAGCTGGGAATCTGGGTATACATAAAAGATCTGTTAATCCCAGAGGTACATGTGAAGGCTTTACTCAGCTATCCCATCTCTGGAGCACATTAATTATGTGAGCATTCAGACAGTCTTCCTGCAATCCCCAGTTGGTGTTCTTAGGACAAACCACACTGCCCTTCAGAGATGATGCAAAGGAAGATGGTGTGTGTATATATGTGTGTGTGTCTGTGTAGGATGCATGTGGAGACCTGAATATCTGTCATTGTCACACTCAGCAAGGCTGGTGTGACAGGGCAATCCTTATTTCATTCACTGAACAAACAGAGATGGACTTTATGCACAAAACCCTTAAAACTAAAAAGTGCTGATAATCAAATCAGGAATGGCCAGCAGTGATACTGGTTTATGTGACTTGGGCTTCTTTTCTTCAGGAAGTGGGCTGAGGAAACAATTGCTGTCTCGGCTGGCTGCACTGTCATGTGGAAATGATGCTCAGCCAGTAGCAGACACCTCTGGCTTGAAATCAGCTTTTAGTACTGAGTCCTGCTATCCCTTTGCTATTCCCATAAGCTCTAAAGCGGTTTGATTATAAAATTTAGTCATGTGCCAATAACAAGTTCTCTGAACACCATGGTGGGGAAAATGAATAGTTAAGTTTTCAACAGATATCTGTTGATGGATTATTTTTGTCAGGAGATGAATTGTTTTATTGGGCTCTGCTGTTCTGCTGTGCTCTTAGGCCTCATATCTCATTACTTCACCCTATACTGTTTATTTTCACAGCCATAAATTTGGTAAATTGAAATACAGTCTGTCATTTTACACATGAATCATTTTTGTGACTGATTTTACCTAATCTGCTAGATAGATACAAGTATCTGTCTAGCTCTCCCGTGGTTCACTGTTTTGGTAGAGGGTTGTGCCTGTCCATTGCAGAATAGTTGGATGTTGGCAATCTGGATGTTGGCAATCTGTGTGCTGGAAAGCTCTCAGGCACTCGCTAGAGTTTCCAGGCCTGACATATGCAACGAGGCTGCTATATTTCAGCTTCGTGGCCATATTAAAATTTAGCCACTTGGGCACAGCCAAAGTTTTGCAAAGAAGAAGCTGTCTCTATGGAAAGAACTTCTGTAAGGGAACCAGATGTTTAATTCTGAATTATTTCAGCACGGAGCTTATTCTTAGCGTTTATTAATAAACACTGGTAACAAAGTACATGCATTTTAAGAGTCAAGCAGTATTGCACATGTTCACTCCACTGCAGTCAACAGTCTGCAGCACATTAACCTTGCATTCTAAACCCCCAATGTAAAGTGCCCCAGAGATTTATCGAAAAGCCACTACCAAAGAAATCTCCCTTTTTCTTCAGAACTGCAGACCTTCAGAGCTTAGACATCTGTTCTCAAATAAACACCTAAGCAAGAGCACCCTCATGGGAAATCTGTGTTTTAGATAAGTTGTGCAAGTACTAGTGGAAATTAACACATGCATTTCTTGACAAATTTTTGAAGATAAAAACAATTATACCAGCAAAAGATGTGAATGTTTTGTGGCATTTTTGCATTATTTCATTCCTCTGTAAAGAGACTGTGCTTACTTCACCCTGTCTTTGGTGTATACTGAGTGACTTTTTCCATTTAGGTTGTTAATTGTTCATGGACTAGACAGGAGAATTGAAATCCTTCTGACTTCCCATCCCAGGTTGTACCTCTCAATCCAGATGAGCAGGACCCTTCTGGTGTAGTTAATGAAATGCAGTGCACTGCAGATTTACCCAAGCTATTCCTAAATATGCTTCCAGGATCCTAATCCACTCACTCACCTAGCTTGATCATAAAATTCAGTATAGCTATAACCTAACAAGTATGCTAAATGAACTGTGCCAAGCACTTCCTTTGCTTTCAGTAGTTTTGTGATGTTAGGTGATGCTCCTTTCCACTTTTTCACCTTTCCTGTGGGTTCAACCTAGCTTCGTAACTGGAGAACACTTGCAACTGCTAGGGAAACCAATGTGTTTCACCTCTTATCTCTCTTGACCGACTGGGCCACTCTTACAGCATTACAATACTTGATTCTAATTGTATACAAACATTGATAATTGTAATGGATAAGTGCTCTAATCTGAGAGTAATTTACTGTTTATGCCATTTGCATGTATGTGGCTTTCAGTACTATCAGAAGGCTGAACAGAAATTGCGGGATAGGTGTTCATTAACTCCTGAGAACAACTTTTGTGAACTAATACTCCTTATTCACATATTAGTATAAAAAAAGAGACATAAGAGGGAAATAAATTATTCAGAATTTGAAGAAACACATGGCAGGAAATATGATGTATTTTGTGCAGAGCATTCAGTGGAGACATCTGAAGAGGAATTCAGTGTGATCGTGGTGGCATGCAAAGTAAATGAAGTTACAGGATGGCCACGGCATCAGAGCCAGTCAGCATGGATTTAGGAGAAGTAAGTCGTGTTTGACCACGCTGGTTTCCTTTTATTACCAGGTGACCTGCCTGGTGGATTCAGGGAAGGCTGTGGATGTTGTATATTTGGACTTCAGCAAGGCCTTTGACACTGTCTCCCACAGAATACTCCTGGAAAAGCTGGCTCATGGCTTGGACAGGAGCACTCTTTGCTGGGTCAAGAACTGGCTTGATGGCTGGGCCCAGAGAGTGGTGGTGAACAGTGCAGCATCCAGCTGGCAGCCAGTTGCCAGTGGTGCCCCTCAGGGGTCTATGCTGGGTCCAGTTCTGTCCAATAGCTTCATTGACGACATGGATGAGGATATTGAATCTTTCATTGGTAAATTTGCAGACAACACCAAGCTGGGAGAGTGTGTTGATCTGTTGGAAGGTAGGAGGGCCCTGCAGAGAGACCTGGAATGGTTGGATGGTTGGGCAGAATCCAACAGGATGAAGTTTAATAAGTCCAAGTGCCAAGTCCTGCATTTTGGCCACAATAACCCCCTACAGTGTTACAGGCTGGGGATGGTGTGGCTGGACAGTGCCCAGGCAGAAAGGAAAGTGGGGGTACTGATCGAGAGCTGATTGAACATGAGCCAGCAGTGTGCCCCAGTGGCCAAGAAGGCCAAGGGCATCCTGGCCTGTATCAGGAATGGTGTGGCCAGCAGGATGAGGGAGGTCATTCTCCCCCTGTACTTGGCACTGATGAGGCCACACCTTGAGTGCTGTGTCCAGTTCTCAGCCTCTCAGTTTAGGAAGGAGGTTGAGACACTTGAGCGCATCCAGAGGAGGCAACAAGGCTGGTGAGAGGCTTGGAACACAAGCCCTGTGAGGAATGACTGAGGGAGCTGGCATCGTTTAGCCTGGAGAAAAGGAGACTCAGAGGTGACCTTATCACTCTCTACAATTCCTGAAGGGTGGTTGTAGTCAGGTGGGTGTTGGTCTCTTTCTCTCGGCAGCAACTGACAGAACAAGAGGACACAGACTTAAGCTGTGCCGGGGAAATATAGGTTGGATATTAGGAAAAAGTTTTTTATGGAAAGAGTGGTTAAATACTGGAATTGTCTGCCTGGGGAGGTGGTGGAGTCACCATCCCTGGATGTGTTTAAAAAAAGATTGGACGTGGCACTCAGTGCTATGGTTTAGTGGAGCTGTTAGGGCATGGGTTGGACTCGATGATCTTGAAGGTCTCTTCCAAGCTAGTGATTCTGGGTTTCTGTGAAGTTTGCCTCAATCTGTTGAACAGCTAAGAGACTGAAGAAGTTGGAATGTAGGAGTTAGTCCAGTTGATGTGGGATGGAGGACCCACATATTCAATAATATAGAAATAAAACATCACATCATAGATGCCATATGAGAAGGAAAACATGTGGTGGTTAAAATGATACTGCTGGCTAGATAGGACTTTCATTTCCCCATCACAGAAAAAGGAAAAAAAAAGACTTTCAATTCAATTATTTAAATTGCCTCTTCTTTCTCTGTTGCACTCAGAGCAATTATGAATTTGGACATGTCCTTTGACTCACTGGCTAGCTCTTTATTAAAACATACATCAGGAGAAGAAACAAGAGAAAGTCAAATTTTCGAGACAAGATGATGAGAAATTTAAGCTCTGAATTTCACCCAATGATAGAAGCACTTGTGTGACATGTCACCCCTTTCAGTGGTGCTGCAATTCAGAAAATTGCCACACAGTTCACCATTAACCCTTCACGTACCTGCTCCTGTGAATACAGTCCATTTGTGAAGGGTTTATGGAGAGGCTTACCGTGGCTACATTACCACAAAAATGAATACACGTATTACTGTCTACATGTTAAATTTTTGCATAGTAAAATCTTTTGTCATATGCTAAATGAAGCACACAGAACATTCAGAAAATATGTAACTTGCCTGCTTCTTATTAATAATTGCTGTTTCATTGGAACTCTTCCTTATCTACAGCACAAAAATGCCAATTAAACGTTTATTTTGATTTATTAAAGAAGTCTTGCTAATTTGATTTTAGTTATAATTTTACATTTAAGTGAACTTTTCATTGCTATTATTAACAAATGCAGGCAGTAAAAATAATTAGTAATAGAAATCCTTTAACAGTATTACACTATATCTTTATTATACCTTAATTACTCTAAAAAGGTACCTGCAAAAAACCATTAAACCACAAATGCATTTATGATGAATAACTGAATCACATTGTTTTGCCTCTGCATTTTCATTATGACTTTTTTATAAGACGAAAATTGCCAACACATGGGATCTTAGTGTAAATCCAAGTTTATCTAGAAAGTATAAAAAAAGTAGAAAAAGATGAGGAAAAACGTGTAAATTAAGGCAAAGGTAAAACTTTTCAATTTTATTTTCCTATTTTCTCTTCATCAGTGGATTTATAACCTCTTTTTTTTTTACAGCTTTTATTCTGAAATGTTTAGAAGACTGTTATTCATACACAATACTTCTGATATCAAAATCTTTTATAATGGAAAGGTCATTTCATCTGATAAAATAGCCTATTTGAATAACTTGTTAAAAATAATTCAAAAACATATAATTAATTACAGACAACTGAATGGATATGGTATCGATGAATTCATGCTGGCACATTGCAATATCTTGGGGTGGGATGGTTATTCAATTCCACAGGCACATTTAGAGTTCATGTATAAAAATTATGTGACCTGACATCTAAATCTGTTTCTTTGAGGAAGCTGCTTCTGTCAGACATATTCCAAAGATGCTTAAGAAACATTGAGAACAATGTCAACAGTATAGGGAAATTGAGAGGTATAATGGCTTATTCAGTACAATGATAGAAATTCCAGGGGTGGGGTTTTTTTGTTTTATTTATTACAAGTTAAGCAAGCTGTGAGTATGTGTGCTGGTTTTGGCTTAATTTTTTTCACGGTGGCTGGTATGGGGCTGTGTTTTGTATTTGTGCTGAACACAGGGTTGATAATATAGAAATGGTTTTGGTTTTGCTGAGCAGGGTTTACCCAGAGTCAAGACCTTTTCTGCTTTTTCATATTAACACACTGGAGAGGGAATTTAGGGGCACATGGGAGGTTGGGAGCAGACACAGCCAGGACAGATGACTCCAACTCATCAAAGGAATATTCCAGACTGTATGACATCATGCTCAGTATATAAAGTGGGGGGAAGCAGTGAATTAATTCCTTATTTTGCTTTGCTTGTATTGGCAGCTTTTGCTTTCTCTATAAAACTATCTTCATCTCAGCCCAAGAGTTTTCTAGCTTTTACCTGTCTGGTTCTTCCCCTTATCCTACTGGTGGGGGAGTGAGTGAGTGGCTGTGTGGGACTTGGTTTCTGGCTGTGTTTAAATGGTGGCAGTATGAATAGGAGCTTGGGACCTTGGGACATTCTATGCTCTCCTGGAGCTTGATTTTTCCATTGTGAGCATGAAGCACCTCAACAATTTCTGACTATTTTATGCTTTGAAAGAAATGAACTTGTAGATATGTGAAGGTATCATATCAATAAGGAAGGTATTCCATTTATAGCCCTAATTTTTTCTTAAACCATGTTTCATGTATCTAGGTCCTTCTTTGTGATTCAACAACTAGAATAAATATCTTCATAGCATACTTTATATAGAGAAAAATACTATTTCTTTGTTCTATATACATTCGGTATCAATTGAAATACTTCTGTTTCATCAGGACATTGAAGTACAGTCAAATATTGTCTCTCTTTATAACAAAAGAAGTTGATAGGTCTTCTGAGGTCCAGATTCCAGGCTTCCCTTCCTCGTAACTTGTCCATGCTCTTGACTCCTCTTTGCCTACCTCAAAACTACATGTCTGAAAAAGTAAGTGTTATTTCTTTTTTCAAGTTAAAGAGAAGTGGAGGTCTGTTCTACAGTGGGCATGATGCAGGTTTAAAAATAGATTTAGGCAAAAAATCAAAAATACAGTGTAGACACTCTAGTTGTTATGATAAGTAGGGGTAAATTATATTCACTTTCACTGAAGGTGTAGGAAGCACAAGACAACCATTACTTAGAGCTCTAGATTTGTCATGCACTGTAGGGTTGATTTAGAAGAAGTATCTTGCACTCTGGATAATTGAAGAGTAAATACAGCCCAGTATGGGCTTGCTCTCCCCAGCGCCATTGTTGAGGAGCTCACTGCCAAGGTAGGAGAGGTTCAGTGACAAATATTCTGTAATCATGTGGTGGGAGGCACACCTGACTCTGGTATTGCACCTGTACTTTAAGGACATGACCTGCCGTTGGTTTGAGGAGTGGAAATGTTCCAGTCAACTCTAGCAGTGCAAATTCAGTCTTTCAAGGTGAAAGGAAAGACTTTGCCAAAGTTTTATGCCTGAACTGAAACATTATTGGCTACCATGTTTACATTGGTGTCCCTGCAGAGGAGTGAAGTAGTGACTATGAAATGAGTGGTTTGCATCTCTGTAAATCCAAGGCAATTGTAGCAAGTCAAAGGAAAAATAAATAAAACTTCTATGAAAGTAGTATCAGCAAAAAAAAGAAATTCTTCTCTGTTTTTATAATCTCAAAAAAAATTCCAGTAATACTTATGTTCTGCATCATTTCATGAGAATGGGGAATATCAGGAGATGTTGTAAAAATATTGTTTAGAGTTTGAACTGATTTCTGTTCTTGTTGTTTGAATCCCACCTGTGTATATTTTTTATTTTAGATTGTTTCTAATGTTATTTCATTTTCTTCTCAAAGAGAAACAGGAGGGAAATGAAAAGCAACCTATTTTTTATAGGATCAGGGACTTAGCAGCCAGCTTTGGTGCTTGGGGATGTGTGAGAGACTGGAATGTTAATGGTTAATAACTCAAACTCTTGACCATTTGCAAAAGCAGCAGGGTGCACACCCATCACCAGAGTGTACAAGCTGGGTGTTGAACAAGATAAAGGAAAGGCTAATAACAGCCAAATCCTGCAAGGTGGGTTAGTGAATTTTATTGTGCCAAAGTCCTTACACAAGTGGCTCAGCTCTGAAAACTGCCCTCCAGGGAAGTATCAGGACATCCCATGTAGACCTGAAGGCATTCTCCTTTCTGATGGGCCATAACTGACTCAACCATGCTGATGAAAGAGGCAGCTGTAATGTCCTAGAAGGCGTCATAAAATATCAAAGATTCTTCAATTGGTGAGAAAAAAATTCAATTAGTCAGTCCTGTGTCATGTAGGTGACATGGGATTAAAAGGGGAGAATGAGAAATTACACTAATGCACCAAATCATACTCCTACTTTTGTTTTGGCATCTAAAACCTGGCCTAAATACAGAAAATACTGCATTGCACTTTTTTCCATACATCAAGATTATTGCCATATACTAAAACCAAGTCCACTTCTAGCTTTACTTCTATTCACACAGCATCACAGAAAGAATCATAGGTGAGTCTCATATAGCTTTAGTCTTGTGAAAGCTACTGAGATCTGCTCTTAACAGCAAGTGAAGAAAGACTTGCTCCTCTCAGGGGTGATTCATCCCACCCCTCAGATTTTTATTTTAGATTAGGTGAACTCATCAGCAGTTACCAGTCTCTTTTGTTCACTGCTGACTTATCATTTACTGCCTTGGACTGGACACCTGACAAAACAGAGATAAAGTGAGACAAATCACATTCAGTGCCTTTTGAGTGATACAGTTCCATATTCACTCTGAGCTTTAGCTTTTCTTCTGTATAGTCACGTCTTTGCTGTGACCCATTGGGAAATCAGGAATACAGCCTCAGAGCCTGTTCACAGTTTGTTTTATACATTTATTCTCATAAAGTCTAAAGTAATAGAAATATATAATACAGATGGATTTTTTTTTTCATTCTTCTACAAATTAAGGCAGCTACAGAGGCAGAAGTTAGTCCAGTTGCAGGAATCTTAAATAACAGGATTTAATTTCTTTCTGTTGGTGCTACCCAACATTCCTGAAAGAGCAGTTGTGCCAATGGGATTCACAAAAGTTTTACTACTGAAGTGAGATCTGACTTACCAGAAAGAAGCTTAATGTAGCCCACTGTTTTCAAAAATATATGAAAATATGCCATAGTGTTGACTCTTAGAATGCAATAGTTGCAATAAAACACCTCAAATGCTGTTTTAGAAGCTGATTAAATTTGAAATTGCATATAATTTCTTGCCACTTCAGAATTCATTGCTATAGCAAGGAAAATATTAAGGATATATACCAACTCAACCATTGCAGTTAGGGCTGGAATGCAGGCTGTGAGGTGATTATCCTTGCTCCTAGTCAGGATCACCTATTACAGTGTCTCTCTTGACACATGTTTATCAAACCTTTCCTTTAAAAGTTCTGAAAATTCTGTAGGGTCTACAAGTTTCCCACTTATAAACTATTTTTATACCAGACAGTGGTATCTAACACTTAACCAAAACCCTGAAGTATTCCTATGTTTTTTTCTTTGATAGTTGAAGCTAGGCAGACAATCTAATCCCATTTTTATTTCTGCAGTGAGAGGAGCGTGTGCATTTTCTTCTTTTTGTCCTCACACATCAGAATTTTAGTCAGCAACCAGAATCACATTTCTGGAGGTAATATACCATGCAGATCAAAAGAGTTGGAGCCTACTCTGCAGGAAAAAAAATATTATTAGATATGAATATTTGTTCCGTAAGAGAATTCCTAGTATTGTTATATGAGGTTATACTTTTTTGCAACACAAAGGAAGAATTATTAGGCTGCTTGTGTTTGCAAGAAAATGTAGTGGTTAAAAAGACTGATTTGGTTTCTGTTCTGTCATGAGTGACTGGGAGATGCAGGCAATGGAACAAATGTTACATAGAACATTGTGGAAGGCTGAGACAGGAGCTGCGGGAAGGGAAAAAGTTTAACTGGTGTAATATCAGGCTGTGCACTTCTCTTCCAGAGCTTAGATAGAAGATACTCCTCTCGTGGGATAGTAGTGATTATTCTTTTTCTTTGAGAAAGAAAGAATGGTTGCATTATCTAATATTTGTTCCAATATAAAAGAAATTAAACATATGAAGAAGCCTTTGGACACATTAAAAGAGCAGAAAAGAACAAAAATAATTAATTTTGGTGAGGAGTTGGTTTTCTGTCAGGCACAATGATGAGATCTGGTGCCTTCTGCTTTCCTTTCTTGTGACCAGTGAGAGTATAATAGAAATTATTTTCCTCTAAAACTGAATTAGGAAATAGAATTCATTACATTTTTGTGTAATCCCACATATCTCTAAGTTTTTAAATTAGATGAGCTCAGCAGTGACTGTTTTGTTTTTGTCAATTTTCAGATTAAGGCAAGTATTAATACAATAATATACATTGGACTCCCGATAGTTAAAGACAAGATGACTTTTTAGCTAAACTGTCATTATCATGGTATATAATTACAAATATATGTCATTATTATTATATATTATTGAGATGTATGCCAAACCCCATCCAAATATGTTGCAAATGCTGGTTACTGATAAAAACGATTAACAGAGGAACCAGACTAGAGGAGTTCAAGAGCATCCTCTCTGGGTGCCTTGTTTGGCATGAGCTAGGCTCTGACAGATTCATGAAGCAAATAATTCCCAGTCTTCAAACATATGATGAAGCTCATCTCCATAAATACTTTTGAGACCATATCTGATGGGTGAGGTAATTACTTGGTGTGAGGTGACAGCAGTTCAGTCCCCAGGTAGAGCCAAGCTTTCCAGCACATCGCAGATGCAAGCCTCCATTGTCTAATATCCAGAGCATGACCATCAGTAAAGAGCACTGGGATCACACTGCACAGGGGCAATTTTTTTTCCCCAGAGGAGCTAGCAGTCAAAATTTAGGATGATGTTTGTCCATCAGTAGACTATGGTACAGATATCTCAGTGTATTTGGGTATATTTGGTGTATTCTGTCTTACCAGAAAACAGGGAAGGAAGGAATGAAGAGAATGCTAATTTTTTAGAGAGTCAGCAGATTCAGCTGCAGAGCTTGCAGATTTATGCTGGCTAGGCCAATTGATTTGATCAGGGATTTTTATCCATCAAAGCTACTACCAAAAAATTAATTAAACAATAGAAGACAAACCTGCTTGTCATTTGCAAGGGAAACGGATTGAATTCCCTGTTCTGAACATTAGCACTGTACATCCAAAGATAGCTCCTCAGAAATATTTGCAAAATTGAATGCTACTGTCCCAGAGAAGAACAGAAAATGATTGAGAGCAGTAAAATCTAACTTTGTAGCTGTGGCCTTATGATTTCTTGGTTTCCATTACCTCCAAATCATCCAGAGCCTCACGTCCCTTGTGCCTTGACTTTGCTCTCATTTGCTTTCACCGTCCTCCTGCTTCTCATTTCTTCCTGGTGTGAACAACTCCTTGCAGGTCTGGTCTCTCCCCTCAGACAGAGGGAGAGGGAAGGAGTGAAAGAAGGTCTTTCTCAGGAAGGAGAGATTCCATTAATATGGTTGCACTCATGTTTGTGTCCTTAATCTCTCACTATTAGGTGTGATTTTCCACTCAACAGTTTTTCTCTGGGCATTCTTTCCATAATTTTAATATTGATTTAATAAAGCAGTGACTAGTTTAGATATTTTGGAAGGCTTTCTATTAAACCAAAGTCTGTTTTCAAACTTTTAAATTATTTAAGGTGGTTAATTTTAATATGCAAATCTTAATTTTTAATGTACAAATACATACACATTTAATATGATCTAAATTGTCCTAGCTAAGCATCTCAGTGCTCCAAAATTAAAAGATTTAGAGCTTTTCCACTTTTTCATCTCCTGCAGAACAGCAGTGATGGGGTTTGTTTGAAACTGTGTCTCCTGAAGGCTTTCATGGTAGGAAAAATCTGATTTTCAAAATTAAATACAATAATGATTAGCATAGATTCATCAATGAACTACAGTGAAGTGATTTATTCAGATCTCTGTTTCCTGTGAGCCTTTTCAGTTGGCAAAATCAAATTTCAAGGGTCACATATAACAGTAAATTGACATAGCTTAATCCATGTTGATGAGAGAAGAGTGACATAAACCATTACTAACGTGGCTGTAGTTGTGTCTGTGGAAAGAAGAGACAGGGTAGCATTGGAGACTGAAACCTCTTATAATTACAGACAGCATGGGAGTACTTAATCAACCAAACTTTTTTAGTTTGTCTGAAACAGATTTTAAAGAGTTGCACTCTATTCCAGCTTGAGTTATTATACTCCATATAAAAGGCCACAGGTTAAAATATAAGTGCCTATTTCAGCTTTAAATTCCATGAATTTACAAATGTGTGCTGAGAGAGTGTTCTTAGGCCTGTGCAAGTGCACATTCATAGGAGTCCAGGTGCCTGGCTTCATCCACACACACACAGACATTTCTTCTCATCAGTCTCTGTATGCTTTTCTTGCAATGACTGTGAAAGTGTTATGGTGTAGCTCCACTAAATGTATCTTTCAAGTGATACCTGTTTGAGGTGTCAACAGGTAAGAAGTCAGACAGAGTGTGAAAAGAATTCATTGTTAACATCCCAGAAGATAGCACCTCTGTTGTGTATTTCTGGTTTTAATTATTGTTTGCTATTTTTAAAAAAACAACCATTAAAGTATGTGAAGTTATTGAAAAAGGTCTTTCTTTGATCTCATTAAAAGTATCAAACAAATTAATTTGAATAATTTTTTTTCGCTTAAAAGTTTTGGTTAAGACATTTATATAACCAAAATAAAAGAAGGGTCTGATCTGAAGATGGAAAGCAGAATTTTCTCATACTGATAGTTCCATTACAAGCCTAAAGTCCTGAGCTCCATACTACAACTGAGTTCTTTGCATCTTAGCTGATGATATTATTTATACAGCGTATCAGTGTTAGAGAAAAAGTGTTAGAGAATGATTTTAACACTCTAATGTATGAATATTCTTTTTCTTCCAAAAATATATAATTCTCTGCTTTTATTTAGATAAATAAAAGCAGAGAATTAAATATTTTTGGAAGAAAAAGAATGACAACCATTGCATGTGATAGAAGACCCCTTCATAGGAGAGGTCTCAATATGAAGGGTGATAGCTGTCAAATGGGATCATACCCAAACTTGTTAACTGCTCTATTTCTGCAATTTTTTGGGGGGAATTTGTCAACTAAATTGCAGAAATCCTTTTCACTGTTGTCTGCCAATCACTCCTGCCTATGACACAGTTGCCCACAAAGAGATAAATTTGTAAAATATCCCCATGAATATGTGAATTGGTCTCCCATACCTGGATTAAAGTGTTCTTGCCCTTGATTACATTTATTTGTCATTTTCACTAATGGTAGTCCACTGAAATTGTAGGCCATCAACAACATTGCTATCAGCTGAAAATGCTAAACCATTTTTTCCCTTAAATCATTAACTTTTGGGCAAATTAGAGGCATGCTGCTGGCTTTATTTTCTGGAAGCTGAAGCACCCAGATGTTTCATTTTCATAACATTTAGCATTTAATAACCTCACTGTTACTGGTACTAATTTTCTAAATGCCTTTTCTCCTTTTGTTTTGAAAATAAATAGAAGAGAAAATGCTTTGGTACTTCAATTTTCCCTTCTAGTCTTTGGGGAAGATTCCAAAATAATTAGCTAAATGATCAATCAGTTAAAAAAAAAATGAATTTGGGATTGGATCCAAATGTCTCTATCTATAGGATTCTATTAACTTCTGTTACATCTGCCCAGAAATGATAAATCAGTTGACAAGGCATTAATGGGAAAAAATACTCTTGACAATAAACTAAAAAGGATTTCTGTGATTTAAACAGTACAGGTCTTAAAATCTTAGAAAAAGGGGTATTATAGTTAGTTTTTATCTTCTAATTTTTTTCCCCCCATTTTTGGTCACTTTAAAAGAACTCTTAATGTTATTTGACTCACCACTCCAGCTCCTTGTTCTAGTTTACTAATTTGATTTATCAGAGAACATGTCATTCCAGTTGAAATATAGGTATGCTAGTAGACCTATATAGTCACTTATACGTGTAAGACAGCAGAACACTCTATTGACTTGCACACTCAAAAAAAGCCACCAAGCAGCAGTGATTTATTCAGATTTTCTCAAGGCAGATTTATACACACTCACATCAAAGCAAAGGAGACTCAGCTGTTTTGGGAAAGGCTGGCTGTATGACTTTGGCAGGAAGATGCAGTATTTAAAGAAGTGCATGGAAGGTTCTCATCAAGTTGTCTTCATGTTGCCATTTCTTCACTGAAATGCTACTTCTAAGCCCTAATTTAACAGCTCAGTACTCAAGACTTCTCCTTTGCATTGTTTCTTTTCTGAAGGAAAAGAAGACCCACAGGAGGTGGGTTGCACAATAAATGTGCATTTATATCTTTGTTATTCAGCCAGAAAGTATGCCTAGAGTATTAATGTTAGCATCTTTCTTTTCCCATTTCTTCGACAAGTTCAAAACCAAGACCTCCATTTTGTAATACCCCTCTTTAGAATAAAAAAAAGCAGGTGAATTAAATGTTTCTGTTACTCTTTACCATAATTAAAATTATTCAGGTTAGTGACTGAGTTTCAGAAAAGTTTGTTTTTTTTCTAGCTGGGGCTAACATGGGATTCATGGGAGAAAAAATTAATTTCTGAGCAAAATTTAGCACAAAAAAAATGAGAAAACTTTAGAATTATGAAAGCAAATGGCACACTTAACAGGAAGAAACTCTTCTTACCTCTGCTACTACCCAAATTCAGTGGTTTGCTGTTTTAGCTGTATCTAATACAATTTTATTGATGACTGAGACAAACCCCCAAAGGCTCAAGACATGGGCATGCTTAGTACTGTTAGGTAGTCTGAGAGAAGATTAATAGAACATTTCAGGTAAAATCAAATCTGGGAAGAAGTCTGCCTGTTGGCAGAGTATCCTTTAGAATCATAGAGTGATAGAATGGTTAGGGTTGGAAGGGACCTTAAAGATAATTTAGTTCCAACCCGACTGCCGTAGGCAGGGACACCTTCCACTAGAGCAGGTATCTCAAAGCCCTGTCCAACCTGGCCTTGAACACCTCCAGGGATGGAGAGTCCACAACCTCTCTGGGCAACCTATTCCAGAGCCTCACCACCCTCACAGTAAAAACCTTCTCTCTAATATCTAAACTAAACCCAACCTCCTTCAGCTTAAAGCCATTCTCTCTTGTCCTGTCACTACATGCTGTAGTGAAAAGTCCCTCTTTAGCTCTCCTGCAGGCACCCTCTAGGTACTGGAAGACTGTTATTAAGTATCCCCGAAGCTTTCTCTTCTCCAGGCTGAACTGCCCCATCTCTCTCAGCCTATCTTCATAGGAGATGTGCCCCAGCCCTGTGCTCAGCTTAATGACTCCCGTCTGGACTTGCTCCAACATGTCAACATCTCTCTTGTTCTGTGGTTCCCAGTCCTGAACACAGTACTCCATGTGGGGTCTCACCAGAGCAGAGTAGAGGGAGAGAATCACCTCCCTCGACGTGCTGGTCACGCTGCTTTTGATGCAGCCCAGGATACAGATGGCTTTCTTTGCTGCTAGCACGCACTGCTGAGTCATGTCGAGCTTTTCATCTACCAGCAACCCCAAGTCCTTCTCCCCAGGGCTAATCTCTTTCCATTCTCTGCCCAGCCTGAACTTGTTCTTGGGGCTGCCCCAAACCAGGTGCAGGACCTTGCACTTGGCATTGTTGAATTTCATGAGGATGACCTGGGCCCACCTCTCAAGCCTGACAAGGTCCCTCTGGGTGTTATTCCTTCCTTCCATTATGTTGACTGCATCACACATCTGGGTGTCATCAGTGAACTCACTGAGAGTGCACTGAAACCCACTGTCCATGTCCCCAGCAAAGATGTTAAAAAGCACCAGTCCCAATACCGACCCCTGGGTAACACCACTTGGCACTGCTTTCCATTTGGACATTGCACCACTGACTTCAACACTTTGAGCATGATCATCCAGCCAGTTCTTTATCCACCCAGCAGCCCATTCATCAGATCCACGTCTCTCCATTTTAGAGACATAGATGTCATGTGGGACAGTGCCTTTGTACAAGTCCAGGGAGATGATGCCTGTTGCCCTTCCCTCCTCCACCACTGCCGTAACACTATGGTGGACAGCCAAGAAATTTGTCAGGCATGATTTGACTTTAGTGATGCCATGTTGGCTGTTACTAATCACCTCATTATTTTCCATCTGCCCCAGCATAGTTTCCAAAAGGAGCTGCTGCATGATGTCGCCAGACACTGAGGTGAGACTGACTGACCTATCATTCCCTGGTTCTTCCTTATCTCCCTTTTTAAAAATGGGTATTATGCTTCCCCTTTTCCAGTCAGGGGGAACTCCACCAGATTGCCATGACTTCTCAAATATGTTGGGTAGTGGCATAGCCACTTCCTCGGCCAGTTCTTTCAGGACCCATGGTTGTATCTTGCCAGATCCCATGGACTTGTGCACCTTCAGGTTCCTTAAACGGTTTTGAACTCGGTCTTTTCCTGCAGTGGGTGGAGAAGAAAAATGGGACAACTTAGGTTTTTCTTAATACAGAACAAGAATCAAGCCAAAGGGAATTCAGGGGTTACTACTTGAGCAAGGACATATTTTTCCCTTTGAGAATAAGCAACTCATCCAAAGAAAAAGTCTCAAAGTTGTAAACAAATTTTATCTATTGAGTATTGGTAAAAGAGCTATGTCATAAAAGTGGCATATGGAAAGTGCAGTTTTTACAATACTTTTCTCAAAGGAAACTTTACTGAATGAATTGCTAAGCTTTTGGACCAGGCAAATAAAATATATTCTGAAAATTTTACTTCTTTCTATCATAGTAAAAGACAAAATTGAAAATTGAAAACAACTCTTCTTCAGTATGAGAAGTATTTACAGAATTAACTAACCCAATCCTTGAGATGTGAGGACTTCAGAACAAATGGTTGAGTGGAGTATGTATCACAAGCAATGTACATACACAAAAATCCATAAAACATGAGGAAACCCAAAAATTGTCATGTTATTTCATTGTTTAATCAAATGACTAAGAATTCAGCATTAGGATTACTCTGTTTTGCCCACAGATGAATAATATGGCTCCTTAAGATTTGCCGAACTGGGAATTTCTGGAGAACTTCACTCAGGGTAGTGGATGGTATGCAAGCTAGAGATCTAGTGACGTTTTCAGGTGTATAAATAATATATGCTTCATATTTTCAATTGCTTTTGTATTCCTTCCTTCTGGAGAACTAAATGGTGGCAGAAATATCACCTCCTTTAAGATGAATCTTTAGCAAACTTTTCTTTTATGTATGGTTCCTGCCTAGGAACCCTCATAAGGCATTTTGTAATTCCTTTTATTTTGTCAATTACCAGCCCCTCACAACTTAACTTTTATCACTACTACTCATGTAATACTTTTTATACTTTTCTTGGCTTCCAAAATCTTCAGTTCCTGGAAAGAAGTGCTGCCAGTGGTACGTAACTGAAGGCAGGCAGATGCTGACTGTCTTAAGTTCAAGGCAGCTTAAATGACCAGTGTTCTCCCTAAGGGGGTAAATTTCTCTCACTATACTGAGTGATGGAAGAAAAGTTTTAAGATAGGCAAGGGAAAAGTGTTCAGCTGCTCACCTGAGTGCCTGTGTCCTAGCAGATAAAGACATCTCTCTAAAACTGTGCTTACTGCACCTCTATTATGTTGTCTGAGAGTTTTTATCAGAGAGAATTTGGCATCTAAACAAGACTACGCTAAGTAGTAAATGGCTGTGTATAAAAAAAAATCTAGCTGTGTAGTTCTAGGGATAAATAAATAAATCTTTGTGGTAATGAACAATTTACATATGTTCTGTCAGGGGGTCTAAGTGGTGACCCCAAGTGTGGGACAAATAGACAAATAGCATTTAGTTGATTTTTAGTAGGACATGTATAGGATCTGTGTAACAATCAGTTGTGGTGGGTCAGCCTTGGTTAACAGCTGAACCCCCACCCAGCTGCTCACTCCTGCCCTCAGGGAGAGAAAATAGGAAGAACAAGAATGAGAAAGCTCATAGGTCGAGCTAAAGACTGGCAGATTGTTTACTAATTACTGTTGTGAACAAAGAAGACTCGGGGAAAATAAGCTCACAAAAATGTATGATTTCATGATTTGGATAGTGGGAAAGAGAAAGGCAAACATTAAATTAATGTCTTTCCTCCCCCTTTCTCAAGCTTAATGTCACACTTTCACACCAGTCTTCTTCAGTAATTGTTGGCCCACGGTTCCTCTTCAGTGCTCTGTCCTTCCCCTTTTAGCCTGCTCCAGCATGGGTATTTCACAGGCTGTAAGGAAATCTCTGCCCTGGTGTGGAGCAGGTCCTCATCCTCCTCACCTGACCTTGATGCTCCACCTTCTGTTTCTCACTCTTTTTGCTCTGTCCTCCTCTCTCTCTGTGCTTTTTTTTTTAAACCTTCCTTACAAATGCTTTCCCCGAGTCACTGCTGTCCCAGCTGTGGGGCTCAGCTGTGCCCTGAAGTGGGTGCCTTGGAGCCATCTGGAACCAACTGCGTCCAGCCCAGGGCTACTGCTCACAGGGGTCACCCTGCAGACCCCACCAGCACCTGGACACTTGCAATGCTGTGCACCAGCACAGTTAATCACTAAGGAGCTTCTTACCCAGACTTTCTGAGCATCCCCCCCCTACCTGGTGCAATAGAAATGGGCTGTGACATAGGTAGAAGTGTGAAACTGCACAGGGACTGAAGTCTGGTGATGGAATCTGAGGACTGCACCAGCAAGAGTGAACAGCTCTGGGTCAGGCAGCAGTGTAAAACTTATCTCACTGGTCTTGCTGGAAATTGACCTCTCCTGTTGACTTCAACAGGGTTTCAGCACCTCAGAGAAAAGCACACAGCCAAACTGCTGAGTGACACACCTCACCCATGGGATGGCTCACCAAACTCTGCAGGGCAAAGGACTCTTGAACCCCAGTGCAGAGCTAAGCAGATGCAGCTGTATCACGTTCAGCCTGTAGTCTGTTTCCCACACCAGCTCACTCTGCCTTAACCATTGCTGATATAGGCAAGCCATAGCTCCTGTGATGTGTGGGAGTGGACAATCTCACAGTTTTTTGCACTCTGAGTTTCGTGGTGGCCATTTCCTAATTGTCTAAACTATAAACTCATTATTGGCGATCACAGCTTTGTCTGTACTGGTTGTGCAGCTGTATTATAAATAAGCACTTTGATGACTATACGTGATTTGGTGTAGATGAAGTTCTACCTTGAATGACTGCAGCAACCATTAAGCTTTCTATATGTCAGAGGGCAATCAATAAAGTGTGTAAAAAAGCTAGCTAAGTATTGCTAAAAGCCCATTAGGAATAAATACAATGCTGAATGGGTGATTTTTCCAGCCTAATTGCATCTTTATAATCAGAAGATTTCTAAAGCTTGCATACATAAACCTTTGTCCTGCACTTTTGAATTCACAGAACAACATATCACAGCCACTGAAACAGGGTTTATATTTTTTATTTTCCAAAATGTATAACAATCAGCATAAGTTTTTGCAATATTTCAGGCAAATTTGAGTAAAACCATGCAAACTGGGAAAATTTTTAAAGTTTCCAGGTAAATTTGAAGAGAAAAAAGCTTGCCTCTCTGAGAGTGGACCTGTTTGATTAATTTTATATCACTTATGCAATTATGTTAATTTTTTATAGTTGCAAAGCCTGCAGATGTCTAACATTGAAGCGTATCTAACTGAAACATTATGGAAATGAGATCCAGAACAAATTCTTGTCATCTCCCATCTCAGACAGGAAGAAAGGCTAAGTCTAATGAAAAAAATTATTTTTCAAAAGAAGATAAAAAAATAAAGGCTTATAGTATATAAATTTTTTGTCCTGATTATTTGCATTAGATAAAATCTTGAATTAACTGATTTTGCAGAAAGTTAAAATCTCATTTTAAAGACATCTTTCACAGTAAAAACCTAGGGCAATAACATCCATAATAATATATACAAAATCACAAATTGGGAAGGAAAAAGTTGCTGGAAATATAGAAAGAGACATCAAAAGAAAGTTGAAGATCATCATTTTACCATTAACAATTCTCTGTTGGCAGCGCTATCTCCAGAACAGATTTCCCAGGGGTCTGTGGGGCCATTCACCATGAAAACTCATATCTATAGTCTGATTCTACATGGGAAGAGCTACTTCTAGAGCAGGACCTGTTCCTACCTCTTTCTGGTCACCACTGCCTAAACTGCTTGTTGCAATGACAGTTTCTGCAGCACAGGACCTGTGCAATATAAGAGCACATTAAGACCAAGGATCCAGTTCACATAAGGCCAGGACTAGTAATGAGGGAGTACCAACTGGACCCAGCAAAGCTTTCTGAATTGCACTAATCTGTCAAAGAATCAGTTGTCCGAAACTCACATGAGCCGATTATTTAATAAAGGTAAGAATGGATGGGCAGGGAGAGTGTAAGAGGATCAATGCTATCTTGGTCTATACTAAAAATATAAAAGTGATATATAATTTTGGTGTGTTCAGACTCTACAAGTAGTGGGGTTGCACAAAGAGGATCATGTTGCTTCAGCAGGCAACTGCATAACTAAGGTCACTGCTGTATATTTCCCAGATTAAATGCAAAAATATAGTAAGAAAATGCAAACAAATAGCAGCAAAAATGCGTTATTTACAATGCCAGACACAGACCGGTGAGATGCCAGTTTTCGGTCATGTGCCTTTAAATGCATCAAATGCCATCTTGTCTCCTTTTTAGGGCAACAAATACCTTATTTCTACATAAATGCACAAAAGAAGGTTAAGGACAAGCACAACTACTTTCAATTCTACTGTAAATTATTTACAGTAGTGTGCTGTGAGGGAAGTCCTTTCATTTAATCTAGTAAAATGAGATACCTGGATTATTTAATGTGTTTACGTTTCATTTTTTTTCTGATTCTTTGTTTCTTTGGGTTTGTTTTTGGTTTTTTGTTGTTCACTGGTCTGCGATAGCATCAAATTAATATAATTACTGGAAATTTGCGTTGCTTTAGTTTTGTGAATGGCATCTCACATCCTAGCTTTTCATCTGGCTTAAGCTAATAGCAGATTGTTGGCTGGTATATTGTCCATTTACAAGGTTTTTGCTGCAAGACAATCTGATTTAGTCACAGATGAAAAGTGGAAGCACTATAATTATTTCATTAGTTTCTTCAGACCTTCATATGGGTATAACAGTGGTTTTCCTAACCTTTGCCATGTGATTTCACTTTCTCTTCTCACTTTGGGCCTTAGGAAGAGAAGAGCTTGTATTTTACCGACAGGCAGGGCAAACAGTCCATGCTTTTACAGCTTCAGATTAAATAGAAATATTCATCATTAACATGACTTGTGGAGTCAACTTACTGATAGTGTATTGAGCTGCTCCAAGTAAGTGTGAGCTTCAGGCTACACTGGTCAATGAGACATAAAAATAGCACCAGTCACAGAGCACATTTTCATGACTTAGTGAGGCATTTTCCTGTCAGCAATTTGATTGAACGTTAAGAAGAAATGGTTTAGGATTGCAGCTAGTCTTGCAATCTTGCTGATATAAGAGCTACATTCAACCTTTCACTCCTTAGATAAGATTAAATGGAAAACAGACTCACTTCAATGCTGAGCATGTAGGTAAAGAAAAACAAGAGCAAAAGAGGCATGAAAACACACGCACATGCTCACACACAGAGTCACATCAATGCTTTGTTAGCATTGCAGCCTTTCCATGAGAAACTGGGCACTTTCAGATTTCTATCTTTGTTAAACACGGTTCATTACTGCTTGTTCTGCCGCTGCCCCATGGAACCTTTTTTCCAGGTACATGTGTGCAAGTGGATCACATTCTTGCAATGGCAAGTACCACTGTAGCTACTGTGGACCTCAGCAGAAAAGATAAAGTGCAAAATGTCAGTGATCACAGGACTCAGTCTCTCTACTGCCCCGGTTTCCTTGTCTTTCTCTTGGAAGTCTTTGAGTGAGTCTTTTCTTCCTTGTTGGAAGGGGAATTAATAGGAAACTGCAGCCCAAATCCATTAGGTCCATTTAGGAAGACACATTGAAAGTAGCGGACAGGAGCTAGGAAAACAAGGAAGAGATGATTAATGTTTATGGCTTCCAAACTGGGGCCATGAGTCTATTCCATGTTCTTTCAGAAAACATGTGTATGATTTAATTCCCATTAAGTCAGTTATAATGGCACAAAACTCTAGTGTGATCACAAACCAGGTTTCACATATCAACAAGATTTTAGCTAAAAAGCTCAATGAGAGAGAGATCTTGTAGCACAGGATGAGAAATTATTGACAATTTCACATTTAAATACATCATTCTTCTCAGTGTTATAGTCCTACTTCTCCCAGAATACTTGCATTTTGGGAGAGATGAATGTAAGCCCCCAAAATTCACACATATATTTTCTGGTTTCTATATTTCACAGAGACTTTCAGATACATTGAAGAGCTCCAGAAACACTCATATCTAATTCATATCTATCTCATATCTATTTTATTAGACTTCAGATGAATTTTGTTTTATTGTGAATAAAGGGATCAAAAATGACTGTACCTATTTTCTGACCTTTCACAGTCATAGATGTTTTCTCCCTTTTAATTTCTGAGTACTATATACTTTCCATCACCTTTTAAAAGCTTTCAAGAACACATACTTCAGCACAGATGGAATTGATCTATTTTGCTTCAAAAGCTGAGTTTTGCACTGTGAGATTAACATTGACAAGATTTTAAAAAACAACTATTAGTCAGTTATGTATTTGGGAAAATGACTGGAGGAATGTTGGTTTTCATGCAATTGTTTTCAGATGACTTTTTCTTTCCCCTGCTGTTCATCCCATATTTTAAAAAATTAAAAAATAATTTGCTGTTCCCTGTGACAATACTAAACTGAGATGGATTCCAGAGTTCAGTGCATTATAAACTGGGGTGCAGGTTTTATTTATTGACTTCCAGGTCCCATAAAATGGTGGAAAACAGAGCAGTGTGTCAGAAATGCTGATGTATTCAGGCCATTTATATTATCCTTTGTGGTTTTCTTGTCTGACTCGTGCAAAGATTAAGTCTTTTTTATCTAAAAACACACTTGAAAATAAAATTGGAAATTAGATCCTTCTGAATCTGATGACTTACTGCCTTTTCACCAAGTCTAAGAATCGAAATGATTTTTTTTCCCCAAATTCTCAGTGTTTCTATGTTTCTCTGTGAAGTGGATCTCAGATTTCTTTAGAAAATAGAGATAAAGCAACTCCCCTGATTAGACTTGCCTCCTGTGAGGCTTGACAAGCCATGGACTGGGTGAATGTGTAAAGTCCTCCATCACTGACCTTTCTATGTACACACCTGGGCAGAACCAGAAAGTTTCTGAGATGTAATTTCAACAAATAGACTTATTCCATTCTTGAACTAAGGTAATTTTTATGAGTAAAATTAACTAAAAGCAATATATTGCCACAAGAACCACTATGATTAAAACCAGTATTCTCCTACCAAAATACTTAGTCAGAGATTTTTCAATCAGATCTTTTAAAAAAATCCCACAAACACAAAATCCCCTAAAATTTAATCACAGTGGTTGTAAGATTGACAAAGAGAAATTCCTTAAAGGAAGAAAAATGCCAATTATAAATTCACCTTTTACTGTTAAAAGTAAGTTATTTCTTTGTATTTCTTCTAAGTATATAAAAATTAAAAAAAAAAAAGTCAATCACACTCTTCTTCATAAAGAAGACAAGCAGGGCACCATTCACTTTCTAGCCCCAATAAATACAAATAAATATTTTACTTATGAGTAAAAAAATTATTATCCCCCTGTGTTTTACATGCTATCAGAATGCAAATATGTAGTTCTTTTTTCTTCAGATGCATTTGCAAAGTTCTGTAAAAGACTAATTTACATAGTGACATACTTGCAAGTATTTTTAACATGGTTATGTTATTTATGTATTGCAATTATAAAATGCCTGACACCACAGTGTTTTCCAGAGGTGTTACCTGATCGTCATGCTAAAATCACTAGTAGAACTAGCTGTTGCAATCATTTCATTTGAAAACTTGGTGTGTGATCTAATGTTAAAAGCCACTATATTCAGGAAGGGGGAAGGGAAAGGGCAAACTTTAAGATTTTTGCAACTTGGCCAGCAGCTACAAAATAATTATGTGGACTATAATTCTAAATTGGGAAAAAAAGGCATAGAAATTAATTATTTTGAAAAATATTGTCTAGGAATCATATTTATTTGGAATGTGCAATGTTAAATATCACTTCATAATTGTTTATTTGGAGTGTTAATGCTTTGTTGTGTTATTTCTATCTGTAGTGTTTGTGAAGGGAGCCCTTTTTTTTGGCTGGTATGTACTCATGTTGATTGCAATATGCTGAAGTGACATTCAAATGTTTATATAGCATATTACTTATCACCTATCTTTAGAAAACATCAGAAAAATGATACATAAAGAAGAACCTCAGGAGAAATAGGGATGGTAGGAATGACTTATGTTAAATTTTCCTGCTAATTGTTTTCATAAGACTAACATAATTGGTTTCCAATTTGTGAAACTTTCAATGCCGAAATTAGCTGCAGGCTATATTTCTTTCTTTTTTTTTCTTTCTTTTTTTTTTTTTTTGGCATAGATCACCTAATACCCCCAAAAGGCATATATTAAAAAACAAAAGAAAAACTCCCCAGAACCCTCACCCAGCAACAGGGTGTTTTGTTTATTTCTCTGCCTGAAGAGTAGGAGTAAGATAGGATGAGCAACGCAAATGGCACAGGAATAAGAACAAGGGACTAGAAAAGGCAGGATATATAAAAAAGGTTTTAAGGTAAGGAGGAAAAAATAATCATGCTTCTTCCAGGATGTGCTGGTTTTGGTTGGAGTAGATTTTGTTTCCTCTGTAGTAGGTAATACAGGAGGTTGTTTTGGATTTCTTCTGGAAACAGTGTTGATAATTCAGGAATGATTTATTTTCTGCTGAGCAGGACTAACATAATCAAGGCCATTCTGCCTTTCACCCCAGCCCACCAGCGAGGGGGCTGAGTGCACAAGGAGTAGGGAGGGGACACAGCTGGGACAGCTGGCCCCAGCTGACCACAGGGATATTCCATACCATATGGCATCGTGCTCAGCATGTACAGCTGGGGGAAGAAGGAAGGGGAGGCCATTTGGAGTGATGGCATTTGTTTCCCCAGGCAATGGTTATGCATGATGGAGCCCTGTTTTCTTGCAGAGAGTTGAATGCCTGCCTATATATGGAAAGGAGTGAATGAATTCCTTGCTTTGCTTTGCTTGAGCACGTGGCTTTTTGTTTTATCTATTAAACTGTCTTTATCTCAACCCATAAGCTTTGAAAAACTTTTATGAATTTTTTCAAAAACCTACAAACATGAAAAGGTTTGTATCAATAATTTTAAACTGGATTTTTCTTAGAATTAATCTGAGATGTTTCACCCTGAAAAGTCCTCATTTTCTTCAAATGTTCTTTTGAGGGTTAGACAAACTAAAACACAATGCTTAATGAATTTATCCTAGTACTGAGGCAATGTTTATATCTGATTTAAAACTTAAGCAGATTCGCTTAGTAAAAGATTGAACGATTTTCATATGTTGTAGAGTATGTGTGATCTAGTGGATACAGTTATAAGAGTACAAGATTCGATAAGCAAGGTGTTATGCTTCCAAATGTGGGTAGAGAAAGACATAATTTTCAGGTTCTGGAAATAATGAAACTATTAAAAAGTCTTTTCCCCATACTATCTTTGTAGATTGTGTCTTATTAATTCTCCCAGTGCAAAACTACTCACTTATAAAAGAAAATTTCACCATCATTCCATGATGGAATGGATCTTTTACATTTTAGTTAATTAAACAACCAGAGCTTTGATATAGACATATTGCAAGTTTCCATATTTTCTGGTAAATATCTCATATTTCTTTTTTTAATGGCTGATGAATTTCCTACTTTTCGTAAACTGAATTGCCTGTCTCTAGCATATTCTAACTTGTTAGGTAAAACAAAGTCAGCTGTCTATACAGTAAGTCCACGCAGGATGAAATTGTTTCAGTATTACACTTTTTACTATGGCTTCTTCACAATTTCTGTTTCATGGTACCCTTCCTTGGCTACTTTATCTAGCAAACCTCAGCTGCAAAACATGCAGATAAGAAATTCATTCAGAAAATACCAACATTTTTGCAACTGTGTCTGCAACAGTGTTATGATACAAACCATAGTCAAGAGAACAATTTGAATTTTGGCATGCAAATAAGAATACAAATACATCCCACACTGCCTTTGCAATTCCCACATTCAATATGAATGCAGAATCTGTCTTTTAAACTGAAGAGGGTTCTCACTTTGAATGTATTGTCTCATATCTTCAGAGCAAATGTTACAAAAAAAAAGGAGAATCAGTAGGAGAAAAACGTGGTTTAACAGTAGACATATTAAATAAACATGGTTATCAGCTTAAGCAGGAAAAAAAAGCCTTATATCTGGTCTATACTTTTGCTTAGGATGTAGTATATGAGAATTAATACAATTACTTAAATTCCCCTTAGGACTGCTACTGAGGAAACCAAAAATTCAGTGCTGGAAAAGTGTCATTACACTTTTTCAACATATTAGAGCTGGTGCTCTTCTATAAGGGCATCTGGTACCTAAGATTAATTATTTTTAAAAGGCTGGAGGAAGGGATATTTTCTTCTTTCTTTTTTGCTTTTTCACAGCAACAGGAACTTTTTCTCCTCCTCCTCCTCCTACCCACCCCCCCCAAAAAAAAAAAGATAATTCCTTTAAGTAATTTTTGCCAGGATGGAAATCAGTCAGAGAGACAGCAGCCAAGATGAGTTCCAGAAAGAAAAGCAACAGGAAAAAACGCCCGGATTCAAAACTGTGTGAAGTTTTTAGGGCTTATATAGTGGAAATGCTAAGTACATTCCTCAGTTACTCAACAAAGTATACAAATATTCCATTTCTGTTCAAGAGCTTTTGTGTGCTCTTGATCTCTAAGTGATATGCATGTCACACAGAGGGCCGGTTTCAAGAAATGTGAGGAATATTGCAAGAGTACTGTCCTGATGTTTTCAATTCCTTAGCAGAAAGGAGGAAAGCATCCTATAATAAAATTTAATAATCCTAAAGAATAAAAAGGTGTCCCTGTTTATGTATTACAATGATTAAAGTCTCCTTTCTATATGGCTCAGATAGCTGTTTTTAATGCAAGTCACCAAATAAAATATTCATTAAAAAGAAAACTCTTTTAGCAAGAACAGTTTGGTTATTAAGGGAAAATTACAGAGAATGTGTGACAATTGTTTTCTAGTTTGAATCTAATTTCTTCACTTAGAGGCTGCCCTAGTAGAACTAAACAATTCAAAAACCACAAAAATTCAGACAATCGTAGCATTAGAGACTACTATTTGATAAACAATTACAAATAAAAGAAAAACTTTAATGACTGTACTCATTTACTTGTGACTGCACCTCAGGAATGCACATTAAGTGCAAACAACTTTCAGCAATCAAAACTGAACCATACTACAGCAAAAAAATTTGTTCCAATGACTTGATAGCCAAAGATTTTTTCACTTGCTAAAGGCTCAGGAATAGAAGCAAGTACTTTCCCCCTTGCTTTCCTTCTTTTCTTGTCAGTCAATTTTGGTCCTGTTACATAACATTTCAGTAAAATTACAGGATGACAAAGTGACCAGACAAAGCACAGGGCAGATGGGGGAGGGAAATCATGTGGAATTCTTTACAAATATCACAAATTTTTGCCTTAGCACTTTCTAAAAAGAAGAATGTAAGTCTTTGGGCTCAGTGGCCCTGTGCAACTGACATTTGATTACATCTTGTTTCTTCAATAGACAAGTTAAATGCTGAGTGCCTCTGCAGGAGACCAAATACTGTTTTCTTAAGTTCACAATGTGGCCGATAGATACCTGCTTTTCAATACAATGTTTTTGACTCAAAAATTAAATTATTTGTTTTTTCAATAAGTCCTTTTAAACTCCTTTCTTATTAATCATGCTCTACAGTCATACTACTGCCATTCTCAGAAATTACAATGCTTAATGGGAAAAAGGATTGGGGAAAGAAGAGGAGAAAACATTTACAAGTCCATTACAAATAAACAAGAAATATCACTACCACTTTAAGTCAAATCTATATATCTAAAAACATCCTCTTCAAATGATATTTTTCTAGCACAGAAAAATGCTTTTTTATTTAGACAATGCATAGACAGGGAAAATAAAGCAATTATGCCATGAGGACACTTCTTTTGCACTTTATTTTGTGTCTTGAATAACAAAAAAAAATGAAGATTTTTTGGAAAATAGCTCTCGAAGCTACTTTCAAAGTGTCTGTGATGCAATGCAATTAATTGCATATCTTTGCAAAGACCATCCAAGTTTTCATATCCATTTTATCAAGGGGTGTGTCAGATAATAAGCTATTTAATGAAAAAGGGCTAAAGATGTTTGAGTAGCGGAATTAAATACTAGCAATAACATTGTTATTACAGCCATGAGAATTCAGATTCTCCTTAACAGCTCTTTTTCAAGCATCGTGGGACTTCTCCAGCAAGGTCTGGAGAAGGTAAAATAGATTTATCTTATAAGAGTCAACATGCCTTTTCTCACAAATAATGCTCAACAATGAGAAAAAAAAACACCCAGAAGATTGCTCCATATGGGTGTCTGTGGTCCCAATTTGCCCCCAAAATTTGCTGAATACACAAAAGAAATCAGCCTTTATCAATATTTCAATGTGGAAAAAAAATAGTATCAGTACAAAGTCAGTAGTTCATGTCTCTAATAACACTTTCTTAGTATAAAATATGATGAAAATATATCAAATCAATAGCACTAGAAGGGCACTCTCATTATAGTTAATATCATTAGAGGGGAAAATATCACCACAGTAAAAATATATATAAGATTAAAGGAACAGAACTGGTTAAGAACAGTTATGATCTCTCACTTGTCAAAGTCAGTGCTCTTTTTGGAACAAAACAAAGCTCAGTGTGATCTTTATTCTAAGAAAACCAATTCTGCAACAGAAGGTGATATTTATTATTTCTGTCTTTTAGCCTGAATGTGATAGATTACATCTAACAACCATTTAAAGAAAAAATTCTATATTTTGTTAACTGGCTCTTGCCTTGTCTAGTAAGAAGGCTAGATGGATAAATAAGCTGTATATTTATGGCATATCATTACATTTCATATTATGGTCACTGCACACAAACCACGTAGTTCTCCCATAAATGTGTGAATATCTCCAAAGTGACATTCCCCCAAAAGTCATTAAAAAAATTCTTTTTGTTAGACAGTAAAACCATGCAAGATGTAACAGTGCAACACATATGTGGTAATGCAGACACTTCCAACAAAGCATAGCAATAATCAGAGCACACAGGCTTTACAATTTTGCTAGCATTGAGTTTTCAAAGGAGTCTGGTACTGGCATGATTTATTTTATTACTGAAACATAGGAGTAAATGGATGAATCATTCAAAAATTATATATAAGATGGACCGAAGTTACTGGATTTTTTCACAGTGCAATAGTAATTACAGGAGACTACAGTGGTATTTAGTGGGCAGCAAAATCAAATTGGATTTTCTTGCTATTGCTCAATAAATACTGCCAGTGTCATGGCAGGATACACTGTGTGCTGGTCATGAAATTTAGGCAAGTTGACGTGACATAGTCTCTGTCAACTTATTGTCCAGAAGGTTCACCTAATGTAATTGCAACATATCACAAGAAAATCTTTGTTTCTAAATAACTGCTATTCACTTAAACATTGGTTTAAAGTTTACACACAAACACATTTATGTACACAAAAAAGGATAAAACCAAAGAAGAAGGTATAAACAATAAGGGATCCCATTATGTTAATAAGAATGGATATCAAGTAACTGGAAGTTAATACCATATATTTCTTTAGCAGTAGAGGCATGGGATAGAGAAAGGAGGGGAGGAGAGGAGAAGAGAAGGGAGAGGAGGGAAACAATGAATGATAAGGCTGTTAAGCAGCTAATGAAAGGGAAGCTGGTGTTTGAATGATGCAAGTGATTTCTTCCTTTCAGTTATCATTCTAACTGAAATCTTTATTAAATAAAGACTTGGGGGATTTTTGGATTTTGTGTAGCACTATGTTCACACACTTGTCTTCCTCAATGAGAACTCCTCTGCTGGGAGCAGCAGGACTTCTTTTATGACAATAAAATCTCAGTAAAGAGACAATGTTGAACTGTCTGATAAACTTGAACTGCTGGCAAACCCTGGTGGAACCAAATTCACCCTGCTTAAAAACAGGCACCGCAGGCACTAACTTCTGGATTTAGCTCTAGCCATGTGACATAAAGCTAGGAGGCAATTCAGACTCTGAAGGGATGAGTAATCCATTGGAGAAGTTCCTCTCTGATTTACTATGGAGCAAATATGCTCTTTTCTAAGTGCATAAGATTAGAAAAGATCAGATCTGTCCCTGTGTGCTACTTACAATGAAAAATGGAGCTAAATTAGAATGTCTTCTTCACCCTGAATTTGCAGTTCTGGGCAAAAGGAAAAGCAGGAAGAAACTGTAGGAACTCAATAGACTGTCTTCTTAAAATATTTCACAACATCTGCTGCCACTGATTTAAAAATTGTATCACATAATTAAGAATTTTCCACTGGATTTCACTGTACTGATGATAGCCTGGAAACATGAACTCACTTGAATATCAGGATGCCTGCTTTTAGCTGATAACTTTTTTAAAAACAAAACCTATGTTGATGAAAAAATATGACAGCAATTACTTTCCTAAAGGAAAGGGAAGAGGGATTTGAAGAAATGGCCATTTATCTGAAATGAAGATAAATAATCTCTGACTCATAAAACTGCTGAAGAATTACATTTTGTATATAACTTTACTTCCCCAAAGTATGTCATGGGAATACACAATATATACTTTGTTTCTCTTTCCGTGAAATGTGATTTAAGAAGATATGCCAATCAAACTAAAGGGCAAAATGAACAAAACAATGTTCACAAAGATACTAGACATTTATATTTTGTTTGTGGCAAAATTGTTCAGAGACTTATACAGATATATTTTTTCTTCATTTGTCTTGAAATAAATTTCATATATATTTACAAGCGCTTGGAGCCCCTTCGTTTAGTTCTAGAAAAATATTTTGACCCAGTTAAGGGGAAAAGAATGAACTCATTGTTCAACAGGCATAAATAACATTATTAATTGAGTTCATTTTGCAAATTTAGGCAAAACAGATTCTCTCTACTGGACCTAAACCAGTGTACTAAATAATAAATTTTTCCATAGTCTTTTTTCTTTTCCCATGGGCTATGACTCCTGTATATTTAGTAACACCGATCCATCCCTGCATTTATAGGAAACATAGGTGTTTCTTTAATAATTTCCTAGACAAATAAATTTTGGGATTAACACAAGAGGGAATCAATTCATGAGTTAATTGTAGAAAACCCCAGCTTTTGATTAACTTGTGCATTTTTTGCTTATCCTCCAATTAATTTTTTTCCAAATGTCCTTTATTTCTCGGATTGCTCTCAGTGAGTTTTCCCTTAGTGTATTCTCTGGAAGAATCTTTTTCATCCTCTCTGGATGCAGAAAACCACTCCAAGCTTTTAGGTCACATTTTCAAGTGTAATGGGAGAGGTCTAATAATGTTTGTGGAACAAGACTTAGGGTGGACTTGAGACACCTTCAGGTGTCATATCAAACCTCACATCAAATAAAACTTTCTTCTTTTGCAGATTTGGAAATCATCTTTGCTTTGGAAAATATATTACTAGACAGAAAATGCAAAGCACTAAAACAACCTCAGTAATAAACCAATCCCCACATGCTTGTAAGACATATAATGAATTTACCCCCTGCAGTTGTTCAGGTTTTCATGTGGTAATTAGTATGTTACATTGACTATATATTAACAGTATGATGAAATGATTGTTCTTTAAGCTGGAAAATGTTTGAGAGTCAGTATTGTATTTGAGAATCTCTGTCATTGCAAAAGTAGATGAAAAATCTACCTGAGGAGCTTTTCCTTCCATAAAAGCTCTTGCATAGTATATTCATATAAGGAGTGCTCCAACTCTGCTTATTGTTAATTTTAGTTTTCACAGAGGTACGTCTTCTTTGACTAAACAGCAACTATAACAATTCTCATGTCAAAGAAAGTTTTAAACCTGTAATAATGTATGAGGGTAGATGTACAAATTATGTAAGTCTTGAGATATGCAAATTATGTATATCTGTTTACAAGGAAGTTATCATGACTGATTTGATTGCACTTGACCTTGAGAATAATCCACACTTTTCTCTAACTAAAACAAAAATACATGTGGAAATAGTATCAGTTTCATTAATTCTCACTTTTCAGGCTCTTGCAACTCAGCCTTTCTTTATTTCTGCCACATTTGCACATCTGTGGGCAGTAAAAACGTCAAGCCCTTCAGCTAACTGTATTATAAATGCAATATACATTGATTCCAGAGTTTTCATCCAAGAAGGCAGTTGGAAGATAATTAGAATAAATTTAACCAACTTTTGATGCATTCAGATTTTCTTTCCCTGCTATTAGCCGTGAAACAAACTAGAACTTGTGTACGTGCCTAGCTGTTCATATAAAGAGTATGGTAGATAATCCTCACTAGAGAGTTGAATCCATACTCCTTAAATTTCATTCCAAGAGTCAAAAAAAAATGCTTCTGTTTAATAGAAATAAAAATGGAGTTCCCAGAATTTTTTTTTT
>VZTZ01049097.1:770548-796311 GCA_013400955.1 Drymodes brunneopygia
TTTTTGTTTAATAGAAAAAAAAATGGAGTTCCCAGAATTTTTTTTTTTTTTTTTTTTTTTTTGCTGTTGGTAAATTCCGGTGTCAGTACAGGTGTCAGCTTTGACATTTAGGAGAGGAAAAAGAAGAGGAAAGCATTCTAATTAATTGCTAGCAGATCTACAGGAGAGTGAAAGCATCTACTGCACATAGCACCATTATCTATGAATGGCACAGTACTACTTGAATTTCTGTTCAAATGTGGAGCATTCTAAAATTGCAGCTGTATACAGCTTTTAAAATTGCTTATTCTTCTCTATCTGATTGCTTTTTAATATCAGGGAAAGGTTGGAGGGCTCTGAGCAAAATCTAAGAACGTGGGAAACTATTCAGCTTTCAAAGGCTGAATGAAGATTTAATATTTAAAATGTTGTATTAGCTCAGAATGTGTAAATCCTTTTCTACTTCCGTTTATCAGAAAAAAAAAAAATTAGTATTCAATGCGCTGGGGAGCAAGCACTGGCTTTATCTGCAAACAGAACAGGGAAAAATTATCCAGTTCCAATTCAAGTATACATGATCTAGGACTTGGTCTAAACTTTTAAATTCTCAATTTGAGCAAATACCTAAAAATAGGATCCATAAAAGAGAAACTTTCATGTTCTTCTGGAAACCTTTCATCCATTGTCTGAAAACTGACTATTCTTTTCAGGACAAAGAATATTTTGAAAACGCTTACACTGTAAGTTCTGTTTGCAAAGCCAGTTATGAAGAACTGGTTTTACACAGAGCTGCTTATGATCTGAGAAACATCCAGTAGAGAATAACTGCTGAGCGATAATGAACAACTAAATTAAGAAATCATAATATTTAAAGAAACAAAACCCATAGAAACACAGCTTTTGAATGATTTAAACTTTGTAGGAGTGTGGTGGAGAAAGTCTAGTGAGAGAAAAATTTTAGTACGTTCTTGTTTTACACTAAATTTGGGATTTTGATGCATAAGAGAATTCATTTCTCTCATGGCAAATTCTTTGGTTTAATGTACTGGTTATATATTATGATTAGCACTTCCTGATCTGTAAAAATTCTCTATTAATAAAATAGCAATACATTTTTGACAGCATAGATTCTATTTTCTGTATCTGTCAGCTGATAACGTAAGAGGAATTAAAGTCTATGTCTGACTCCATGCCTCTGTGCTCCTGATTAAGAAAATAAGATGAAAAATAGCCAAGCTATTCTTTTATGTAAATATAGTTGCCCTTATAAAACAAAGTGAGCCATGTGTGCAAATGCTTTCTTTTAACACACATGGTAATAAATTCAAGTTTGATCTTAGCACTTCATTTGTATTTTCTATTCCTTGAAAACAGATTGTTCTCCACTTGTTTTATACTTAGGTATCTTTTTAATTATTCTATGATTTAAAGTTTCTACATGTGAATAAATATATATTTCTAAATAAATAGATACACAAAACTGCACATATATTACACATTTTATATCATGGATGTAGGACTCTAAATCATTCTACTTACAGTAAAGAGGTGAAAAAAGCATGTACAACAAAATAGTCTGAATGATTAGAAATGAAATACTTTCCTCAGTAGGTTAAGACTACAAAGTTGGATTAGATGAACCATATTCACATGTAGTTCATATTTTCTGTGTAAGCCAGTTAGACCTCAGGTGATATTAATGACTTTGATCCTTGTCTGTCATGAAATAATGCAGTTCCACTGAAGCCATAGCTATTAATTTAATTTATACTAGTCAAGAATCTGGAACATATATTTCCTTTTGCTGTAAACTAGTAAAAACATGATTACACAATGGAGGAAGATTTTCTCCTGAGGTGCCCATCTTTATTCACTATTTTTGCTGGAGCGGAGTTGGGGTAGACTGCGATGGGAGACAATATTTATTAATGTGAGAAAAAACAAGTTGAATATGTTTCTCCCTATGTGACTTTGTTACAGAAAAGATTTTCTATAAGGAGAATATATTTGTTTTAAATACTGCCAAATTATTTACAGACCTCATGTTTTATAAGGTAATCAGATGAATATATATGTTTAAAAATTTAGGATGGTGGCAAAGCAATACTATTTCAGCAGTTCATTCTTCAGAGGAACAAGATTTATGGATTTGATTTACCTGGCTTGTCTCACATCATGTCCCATAGTCTTGAATAAGAAATGTGAAAATATTATAAGTGTGATCTCCCTTAGAAAAAACCCACCCAAAACAAACCAAACAAAACCAAACAACAAACCACAATTTTCCTGAATCCTTTACAATAAAGGAAAATTATGTACCTGATGTCAGGTTTTGATGTCGTGGATCTTCTTTTACTGGTGGGACACATTGAAAAAACATAGATAATAAATTAATCTACAGTTTCAGGTCAAAATACTGAAATAAATTCCATAAGAAACATGTTTGTTTCTTGGAATCATCTCTCAGATGAGGATTTCTATAAACCCCCTAATCTTGGCTCTCCTAGTAAATCATTTACACAGATGAATTTTCTGTCCAGTAAAAACGTGTAAAGAAACTGCTTCTAGACAGTAGTTAAATGAACTTGCACCAGTTCCACTGTTATCCTTTGAGGTTCAGGATTTCAATATAAAAATTTTATGTGTAAGTCACTGCACATAACCAATGCAGATAAAATATTTATGTCTTCAAACAATTAGTTAAATACTATTATTTATTGCTATTAATTATCTTTAGAGGTATAGCAGAAACCATTTCTCCATTTGCATATATCTGTGAGGAAACAATCAAGGCAGTGCTGTGTTGCAGAGTTTAGCCAGAATACGGGTGATCATGAAGTCTGTCTTGTGAATAAAAAAGGGCTTCTTGTTATCAGTGTAGTTATTTTACAGCATGAAGCTGGTGACCTAAGGCACCAGACAAGCTATGGAGATGAACTTTGCACTACCTCGGTAGGGAGCACAAGAGCAGACTGAGTGGGGACTGCTAATCCTTGGCTCCAGTGCTGGGGGGCTCGACAGGTCATGGCTCTGCCAGCAAGGGAGGGTCACAGCCAGGGCACCCTGCAGCCAGATTGGATGAGCTAATGAAATTCTTGGTGCTCATATGCAAAGGAGGCACCCAGCATTCAATTACTGGGGATTTATGTACATATTCATCATTTTGGCTTACTTGCATGTATGTAGAAAGACTAAAAAAGCTCCTCTTTCTAATCCCATAAAAGCTCCCAAACCTGAACGTTTGCATTTTTATTGCTGTTTGCAGAGATTTTCATCCTTCTATTACCTTTAGTTTTTTCATCTTTCAGCTGTTTCTTCACAGTTGTTTTTTCTGCAAAATAAAAATAACACCGTTAAAGTTCGGTAAACTGACTGTTGAATAGATTTTACCTAGAGTTTCCAAGTAAAATTCTTTGAAAATTAACACAGATATTTTAGGGGTTGCCTCAAACAACAATACATGCAAATTTGCAATCTCATACTATTTTTGTCATGATTTTCTACATATGTATATGAACACATGGATTAAATTCCTACCTTCTTTTTCCTTAGTTGTCTTCAGTTTTTTTGTGGCTAGAAAGATTTAAAAGGAAATAACATTAAGTGACAGGCATCAGAAATACAGGGCTTTTACAATAAGTACATTGCACAAAGATTCTCTCCCTGGTAATTTCCTTAGAAGAATTACTGTGGTAGATATGTCTCACAGCATGCTTACAATGTCTGTAATATTGCAGCAGTGCCTGCTACTCTTAGTGGCAGTTGCAGTTCTGGGCTTTGTGTAGAGTTGTTAGAAATTGTTTGAATATTGCTGGTTGCAGAGTAGTTTAGAAAATCCTGATAAAGACTTTAGCACTTGAATTCTGTAATTCCCTTACTACTGCCAGGTTTACTTATTTTTTTATGGTCAAAATACCCTAGGGAAGGCTTCTGCCTATTGCTTGCTTCTTACTCTCTTTCCCAGAGAGATCTCAAACATCTGATAGAAGTAAACAAACAAAAAATCCCAGGATATGGAGCTAGATGAAACTTTAGAACTGCCAAATGTGACCATTCAGAAGTCTTGCAGCAATAGATTGTGATTTATTTTATTGAGGGGTGTTTTTCCTAATTTACATTCACTTGGAGCATGTGCTGTTTCCTTTTCTGCAGCCTGTTTCCCCAGCTGCAAATGCATTTGGTTTGTGACTCCATTCAACAAGGCAGATTGAAATTAAGCAAAGTATATAGCTTCAGGCACCTGAGCCCATTTCAGTATTCCCTGCTGACTACAGCACACAAATAGCTGGCTGCCTTCAAATGGTTCCTTTGCACTTTGCATAGACCAACCAGCTGTAATAACGCTTTTTTCAGTGTCCTCTGATGTGTGTCACCTGATTTACACCAGCTCTCTCTGTGAGGATCACCTGTGTCTAGCCCACCAAAACATGCTGCAGAAGGTGAACAATGAAAATCACATGATCAGCTGAAAAGAAGAGCCTGTGGCAGAGACCTGCGTAGCTGCAATGCCGTCAGTTCACCCATGCTGCTTTACAGGATCACTGTTCCTTGCTGATGAGCAAAATACATTAATCAACACTGGTATATTCATTAGTTCTTTCCACAAGGCATACTAGAAAAATGCAATATTTACCTGCTGTTGGCGTTTCAGCTGTTGGCTCTCCAGGAAAATAACCAGTAATGAAGAGAAAGGGGGTAGGGAAGGGAAGGAAAGGAACAAGAGTTTCACTACCATGTTTTTTCAGGGCAAGCAACAATTTAAATAGATCTCTTTCATCTGCAACTTTTCTACAGGATATTAATTTACAAACAAATGTACCATAACTATGGGTGTGTATGTAGAATTTCACACTGAAAGCTGAGTCTCACTCTTTGAAGTATTATAATCCAGCATGCAATTATTCCTGCAAATGCAAACACTGTGCCATCAAAGCTTTCCAGCAAGCAGATATTTAAATAGACTTATTTTAAAGTGTGCCTTCAAGGTTATAGCTGACTATGCTATTTTCCAAAAAATGTATTCAGTTTAATTGTTACCTGTCTCTTCTTATCGTCTACACTTCCCAACCAAGGACTGACACTGACCTTGAATAGCTGGCATTGACCCTGTCTCAGTGTTTCTCCCACACTAGAAGTTTGCCTTGCCTTTTAAGAATAAAATCTCTTGAAAGATTTTGACTACACCTTTCCATGCCACCTAGCACAAGAGAAGCATATATTCCTGTGCTATTATAGTACCCAAAATAATTGATGGAAATTGGTCAATCCAATGGACAGAAATTCTCTAGTGTAAACCGTCATCACTCTTTTTAAATCAAAGAAATTAATTACATTGTCATTTTGAATCCAAGAATTTTTTACCCATTTTTTACCCATTATTCCATTAGTCCCAGTTTTATGCAAGAACACAATTTGAAAGAGAAAGAATGACCTTACTACCCAAGCAAAGCATCTTTTCCTAGAACTTAAAGCAGGACAGAAAAGGAATAAGATCACAAAACATTTCAGGGTATTCCTTTGATTGAGTTATCTCTGTACTTTTTCCTGCTGAGTTTTGGCTTCAGATGAACATGAGCTCACACCAAGGTGAAAATGTCTCAGTCAATGTTTTTTCAACAGGAAGACTGAGCAATTAAACATCATTTTCCCTAACACATCCCAGGAAACTTTCATTCAAGTCTTGGCCCATAAGGAGACCTGTAAATGTCAGTGCTGAATGCTTAGGCACCATGGGCATTCAGCAAAGGCCAGTTTTGCTGCTATTAAATGCTAACATGCTAAAGTCCTTTAATATTTACCTTTTTGCTTATGATCTTGCTCATAGCTTCTGGAAGCTGATACATTACTGCACTGTGACCCATGGAATAATTAATATGTTTTTTCAGTTTCAGAAGAAAAAAATTAAGATTTTTTTCTGAGATACTAAATCTAGAAAAGGGGTTTATACTGTTACTTTTTAATTGAGGGGGTGTCTCTCTGAGGGATCTGGATGGGGCCAGTTATGTGCATGTACCCTAATTTAGGATTAATTGATTTTCTTAGACAGTCAGATGTGGGAAGACTGTTGACCTGAAGGGCAGTTAGTTTGATCATCTCTTGTATGAAATGTAAGGGCCATTTCCTCCTCTCTATGCATCAAGAAAATTCCACTTACTCTGAGAACATCGGGAAACATATTACCCCTATCATGGGTCTTTCCTTATAAACCTAAATGGGAATATAGTTTGCCAGCTCTTTGGGTCTTTTTTAAATATCAGCCTACATGTTCTTCCCCTTGACTGCATACTGCAGTTTGGTATTCCTGCATGTTCAAGACATGCCACCAGCTTTGTTTTCTGTTCAAGGTAATGTCCCACAGTTTGTGAGTTTTTAGTCAGTATGTAGGGAGTAAATCCTGTTTCATTACACGTTCAAGTTTGATGTACGGTCAATGGCTGTCAAAGGCTCTCCAGTACACTAAAACAGAAATAGGGAAAAATAAGATTATTTTCTAATTGCTTTTAAAATTGAGTCAGTGGCTGTGTGGTGGCCTGCCAGTTTAGACCATGGCAGCAGTTTACTACTATAAAATTGTGTGTGTTGCTAATTTGGGTAGTTTTCAGACTCAGCCTTGTCTTTCTGTTTATACCTTCATTCCCTAATGATCCAATCTCTTTACTAACTTAAACCACATTTGCTTTTACAGTAAGACTGAACAAGATACAATGTATGAATGAATTCAGTCCAGGATAAATATATTATTTTAAATTCCTACTGGACCTGAACTCCAAAATCAGTGGGTATTTTGTGTCCATTGCTACATCTCATACTGAATTACACGATAGCTATGTTCACATTATGGCAAGCACACTGTACACCTGGCTAAGAAATATATGAAGCAAAGCAATATAGACCCCTATAAATAAAGAAGGCAGTGATCCAACTAAGTGTTCTCCTTTAAGTGCAGAAAATAAATTTAAAATAGATAGCTCTGGTATTTAAAATCTTAACCTAGATCTATTCAAGGATGCTTTGCTCAAAATGGGCCGTGTAAAGAGAATTACTTTTGTAAATTACTATAGGTCTGCTTGTTACTGTTTTTCCTTTTTTTTTTTCTTTTTCTAAAGGCACTGTTAACCTTTATAATCATTTCAAGCAACAGAATATAGGCTCAAGAATTTGGTACAAACATCCCTCTGCAAAGGTCAAGGAAAATATCCTGGCTATTCCTTATATTCACAATATACCAGAATAATATAGCTCTTGATAAAAAAGCACTGTAGACAGTGATTTTGGGTTAAAGTGATTAAAGCATAAGGAATTAGTCATCTATGATGGTCCTCTAACAGGAGTGAGTGCCATCACTGGGTGTCTCAGACAATCAGTGTAGAAGACATTACATGTCAGTGTACAGACCCAGAGAAAACAAGACTGAACAAAACTAGATAATACAATCAAATTGAACAAAGTTTTCTTAAAATACTGGCAAAATTTGGAAATAAACCCATGGATAGGTTCACAGGAAGTAATGATTTTGCAATAACAACTTGAAAACTGAACACTGCAGTTCAGGGCTGAAAGAGATCCTTCAGTGTAGGCACATTTCAGATGCCTTGTGCTCACACTTTCCCTTTGCATCTGTGGTTCAGAGTAACACTGTTTTCCTACAGGTGTTAAAGAGCAGGTATTCATCTTCTCTAACTTTAAGCACCAAACACAGGTAACACAGGTTTAGGAAGCCTATTGGAATTGGTTTGCCTTGCCTTGTTCTCAGCTTACTTTCCATCAGAATAACACATGGTTTGGTCTTGTTGTGCCAGGCCCAATGATACNTTATTTCCTATCACCAGGAAAAAGGCATCACGAGCACCAAGAAGAAAACAGAGATCCTGTGTTAAAGAGGCAACAACTAAGTCATCTGTGAAGGTCCATACTTCAGCATTTTCATAATTCAAAGCACACAGTGTAAACACTGTCCTTCTGATTCTTGTCTGACCATGCTTTGCAGTATGTAATGTGTAATGACTTGCCACAATAAGCATAGATCCCAGTCTTTATCTGTTCAGAAGCCTTCCTTAAAAATGACCTTAAAAAGCACCTTATCCCATGACTTCAGTGGAAATTTTTGCAATTGGAAAAATTCCCCTTGAATCTTCCTTAAAACTAATCTAAATTGGAAATATTCCTTTCTCTTCTTTAATTTAATTTAAGTTTTATATTAAAAAAAAAAAATTTACTGGACCAAGGCCAATGACGTGCTTAGTGAATTAATGATGTAAGTAATTTCCAAATGGTAGAAGAAGTAAGGAAAAGGTTGTCTAATTCAGTTATGCTACATGCTATTTTCTTATTTTCAATAAGCAATATATTTGCATAAATATAAATTATACATCTACACTCATCTAAAACCACCAGAATATCAGTTTTGCTACCAACTTAATTTACATTATTTTCTAGGGAGTAAAAATTTCAAATAGTTTGAATCTTGCAGCTTTGCAATATTGCATTATAAATGTGCTTGGTTTTGTTGTGTTTGTCTGTTAGTAAGCAGACAGAATACAAGAGTATCTGTAGTATAAGCAAGAAAATAGCAGTATCTGACATGACAAAATTTCAAAAATGCAAATTGAGTGAACATGCATCTGAAAAGGATTATATTCCATAAGAAATAAGTCATTGCACGTACTTGCAGTGTTTTTCGGTTTGACTGGGGAAAGAAACAAGAGTGAAGAAAAATGGTTAAAACAGTCAAGTCCAGCATAATATTGCTATGGCAGAGAATGGCTTTATTTGTTCTATATGTTTCCGCATATCAAAACATATTTTTACTAATCTCACAGTAATTAACAACAACCTAATAATGAATGATAGTAGTAGGGGTGTTCTCATTTACAGATTGTATTGTTTTGCTAGAGTTGAGGATGACTAATATTAACAATAAAAATTTTAATTCTTCACTTATTTCCTTCCATGAGGAAGCATGGAGTAGACATTTTTTAAACCCATGATGATAGTCCACAGTGAAACTGAACAATGCTCCTTCCTATACCAGCATCAATTTTGCTCTGTCTTGTACAAGTGAGACTCTGCACAAGCTATGATATCAGAGACATTTACCACAGATGATGGATAGTGCCAGATCAAGATCTGATTAATATCATATGATACCTGCAATGGATGAAAATTAAAGTATTGCTCATCCTGGGAGGCTAACTCTTTTGTGAAGTCCAAATAAAAGGCAGATCCCCACAAATTATTAGCAAAATGACGACATTTAAAGTAAGCAGTTTCAGAAAGCAGTTCAAATTCTTTGTTGGCATATGCCTTTGACATCAATGGAATTACAGGAGCAGAAATTTGACCTTTGATATGTACATATATTCTGTATCTTAAAATGATGAGCAGCATTACAAGTATGTACTTGCTATTTAGTTTATGGTATGGCATGTCAAGGCCATTCTATATATCAAAATAGATCACAGGGCCATGGTTTTGACATTTGTCATATGCAATTGTATTTCATTATGTCTTTAAATAAAATTTCAAAAGTAATGAATATATAAAATGCAGGAGTACTTACCTGGTTTTGTAAGGGGAACATCTTTTTCATGTCTGACTGCTTCATGCTCTAGACAAAAAACAACAACATAACAAAATTGCCATAATGTTTCTAGGTCATATTTTGCCTGGGCAGTTTGTTTTTGTTTTTGTTTTTGTTTTTTTGTTTGTTTTTCAAATTGGTCTCTTTTCAACATTACATTATTATTTGGAAATTAATTTAGTAAGAAGGATTGCATGTATGTGTTTCAGGATTAAAGATTTAGTTTCTCTTGTTTCATGCTGTTATTTTGAAAAAGAAACCCACAAATGAATATTCATTAAAAGATTATCCACTGAGGGATTTGCCACAAAATAGTAAAGTTCATTAGTACTGCACATAACTCCACAATTATAGCTACTATTAATGCTGCTAAGCATCATGCATGTGTTTTAAGGAAGAAGTAAGTTAATAGAGCCTCCTCTAATTTCTTCAATGTAATTTTTATCTTTTTTAAATTTTTATTATTTGAAGGGGCAATATAGAGTAAACTCAGGAATCATTCATTCATCCTCTGTTCTTGAATCAGATGTACTTGAGCTGAATTCTCAAAGTCTTGGACACACACTATTACATATGAATAAATTATATTTAGGTGTGGAAAATGCATCTCATCTCCACATGCTCCCTTCCCCTACACCTCCTCCCATCTTTGTTGTTTGAAATAGGCTGAAGAAGCTTTTTTTTTTTTTTCAAATTGGTCTAGCAAACAAAAGTCAGACTTAGAAAAACCCCCACCCCACAGATCTCATAGCACAGTAGTAGCTATGCAATGGAAACCAGAGCCAAAATAATTTCAGGGCTGAGGAATCAATGGGCAGTTCTGCTGGCCTTGTTTCCAGGTGATGCTTTCCACAGCCTAAAGACTGCGCATCACTTTCCTTTTGAGAAATGAGTGTCCCAAAAGCATGCTGGAGAGTGGAAAGTGCTGAAAATGTGAATGGCCTCTGAAAAAAGGGCAATATGCTTCAGCCTTTCTGCTACTCAGATGAATAATTGAACTCCTAGTAACTGTGATTTCTGGTGGAGAGACAAGTTGAGAAATGCTGAGATGAAGACATCATAGGGAATTTCAAATGGGAAACGTTTTTATGAAACATGAATGAAAAATTGGTTCTGTGAAGAGTGATACATTTCCCATATCTGGACTTTTTTTGATCATTACATTATTTGGGGAATAAATTGACAGTTTTAGTTTTTTTTTTTTGTAATTGACTTTGCATTCTGAAGGTATGAAAGGTAAAGAAAATCAACAAGTAGGCTGTGTGGTAAGTTAAGGTTTGGACTCTTTCCTGTGTTCTTTTTGACTGAGAAGAGTTCAGGATGCAGTTATATTAAAATAGTTTCTATTTTTCTCTTTTTAACTTTGCAGGAAAATTTATTCAACCCACGTAATTTTTAATAATTATTTTTAAAAGACTTGTAACTCCTATATGAATTTTTGTTGTTGGGACTTTTGATATGGGAAGTGTAGAATGAATTTACTCCTGCACTGAAGCAACTGGTTATGTCAAATGGACTTTTAAATAGCAACAACAAGACAGTATGTTAAATGAAAGAAATGGAAGACATGGTGATAAAGACACTATAATTTTAAGCAAAACTAGAAATTGCCAAGGGCATGTTTACTTATGTAAAAGGAAAAAAAGACACACAAATCCAACAATTTTACGGGGATTTTTCTGATTAAGGTAGGAATCACATACTTGATGGCTTTGCCTGGGCTACAGAAGACAAAAGATGTTAAATTGTAATTGTTAGATACAGAAAGAAGAGAAAATATCCTCTTTTTTCCCTCTTTCTTCTTAACATTCAAGCATTTTATCAGAGTCAGTTCTCACCTGCTCTTAACTTCCCCTACTTGTGCAAGGATGCACAGCATTCAAACCCCTGAAGTTTAGACAGCTTTGTGTTGACTGCCAATGATTATTAGAATGTTCTAATTCCTCAGCTGACTCTTCACAGCTTCTAGAACACCCATTATTATTTGATTTTTTTTCTTTTCAACATTACATTAAAAAACCTATAAGGTTTTAATCACAGATAGGACTCAAAGATTTAGAGTTTAGTCCCGAAAACATTTTCTCCATGAGATAAGACTGATCCTAAGTCCTAATCCATCTGATAATTTATCCTCATATTTGGGATCCTTTCAGAGGTCTGATTTACAGCTACATCCCATTTCATTAGCCCAACTCTGGCTAATGAGAGGCTGGAACAAGCAGCTAAGGAACTGAAAGGCCTTGACCTGCCTTCATCATTGGAAAGACAATTCTTAGTAGAACAGAAGCTGCAATTGCCACTCTGCTGGTTTTGCTCTGTTATCAGTTATATATTTCAAAATATTGTAAAAAATTATTGTAATGTAAATATACTACACTAGATCAGTGCTGTTTAGTGTTTAATACCTCCTACATAAATCAGGAGAGAATCACTTGTTCTTACCTGACTTCTCAGTGGGAGTTGTCTTTTGTTGTTTCACTTTCTCCTCTGTATCATGAAAGCAGCATTAAAATCACAATGTGTTAGAATAGGTTCATATAATTGGAAAAATATTTCTATAGGTGATATTATGCGTATGGTTCACAATGACAAAATAAATGCATGTCTTTAGCATCACTATCCCGTTATAGCGCTGTAAAACAGCATGCAGGCATTGTGCATTCCGACTGCATGGTGAGATCATACTCAGGGAAAAAATAAATTACTAGGCCTAACATCTCAGCTGCCAGAAAACAGCCACATACCCTTCAATGTCTTTCAGACACTCAGGTGGAAACCATCCTATTCCTGCCTGCCAATATCACCTTCCTGAGTGTCTAAGTCCAACAGTTTGGTACTAAACAACACTAAGAACTTCTGTTTAGATACTGCCTAACCACAAACATGGATGGAGGTATCCGCACGTGTCTCCACTCTGAAGATGAAAAAGACATGAGGAGACCCAAGCACATAACCGCTCCCAGGGGGACACATGGGGCAGCCTGAATGCCAGTCCATACCACTTGCTGCTGGACAAGCCTACCTAGAGCTAGCTGGACATCTGCCACAAGACTTTGGAGCAGCCTTGAACTTCTGCTAATCTCATGGGAAAAGTTGCCCAAGCCCATATGCTCTTGGGCTGCCTGTGGATTTGCTCAATACAATTCTCAGATGATGTAGACCCATGTAGACATCAGCCACCAGACCTGAACTGCCTCTTCTCCAAGTAAGTTGGTGGGACTACACTTTCTAATCAAGTGGTGTTTGTTTTACCTTCCCAATGTTCCAATCAGGTAGAAACTGGGATGTTTATGTTCAAATTTCTACTCTGCCCAGTTTGGTTGATTTAAATTCACCCAACCTCATCCTTTTACAGCTCTACTCCATTTTATGTCTTTTTCCATAATTGAATTCAAGCCTCTCTCCTAACCTCCACCTTTCAAGAAACACATCCATTACTAAATTCTTCTTAAATATACTTAAGACACATTCAGACTGTATTTGCCCTTCTTCTTGCTGAAAGCAGTTTGCAGCCATCTGTCTCTGGCCCCTTCCTTTTCCCTAACCCTTCTGGAAGGCATCAGATTGAAGAGGACGATGACTGGGTAGAGATCAAGTCAGTCAGAGATGTCTTGGTTCCCTTCTCTTGCTTTTTTGGTCTATTTCTGGAAAGAAATCAGTACTGATGGGGTCAAATAGAGGGAGGAATAAAGCTCTATGGTTACTGATTTTTTTTATTATTTGGAAATTAAATATAGCTCTGCATTGCTATGCTTTTCAGTTGTTTTCTGGTATGTAGAAATTTATTTTCTCTTAATCTGTATTAAGTTTAGGGCAAGTTTATCCCCCTTACTCAGCTACTGTTACTGTCAGTTTCTTAAGAAAGCAGTGAATTAAAAATCTCATCTCCATGTTGTGAATGTCTGTGAAGCTAGAAAGGTTTTATAGCAAAACCAGCAGCCTGAAGATGCAATTTATTGAGAGAAAGTGGGGTTTTTTCTGCTGTTAGAGGAGCTTTGACACAAACCAGTGCATTCTACTAATTTAGATTGGGACATTAAGCTTTCTATGTACCAATACAGAAGAAAACTCAGTACGTTGACTTTAAACAAAGGCCCTGTAATATGCACTGGATTAATGACCAGCAAAAATCAAAAAGCTTCTCTTTTTTTGGATATTATCTTAACACTTTTGAACACTAAATAAGAAATTTTTCCTTTCCTAATTCTGTTGAGAATATACAGCAATATTTGCTTTGTAACTCTGGGATAATAAATCTGTAAGTAAGGAAATAAGTAAGGAAATAAGTTTGTGAGTAGATGGCATATTTGATTCATTTGAAAGTAGGGGCATTGTTTTTTTCTCAAAATGAATTTATTCTTGAAAATTGGACAGGCCTGTAGATTTGCATTCATCTGGGAATGAACACAGTAATTCTTTGGTATTCATTCACCTACTTATTCTGCAACCTGACCACCCAGCAAATATTGATCTGCTGATTCCACTGGAGAACACCCTGATATCATTCCCTGGCAGAATTTTGGTGGTGGCTGCTTGGCTTTATCTCTGAGTTTCTAGCCACTGATTGTAGCCAAAATGAAAACTGAAGGAGTAGAATATCCAGACTTAAGAAGAACAGTCTCTATAAGGGAATACACTTCAAAACGTCAGGAAGCTTCACAAAATCATTCTGTTCACCACATTCAGTATGAAGAATAGCAGAGAAACATATGATGAAGATAATACATATTATTTTGACAAAACCAGAAGCCGTCTTCCTAATTTTTTGTGTATTTTTGTTTACCATATCACGAGGAGTCTTGCAAATAAAAAATAAACAATTTTGAGGACTTAATTAACCTATAAAGAGTCAAAAATATGTTTTATGAATACTTAAAAAAAAAGTTCTGATTTTGCTCTAATTTTGAGTAAGCCCAAAGTTAAAGATTTGAAATCTTTCATTGAAGAGAATGTTTTTGCTCTACAGAGCTCCAGTTTTGCAGCACTACAAGCATTAATATTAATATTTTCCCTGATGTGCCGAATTTAAATGGAAAAAAATAAGGCTGTAAACATTTCTCTGTGTATTGCAGGCAGTTTCAGCAGAATTGCATCAGGAATGAATTCCCTTGCTTCACTTGCTTTCACTGACATACACAAAACACTCTTTAATTTAAACATTTCCCTACAGGATTAATATATTTTCTGAAACTCTCTAGTATTTCAATCATGTGATACTTCTAAGTCTGATGACTGGAGGCACAGGAAAAATGGTTTGAAGCTGCTCTGAATCAAGGTGAAAAAGGAGGCCACTGTTTTGTACAGAATGAAGCTTTTATAATTCAAGCTGCTAACTCAAGAGCACTTATTGGCACACAGCAGGCAGAAGCACTATTACCACCAGTGCCTGCAGATTAATACTTCCAGTCATCAAGTGAAACTCAAAACACCACTGTTCTCCAAAGCAACCATTAATCACCTGAGAATAGAGATTTGATGCTAAAGATAATTTAGCAAGCATTTTTCTATTTTTTTTCCCCTTCAAGCACTTAAATTCCAGGGGCTTGGAGTCTGGAATGTACTGTACTATGCTGGAGTAAAATCCTAATCAGTCCAATATACTGGTTTGCGACACAGTGCTCTGATGTTTAAGAATGCCTTACCGAGGAAATTTATTTTTCTACTGCTGTGTGGATGAGATTGGGCTAATTGTGCAACAGGACAGATTTAATTTAGCAGGAAAGGTGAATGGTCATACCACCCATCCAGGTAACCCACTTTCTGGTCACCACTGTGGCCACAAAGCTTGGCCTCCTCGCTAGGACATTCCTGCCTTGGCTGAACTCACCTAATGGCTGAAGCATTCTGCTAACTGTTAATACACAAAAAGTGATCAATGAGTCAAATAAAAAGCGTGGCTTTTGTGTCCTTGAAGGACGAAGAGAGAAATTTTTTTTCCCTATTGACTCAAAATCAGTACATCTTCACTAAATCAGTTTCTCAAGGCTTCCAGGAAACCTCAAAATGTCTATGAAAATACTTAACTTACAAGGTAGAATATTGTATAGTATAAAAATGAATTAGGGGGACCCTTTGTCCTGCTCACTGCAGACAGCTGTTATTGCTTAGAGTTTACCTGTGTGCACAGTCAGTCCAGGATTAGCATTCCTATTCTTAGTTCAACTCCTATTCTTTTGAGTTTCAGGAACTGGAGGCTGACTCTACTGCTTAGTGTGTACTTGATGAGATTGTAGCTTCTCCTTTTTTGGGGGACCACACTCACTTCATGCAGTAACTCGCTCATTTAAAGGCTGAGAAGGCTTAATTCCCAGTACATCTCTTTGATGTAGTGCAGGGCAGTAAAGAACTCCTTCCTCACACTTTGGAGAATGGGTTTTGCTAATGTTTTTTACTACACCAGTGAGAAACATCACAAGAACGGTCAAAAACTGTGACAGCTGAATCCTTTTAGTCAAATTCCACCCCCATTTTTGTTCCTCTGCAAGAGGCTGAAAAAAATCAATGTCACAAACCAAAAAGCCTGTGCCTAGCTCAAGGAAGTCTCCAAGTTTTGCAGACCACACATATCCTTATTAAGTGGAGTTGGGTGTAATTGGAAGTGACTTTACCAAACCTACCTGGCTTAGTCTGATTTTTCACAGCTTTTTCACGTTTAACACGTTCATGCTCTGCAAATAAGAACCCCTATATTAGAAGGCTTTTTAATTTTTAGAAGATTAAAAAAAAAAAANCTCATTATCGTTTTAAAAGATGACTTTGCATTACATATTCCTGCTAGACTTGAGAAGAAATTTTTATAACAATATTTCTCAAGAAGCAATATTTAACTATTTTTCCCCTATAAAATTAAAATAATGAAAAGTATTTTTTAACTTTTTAACGTGGTTTGATTATTTTCTATGGACTTTTAGAAATATCATAGATTTTCTAAAACAATTAATTACTTCTGCTATTAATTGCGATTGCTATCACTGATCTTCTGTGTAGACAATTTCTCCTTGATGTTTAATATAGAAATTATGGTAGTTTTTATTACAACAGAAGTGGGAATTTCTCATAAAGATTGACAAATAAATGTTCAGTATCCTGCATAAAGAAAAGAACCAAAAAGCTCTCCATGTTTCTCCGTGTCCAGGATTTGGCTGGACTAATTTTCTTCATGTTAGCTAGTATGAAGATCCCATAAATATATTGTGAAGCACTAAGAATAATGGATATTATTCTGTATCACAGTATAACGTGTGTGCAGTTTTGTACTATTCAAAAACACTGTGCTATCCAAATTCCAACATTATGAGACAGAAAAAATTTCAGGGGAATGTTAAAAGTATGTTTAATTCTAATTTGTAGCTCCAAATCTAAGCTGTGCAGCAGGTGAGCATCGCAGCATACCAAGAAATAAATCTCTAACACTTGGAGCAGAGGCCTGGACAGAGAATTGCACAGACCCTTCCCCATCTGTGCCCCCCTTGATTGTTGCTGCCATTGGGACAAAAGGCATAGGTGGGTCTCAGCTGAATTGGAAAATGGTTTCCATGCAGACTGGGATCTGTGAAATACTCCTGGTCCTGCATTACAGAGTGAGTCACTGAAAACCAGTTCATAAGTCAAAACATTTGAGTTTGTGTTGATGAATTCCACCTTAAGCTGCTAAAACTTTGTAAAAATAAGGAAGTACCTTCCTTCTGAAAGTTAAAACAACAATATTCTATATTGCCTTGGTACTTACTGTGTGCATGAGGGTTCTCTGAGGTAGCTAGAAGTAAACAAAAAAGGCGTAGTTTAATATTTTTGTAACTGTGATGCAGAATTTAGTTCATTTCTTAATGACATTTTAGACACAAACAATTTCAGTGAAAGCTATATTGAAGTGTGCAACAGTTACATTGTCTTGTTTACACTGTCCACCCCCGCCACGTAAATGGGACACTAAGCTAAGGAACACAGGCACCCTAAATTCCTCATTTAGCCAAAATTTGGTACAAACACCCCTTGAAGACTCTGCACCTCTTCACTGGGCTGAGTCACCCTCATTCAATGCTGCCCATATACCTGACCTAGGGAAACTACCTGGAGAAGTAAGGTGCTCAGTTCAGTGCCCACTAAGAGACAGGGCAAACTCAGACCATAAGGTCTCTTTGTCTCTAGGCAAAGACAGAAAAATAATTTTAACTTGAGTGAGGAAACAACACCTAGGGCAGTCTAGAGATGAGAGTCCCTGAATATTGCACCTGCTGCAGGAGGCCAATGAATTTCAGGTGGATTCAGTGATACCCCAAGAAGCAGAAAGACATTTGAAAATGTTCATTAACTTCATTAGGCCACTTCTAAACAAAAAGATTTCAGTGGTGCAACTTCTAAACTTTGTGCCATTTAATTTCCTGCTTTTTTCCAGAAAAACATCCCAGATGAGATAAAGCTGAAAACCAAGTGAATACTTTTCATGGATATTAAGACAACATTCCTCAGGTAAAGAGAGAGCTTGGCAGCTGTACTCAATGTCATTTTTGTTCTACAGATGGAAGCAAAATGTCAAGACCCAGCCCCCCAGCTGGATTTTTCTTCTTGACTTTTGCTACACAGCTGTTGTTTTCAAGAGAAAAAAGGCTCTACCACCTGCATGTCTTCTGTGTGTGTGAGAGAGAAATCCCACAGAGAGATGCAGCAGGACAGGGGATGAGCTGCCTTTGCAGCCCCAGCAGCACAAGCAATAAAAGTGCTGCTGTGAGCTCCCAGGCTGTGATTCACTGAACTCCTGAGCTCCCCAGCTCCCACTTGAGACAAAAACTGCTGTGGATATGAGTTTCCATTTCACTTGTTTTCTCTGCAGTATAAAATCCACTCCCATTTTATATCCAGTCTCTAACCCAAGGTGTTGTTGTGCATTTGAGACAGCAACTGGAGATGGTATACCGAACTAATTGAAAAAAAAACAGAATATTTTTGTGGGTAATAAAGACTAAAGATACAAAGTAAGTGTATATACTTGCTCCGAACTGAGGAATCAGAAATAAGAAATCACAGGAAAAAAAGGTCTTATGACAAAGCTGCATTTGTTATTTTTGTGTGTGTAAGAAAACCTTTTTGTAAATTTAGGCTCATTTAATACCCCAAAACCAACCAAAAAGTAGTTCCCTGAGCATCATAAGCTGAAGCAAATTCTATTGCAGTTGAGTTTCCATGAAATATGTCAGAAATTTGTAGAAAAAAATTAATTTTTAATTGTGTCAAAAGACATAGGGAGATATGCTCAGGTAATATGAATTTCAATTTGCTAAAAGGAATTTCACAGAATATTTAAATAAAATTTCACAGCAAATATTTAAATAAAATATGAACAATATACTGGGGGCTAGTATAATGCCTTACATAGCCATTACAGAATATTGTGTCATATAACACTTTCAGTAATCACCCAAAGTGATCAGAGCAAGGCCACATATGAGCAGTATTAATTTAGTTTCTCTACTGACACTGCTTAACAAATTTTAAAAGCAAGCCTTTGTAATAATATCCTTATCTAAGATCTGCCTAAGATCCAAACAAAACCATTACTCCTTAACTTTCCAGTGAAGCCAGTACAGTTATTTGCCTTTTTATGCTGGTAAATATTAGTCACAGAGAATGTTTAAAACAATAGACGCTCAGCTAAAGTCTGGTCCCTGAAGTTTGTGAAAGTATCTCTGTTGTCCTTTTCTATCTTTTCTGTGGAGGCATTAATTAGACAAACTTGTATAATGTCAGCATCAAGACAGATTGAACACTGAGATTACTTCTATCTGTGCTTTGCCTAAAAGTCCAGCTTTCTTATTACTGGCATAACACTCAGAGATATTTCTACCAGGTATTTTTATGAAATAATGAAGATATTCTAAAGTTAAAAGTCTCTAGAGGATGTGTTGATTATTCTAAAACATATCTATATTTTTTTCTATTAAAAAAAGCCAAAACAAAACACCAAGGTGAAATTTCGAAATGGTATTTGGGCCATAAAAATAAATCTTAAAGTTTTGCTGACTGCGATTTCAGTCCATTTAATATTAATGTTATCCTTCTTGTGTATCATTATCTCATCAAAAAATGCAATTCAAATGACTTACACAGTAAGCAGAAAGTTAAAAAATGAAATCCCAAGTCCATAAGATCCATTTTTACAGCATCACAATTATCTACAACATGGGTACCCTGATTTTTATTCTACTTAGTGAAAATGGCAAGACGATAAAAGCTAAATGTCAATAAGCAAGCCAGATTTCACAAAATGTTCAGTGATATGTGTTATTTAGCCTAAAGGGTGAGAAATTAAAGGCTGTGTTCTGCAGCTCTGGGAGTCTCACACACTTCGTGTAGTATCTTACACTGTAAGTGCAAACCAGCATTTTTTCTTTTGGCCACTGACGGCGAGAGGGTGTTGGGCTAAATAAACTCTTGGTCTCATTTCAAATAGCTGTTCTGATGCCATTAGCTTACAGGACTACCTACTGGGTAAATAAGTACTTATTGTTCACAATGTTAGAAAATTCAGTCCTAAGTAAGTGTTTTATCTTCATTTGTTTAACACTTAAACTGTACTAGAGGAGGAACAAGGTCAGATTTGAATCGAATGAAAACAGTTGGGTTTTTGGTTAAGTATTTGAAGCTACATAAGAACTGGATCAATGAAATTATCTGTTTCTTCTCTCAGCAAAAATCTGAAATTTCTGCCATTCTAAATGAAACTTGGGAACCAAGCTTCATAGATAACTTGCTGTTTGTCATTTCAATTTTTATTTGCCTGCTATTCTGAAGGCCGCAAGGGTATTAATTATATATGGCATATTTTTGTAAATTAGATTCTGATATGGGTTCAGAAATGAAATCCTGCATTTTATTGAACCATAAACTGGTAAGGCTAAAAGCAGAATGTGTTTTCTGATTGTAACATGTCTATTTTCCTTCTGGATAACAGTTATTTGCCATTCAGACAGCAAATACATTTGTGAGTGCACACATTCTGTAAGAAAAGAATATGTTGTGCAGGAAATAAAAGCAATGCCGGAAGTACTTGTTTAAGTAAAGAAAAACAGAATAATAATACATGCTGTAGCTGGGAAAAATTATTTCCAATTAGATAGTTACAGGTGTATTATAAATAAGAAATTTACTTTCCATTAGACAAAGTAAGAGCCTGGTTTATTTCCCATTAAAGAGAGCATAGAGATTCTTTACCATGTTTTGGACTGGACATTGCATGAATACACAACACACACATAATGTTAATCTGTAACAACATTACAGGCCAAGAGAGAGATCAAAGTCAACAGGTATCTTCTAATGGAATTATACAAATTTGAAATATATACTTTCCAGTTTATGCATCATGACAATGGTAAAATTTGATTTGCCTATTTAATATGAGTTCATTCTCCCTGAACTACAGACAAACTATTTGTCCTTTAGACAAATTAGTGGACATTAGTCCTTCCAAACTGAAGTTTCAAGAACTTAAGAGACCACATTGTGCATAATTTAAATAAGCAAGTTTTGTTCTAGTTAGGTCAAGGTTTTTCAATCTGCTAAGAAACTGTATTATAAAGAAGTCAAACAGAATAAAATATATTCCTTACATGTCTCAGGTAATAAGTTCAGAAAAAAAGGGATTATTGGGATTTACCACTCTATTAAAGAGCAGTTCCCTACATTTGTGAAGTTATTGTCTGTACCCTTTGTCTTTCAAAAGAGAAGTCTAATGTTCTCATCAGTTTTCTAGATTGGCAGACCTGATCTCTCATATCTGCCTGTGTCTTACTCAAGTTCTAGCTAGATGAGCAGCTGGCAGACTGTGCTGCAAAGCCAGTCTACTGAGCACATGTCTAAAAGAGTGACTCAAAAACCGGATTAGCTGCAGCAGGATTCCTAAAAAGAGAATGGCTTGTGCTCATCATTACCTCTGCTCTACGTTAAAAGATTGCCTTGATGTGGCCAAGTCAAAGTTAAGCAAGCCAGAAGTGTGTGGTGGGGGCATAAATAAGCGAAGTTGGTATGTGGTTAAATTACAGTGCATGTTGTACAAGTTTTGTCCTCACAGGATCTCTTAATTCCCTACAACATTCATTTTACATTTCTGGTTTGCTTTAAACCCAGAATTTTCCAGGATATTTGTCCCGGTTTCTAAACATCAAGGAAGTATTATCCCACATTAACATGACAAGTATGAAATGCTAAGTGATTAAGGCTGTCTGGAACGTTTGTAGAGAAGCAGAGAGCTTGAGCTTCCAGCTAGTGTTCTTACTCCTAATCTTGGTATAGGAATGCTCCTCTGAGCCTGTGCATCTCCACAGACTTTCTTGGATTACTGTATAAGCAGAGGCTGAAGGATGATAATAGGATAAATGGTTAAGACAAAGCTTCCTAAAATGCCATGGTTTGCTATTATCATTAATAATTAACTACTGGTATTAGAGCCTGATCTATAGACTGATAGACTGATCTTCGTATTTCCACTTTCCACCAAAAAAACCTGTCAGGCTGCCCTCATAGATCTTTCTGCCTTGTTTTCATTACCAGAGCAGCCTGGCCCAAGATATCTATCTGCTTTCCCAGAGTTATCGTGTTTCTGTCCTTGCTGTGTGGTTTGCTTTATACCTCAGGGCTGTATATTGAAAAACAAGCTGACTCTTGGTTTTGGAGGATTTTGTTGATGTTGTCTAGAGCAACTTGTTTTTTAAGACTTATTTTTAACTGGCAGTTCAAGAGTACATTATATAACAGGGAAAACCAAAAAAGTAATAGAGAGAGAGGGGGGAAGGCAGAAACTTTATCACGGTGTAAATATAATAGGAGTAGCAAAGAAGTACAAACATTTCCAACATTTTAAAATTACTTTTAATAAGAGGAATTGCTTCAACCCCAATCTGAGATGCATGCCTTTAAGAATCATCAGTAATGATCCCAATCTTTCTGTTTTTCCCAGTTTGTCACTTAAACACTAGAAATGCTCTGGGAAATGTAAGTTGTTGAAACAGCAACCTTGCATGATAGCACTGAAAACTAATATCTTTAAAGTACTATAAATCCTAAATTCCCAGGAGGACAAATCTTCCATCGACAGAGCTGGGAAGAATAAAATTTCAGTCAAATGTAGATGAGGTACATCTGCTGCATTAATGCATTTCATCTTTAGGCACGTGTGGTGAAAGACCTGAAGAGCTTCCTCTCAATAGCATCCTCAGCTTCTGATGTTTTCATGTGCTGTTCCCTGAAATTGTGGGATGGGAACATACAGATGAAGGAGAGTATGCTAACAAGATTTCAATTTAGAAATATCAGTTTTACATTTACATATAGCTAAGGCAAAACACAGTGGACCTTGGGCTGTCTTTATTGACTCACAAAGGGCAACTGAGGGAAACCAGGCAGATTGAAGTTTATAGGATGTTAGAATTTTTCAGAATATAGATGTTAGTTTATGCAAAAAAATGTTCACCATTCTATATAAAAAATTTGAGCCAATAGTAGCACCTCTTGCTGATGTTAATATTTGTTATAATTGATTCTTCAGTCATAATGCCTGTTATTGATGAAAGCTGACAAACTAAACCCCTGGGTCCAGATTCCATGCAAATACTATGAAAAGGAACTTCTTAGTTGAGGTCCTTCTTATCTATGACTGGATTTGTAAAAGTATAATAATGACTGAAATTATATTTACATATGTTATTAAATAAATGTGAAATAATAATAAATTAGAAAAGAATAAGATGACTGTGGAAATCTAGAAAAGAAGAATTTTAGGGGAGAGATTAGTTGATATAAGGGGTGGAGAACAATAAAAATTAATTAGCTTTTGAAAAAACTGACTTTTCCCAGCGTGCTACTCAAATGAACGTGGTGATTAAAGCAAAGGGCTAATGACTAACTTCCAGAGGCATAACGTACTGAACCATCTTTGTTCCTCATGAAATGCTGCTGATCACTGCTTTTGCTTTAATTACGACTTTGTAAAAGAACATTTCTGCAAATGATGTCTGCATAGATAAGAAAAAGAAAGGTAGATTGCCACTAGAAGAGCTATTCATTCTGGAATTGCGTCTGAATAGAATACCTCTGAGCATTCATTTGCACACATCTCTGTGCAGTGCAATAAAGTACTAGTTTATCCCATGGGGAAATTTTTAGCCAATTAACCATGTGTTATGTGGATATGCAGGTGTTCAAGCATATTATGTTGACTGACAGGTGTGAGTGTTGCTGACATGATGCCAATATATTTGTGTTATACCTGACTTACAGTAACAACACGGGCCACCAATTATACAGAGAACTCTTTCTTCAGAAATCACAGCTGTTTCATAATCATTAAAACAGTAGTTTAACTGACTCCAGTTTTTGATAGCACGGGCTGAATGAATTGCTGTTCTACTTTAAGGCTAGTAAGAATGATTAACACAAGTTGTAATCATAACTGCAATTGAAATCCTAGGCCAGGTCTATCAATATGAATTATTTTGCAGGTTTGTTGTTACGTAAAATTTAAAAGCATGTAATCTCAGTTTCACCTTGATTAGATTACAAAGTTGTAACCAATGTCAAGGTATTGGTTAAATCCTACTAAGAATAATATTGTCATTTTTTGAAAAAACATGGATGCAAGACAGCATCATTAGTTTTATGTGCTTTAACTATGAGTACACTGAGGTGTTAGGTAGATAAAGGTGGAGATTTCACCTTACAGTTGAATTGTCTAGATTTAATATTTGCATTAGACCCTCCATCTAAGTACAGTGAGAGTGGATATTCAATCAGTTTTTAAGACCTACATATGACTTGCTCCTTCTCACTTCTCTTTCAATGTCAGATTCTTATGAGAAAGGAAAAGTTGTTAATTAGCAACAAACTATCCTAATGTTCATTGACATTTGTTTTCTGTTCTTTTTATTAAACCTAAACTATGTTCTCTGTTATAATTGAGGAATATAAGTATCTCCAGAGGGGGAAGCAATTGCATTCTGACACAGATACAAGACAGATGAAACACACTTTGTAGATGCTTATTTCTCTGAGACTAGGGTGAACAGTTTCAATGTAGATACCCAACTTTAGACATCTAAATTTGCATGAGGTAAAGTTTCGTAATGATTACATTAATCTGAGTATCTAAAAAAATACTTAAAATTTATTAATTTGGTGAAAAGTCATGAGCTCATGACATTCATTCATCTATCTGCCTATATTGAGTGAGTACTTCAGAGAGAGTTTTTAGTCATGTCTTATCCCAACTGAAATATCTGCAACATAGAAAGTACATGAGCCTGGTCCCTCAAGTTCTGTCCATCACTAAACAGAGGTTGTACACATCATTAAGTCTCACATAACCCTGTAAAATGGATGTAAATTATTTATACCCTTAAAATAGTTGAGACAAGGCAAACAGAGGTCAAGCAAATTTCAGTTAACTGATGTAGTCTTTTCAGATAATTTTCCTTATTTAATATAATTTGTCTGTTCATCAATATTCCTTGAAAATGCTGGGAACATGTTTCAGCATGGGAAATCAAAGCTCACCAGTGCATGGATAGTAATTTATTAAATTAAAAACATATCTAGTCAGAAGTGGATTTACATTTAAAAACATCTTGTCTGCAGTTTAAGATTCCTGTATAGTGTTCTTCAGTATAACCACTTTAATTCTTAATCTGATGCAGGATGACAATGCTAACTACAGTTTGGAAGATCCTTTGGGCTCCATCTTGTGGCTATTTCAGTGATTGTTACCTTTTGAGAGAGCTGCCTGCCTTCAGCTGGTCAAAATAGCACTACCAGTTTCAACAGAATACGAGCACATGGCTGTTTTTATTATTTTCTCTTATATATTACAGAAATTTGGACCCTTTTTTTAGAAAATGGCTTTAAAAGTATTTATACTGATTTGGGGATTCCCCCCCCCCCTTCCCCGTTTAGGACTAAAAGTTCTATGAAGAGCCTATGTAATACACTTTGCGGTTATAGAATCAGATAATCTACTTTCTTATTCTTTGACAATTGTTAGAAAATGGCATAATGAAGCTGTGGTACATCTTGAACCAGTGGCATCTGCCGCTGAGCAGAAATCCCATGCTAACATGACCATTTGCTTTATGAATAAGATGGCTGACTTCCAATTTTTCTGGTTAGTTCCAAAACTAAGTAGATCTGAAATCTCCCCATTTTTGGTGGTTTTTTTTTT
>VZTZ01049097.1:796324-891496 GCA_013400955.1 Drymodes brunneopygia
CTTTTTTGTTTGGTTGGTTGGTTGGTTGGTTGTTTTTTTGGTCAGTTTGGAAAGCATCTTGACTTTTCTATATATTGAAAAAGGATGCTACTGTGCCTTGGCCAGTTTATTCCACACTCTCTATGCAGAACAGCAATTTCCAAATCATGGATTTGGACCATTACCAGGAGTTCTAGAAGGAAATTGTTCTTTATTGAATTGACAAAAAGATTTGAAGTTTAAAGTAGTAGTAGTTTGAAGCTTAAATGTACATGTCTTGCCAATTTTCTCCTTTTGTTTGATTTTAGCTGCACTCAGTTTACATACATTTTTTACACCACGGTACGTTTATTGAGAAAAAGTTTAAATGTAGTCTTACATACTCTCCTGTGAATTTATTTTGATGAAACTTGTGTCATGAATGTGATTTTAATTTTGCTTTCTAGAAACTAGTAAGTGAATTTAAGAGCAAGGTGTCAGAGTGTTAATAATGAAAATCAGAATGGGAATGTTGCTATTGACAGGCAACCAGTTCCTGCATCTCACTAATGCCATCGTAATATCTGACTGTAGGCAGTCAATAAAGCAGAAGAGACTCACAGAGGTCTTGAATTAGATGTGCTCTCAGAAGCAAGAGAGAGAACAGAGTTTGTTCTCTGTCTGTTGTTCATTAGCTCCAAGGAGCCTGGAGAAACCAGCTCCCAGGCAGTTCAGGTTCACGATTCACTTTCAACAATGAGAGTGTTCTGCCATGTACTCGTGAGAATGTGCAACCACAGGGATCATGGCATGGTTAAACACTGTTTGGTCCACTAGAAAAACAGATGTAAAGAGTCCTTACAAAACAAGATTTCCTGACACTGACCTGGAGAGAGAACTCACTAAGCTTATTTGCTTGACATTCCCAACTCAGTCTGTGTCCTCTATAGTCAGAAATTAATAGGGTATGGGAGGTATGACTTGAAATAAGAAATTCCACTTTACGAAGAACTAGGAAAACTTGAAATTTTCTTTGATCTGGCTGTATTCCAATCAAGGGATTCTTGTAACCGTCTGTAGTTATAAAACATTTTTTAAATATGAAAATACTGTTTTGGTTTATAGAAAAAAATTATTAATTCTTCTTTCATTTAAAAATGGCAATTAAATGTGAAAAAATGCTGAAATATTTCAGTATGTTACATTTCTGTTTACTGTTTTCTGGACATGCCCCAGAAATGATGGGGTTTATATCACTTCACCAACACCTGGGTCTATTTTAATTTGTTTGATTCCTTGCTCACAGTGCTTTGACTTATTAGAAAGAGTTAAAAATTTTTGTGTATCGCCAGCCAGATTTGCTCTTGGGAAATTTAGGAAGTGCCTTCCTCATGCAAAGGTTTGCTGCCTCTTGCCCTTTTGGAATTGACATTTACACATTTCTATGACAGCTTCTCTATCCCACACATGCTGAAAGAAGGCATAACAATGATGCTGGAAGGTAAAGCTGACCATTTTCTAGGACTTTGGTCACGAAGTCCTAGTGATATAACCTTTGAAAGAGAAATAGTGAATGCCTAAATTTCATGCATTAATTGTGCCTCAAGGTTCCTGTTAGTATCACCCATATTTGGAGAAATCAGCACAATACGTAATCTTTCTCCATCTTAATTTTGTTCTTTGCTGTCTCCTGCCAGCTCCTTCCAGTCTGATTTATGCTGTGAACAGAATGTGCCATCAACTGAACACGTCGTTCCATCTTCTCTTTTATGATGGCTTGTCACTCTGTATGGCTCATTATTCTTGTTTCTCTAGATGAGGGATGTATATTTGAATACAACAAAATAATTGGAGGAAGCTTCGTGTAGAGTACAGTGCCTGTGTGCTGTGTGATTCACATGAGAAATGGTAAAGTGCTGTTTGAACTGTGCATGCTACTACCACAATATATTTTGGATAATGAGCCAGTCAATTTAGAGTGCTGCCTGGCTACTTCTATTATTTTTGCAGCTCTGCAAAAAATACTGTATCCTTAAGCAAAACCAGTGAACATTACCCTTTTTTATTGCCAGTCAGAGGAATACACATGCAGCCTAGAGCAATTTCTTATGACAACAAAACAAGCAGAAATAAATAAAACCTTATCATATTAGGAGTTAGCTGGTAACATGCATTATTTTTCATGTGGGGTCTGCAGAGAGGGGGAAGGTAGATGAGAAAGCATGGCAACTGAACCATGGCATGTTCATTTTTTGGAAGAGGCCTTATTACTTCTCTGCAGTTTTTCAGTTTAGTGCATATCTACTAAAGGCAGGAACATCACTGAACCAGTTTTCCTTAGTAACTGGAAGATTTCATTTTTCTGGCATTTTTTCACTAGAATCACTACCTTCCTTGCTGACAATGTTGGTTATGATCTCAGAAAACCAGAGGGAGGTTTTATCCAAAAAATAAATAAAGGGATGATATCATACCAATGACTAAAGCTGAATTTCAGTTCATACTTCCATGTTTCTGTGAAATAGGTTGGTGGTAACCAGCAGGATGAGATACACCCTGATCCAGGTGCTTGAAAGTAGCCTACATATACTTGTTGCAAAATCCTTTCAACTAAGAAATCAAAGGAAATTTTTTTAAGCAAAAGAAATATAGAAAAGAAAATGAAATGGAAAAATTGATCTAACTTCAAAGAATGTTCATGAAAAATGCATTTTTCAATCAGTTTTGTTGGGGAAGATTATGGTTAAGGGGGAAGAAAATGAAAAATGAGCACTAGGTATTTAAAACAAATTCCCTTGATGTTCTTCTGTAAATGAATAGGCCCATAATCTGTGGCAAGGGTGAGAGAAGTAACCTTAACAATTACCTCATTCTTTTCTTTCCATTAATGATGTAGCAGTTCATGCTTTTGAACATAGCAGACATTTTGATATCTGAAAACCAATGGCTCTAAGTGTAGCTGCCAGATTTCTGATTCTCCCTGCTTCATGTGCTACCTTTCACGCCTCAGTTGTTGCAAATTAATCTCTGGACAAAATATCCTGCTTGATATCTATTAAGCATGGTTGTTCTTCATAACTGAAATGAATTTTATTATTCTGTTAAAGACATGAAGCGAAATTTTGGCTTCAGTGGAGCGAATGGGAATTTTGCCACTAACATCAACACAGCCAAGATTTCACTCATGAGCTGATAAAACAGTTAAACTATAATTTTTTTCCAGTTCAGTTAACAGCTCTGTACAGGGCTAACAGAAAAAAACCAATAAATTAGTATGATTGAAAATGTCTTCATGTATAGGCAGTAAAGATTGGCTCCATTGTTCAATTATGTGAATCACAGAATTTCCAAATGGCAAACGATATTCCCTACCCACCCCCCCTAAATCTGCCATCAGCAATAGAGAGCTATTTTTTTTCTCACTGAATAAAAAATAAATCTCAAATAATCCTAAGAACTATATGGATATGTTCTGAAAATGTTCCCATTGCTCAGTTTAGTGAGAAAGACAAGATTTATGAACTCAGTAATCTATAAAGTTGAATAGGTTAAAAAAATACCACCTCAGTGCAGATATTTCATTATTTTTGCTGTTTGAATAAAATCAGAAAATTGGGGAAAAAAAGTTTTAACTCAGCAAATCTTATTCTGAAAGACAACACTATAAATAGATATTTAGCGTCTGATAAATACATTATATTTATCTTTAAATAAAAGTAATATTTTAGATTCTGATTTAGGGCAAATTTTTCCACTAATCTGTTAAAATATCAGAGAATGACTTCAGCAAAGGTTACATGCAAGCTCCAGATATATCTGAAAAGAGGAAATTAAATGTGCCTAGAAAAGCAACTTCTGCAAAGAACAAGCAGCCAGGTCAGCATGCACGGTGCACTGCAAGTTTTGTTCTCTTTGACAAATTCTAACATGGCAACAAAGGCCTTTCATTTTCCTCCCAGCCAGAATGATGGAGTGTCTGATACTGGTCTGTATTGGCCTGTTTTAAAAAGGAGCTACCAGCAGTGGAAATGACAACAGTGTTATCACAGTAAGAGCAGATAAAGCCGGCTGATGGTAGCACATGAGGTGCTGTGTGTCATCACAATGCTGTGTATCATCGCAATTGTATCACCAAACGAAAGAAACATTTCTCACAGCAGTCACAACCTGAAAGACATTTCAGTCAAGGGAAAAGATTGATTTACCTTTCTTCTCCCCCTCCTTTTTCACTGCAGCTGAAACAGAAACAAAAATACTGTGTTTTCAAAATTGAGGTTAATAGCAGTATCAGTAAAAATAAATGAAACACCTCTATGAGCCTTTGTACATATCTCAAGCCACACATATATTATAACATACAGGAATAAATTTCTTTGCCAGATGAAGAAACTGAAGTGTTTCCTCACAGACACCCAGCTCTGCTATTGATGAGAGCAAATTCCTTCTTTCTACATTCTCATTCACAACTTTAGTCATGGTCATCCTTCCTCCCAGACTTTGGTAACGGGAAAGAGAGTCATAGAGGGAATATTTAAAAATCAACAATGAAAGAGGAGTATAGATTGAAATGGTAAGGCATAAAGGTGTAAGAGGAGTATAGAGAAAGGTTATGAGACATCATCAGTTTAAGAGAAATATGTGCCTTTTTGCTATAAGAAATCATAGTATTAAAAATATGCATAAAATAAGAAACAAAAAATTTCCTGAAGTTATGTTTCTAATCCTCTGCCTTAACATCAGGATTTACAAGACCTGATTATCCAGCAATTCCACCTCAAATCCCGTAGTATGAGTTTTGTGGGAAGGAAAGTGCAAAGAGACCGGAATAAAACTGATACTTTAACATTTAAACCAAATTTTAAAAACTGGAAAGAAAATTTAAAGAACTGGAATTAGTTCCTCCATGGAAGTCGTGCTGTGTGCCAAATATTCAAGCTCTGGAGACAGAATAAAAGTCCCCTAAAACTCAGCTCAGTATTCCAATAAAACCTTGCATGCATCTACAATGGGTGCTGCGAAATCATAACAAAATTTTACTAAAAGGGATGAGGTGACTAAAATGAGAGTTACCTGCCTTTACAGATGACTGCTGCAACTCTGATGGAGATGAGCCAAGTTTATATTTAAATCTGTTCAAAATCCATGCACTACCCATTCCCCAGCCTACATTTATAGGACTGAAACTTCTAAAAATGTAGTTACAGATGCCACAGAAGTGTGACTCTGCGCTTCATTGGATAACGTGCCCTGGTACAGGACAGAAATCAAGGATCCTGAGGTTAGAAGAGGATAGAAGCTCTCTAGTAGTTTCAAATGTTTGCATTTTGGGTTTGGATGCAGACATCTGTCTCTTCAGGGTTCTTAAAAGGAGAAATCATTTTACTTCAAACTGTTTATACATTTGGATAAAATGGATCAAGAAGGAAATGGTTAAACCTTGAATTACTGAAATATCATTTATCAATGGCCTGTGGCAAAAATATTCTGATTTCAAAGATTTTTCATGTTTTCTGCCACTTACTCTCCTCTGAGAATTAGATAAATTTTAAGCATCTCAAGAACATGCTAAAAAAAAGGTTTCATGACTAGAATCGGTGAAAAACTGGCACAAAGTTTCCAGGATCTGGTCCTCTTTGCAATCACTTCACTTTTCTAGGTAATGTGTGTGTCAAAGCGTTGCAGTGCACCTTTCACAAACTGCTGTTACAGCAGATTTAGGAGTTTTTACCCTCAGAAACTGCTATAGGAACCTCAACAGCCTTTGAAAGCATACTTACAAAGCCACTTGCAGTGTGTTGAAGTGACTCCCAAATCAACAGAAACCCCAAATATCAAGACACTGGGAAGGGCTTACAGGCCCATCCATGCCTGCCACTGCACTTATGCCTGGCTAGTTTCTGTTATTATGCTATTATGTCCTGTTGTGACATCTGTAGGAATTTTCACCTTGGCCATAGTCTTTCTGATGGAATGTACTGTAAATACTTAACAAATCTTATGAGACAGAAGAAACCACTGTAGCCAATAGCATTGCTCTGGTCAAATCCTGTCACTCAAACATGAAATGACAAGGAATAAATGAAAAAGAGCATAACACCATCCTTTACATTGCTCTTTCAGAAGTTGAGCAATGTGTCTGAAGCTGAAAAGCAGCAAAAAGATGGATAGTTTACCCAAGGAATTTGGTTTACTGGTGATAAAAGGCCACAGTACCTGCTGAATAATGTATGGTAGCTAGGAAGGGAAGGACATGAAATGGAGTGATGAACTAGAAAATGTGATGCTCCAATGTAAGAGATGCTTTTGGCCATGTGCTTTTTTACCTTGATTATTTGTAGAAAGAACAAATTCTTAAGTGAACTTGTTTTGCTCTGTACTGATGAGGCTTGTCTTGTAGCTCTTGAATTAGGAATTTGTACACACAAAGCTATTCAAAGAGGACACTATTAGCAGCCTTAAATCACAGTCTGTCTTTTCTAGACCTATCCAAATCCAATCACACTTTTTTAGTTAATATAGATAGTATACAAAGCAAAACACATTTATCATAGTCTGGAATTAGGATTCTAGATTGACAACTATTCCAGAAACCAGAAATGAGAATTGTCTTATTTTAGGTTTTGTGAGTAGGTTAAAAAACCCTTTACACGCCATGGAGGAAATTGTTGAAATTTTTTTAAATGTAAGGTAGGAAAATAAAGGTAAATTTCCAGTGGTGAAAAGGTCAGAAAACTGTGATAATGTAGTAAGTATTTTCAAGGAGGAAAAAAAATAAATCAGGTTTAGGATTGTTCTGTTGTTTTGGACTTTTATCAGCAACTTGAACCTGGATCAGCAGCAGTCCTTTAATCCCATATGTGGTGGTGGTTCCAAAGGACTTTTTTCAGAGCTGTTGAGCAAACACAAACCTTTCCAAAATAGTGATGATATCTTGAAAACAGCAAAAATCTTGAAAACACTGGTTCCTACTTAACAATAATCCTTTCTATGTAGCTTTATGACCCAGCAGTAGTCAGAATACTGTCATAGAAGTGACTTCTTCTACAAGTTCTCTTTTTATTTTCTTACAAGATGCAATTGGTTTCCATTCTCAAACACGGAGTTTAACTTTATTTCTAAATTTGCAATAATTAATTATGAAAACTACATTTCCATAAAGATATCCAGTTCCTCTGTGTCATTTCATAAGAGCCCTTGACTTAGATTTGTGATTTCCAGTCTTATCGTGATCATACTAATTAATCTCAAAGGGAATCTTGAATCTTTCCTATTTCACTTTGTATGAGACTTTTGCTGCTTTTTGCTAGTGCACTCCAGTGCCAAAGAATCTTGTAAGGGTTTTGTACACAATGCTCTAGACAAGATGCAGCTTGTATTTATGCAATAGCTTTAGAACATTATATACATTTTTCCTAATGCATTTGCATATGGAAGAAAGTTTTTCATTGACTGGTCTGCAGCAATACTTAGGTACTTTCCTGAATTTACATAGTGAATTTAGAGATAAATCCTTCTTTAATATTTTCCCTCCACTACATATTGCATTCTTTCTATTGACACTAAATTTTCTTTGACATCCTGCTGTCTGTTAACCTTGTAAATTCAGCGTATCACAGCCCTTTCTGATCCTGAATTCTTTAAGTGATTTTGTCATCTGAAAATTTCATTACATTGCTATTTCTATCTTATCTTGTTAATTAAGGAATATAACATGAGTCCAGATGTGGAATCATAAGCAATTATTCTGTAAACAAGCTGCAAGATGAAAATTAACCAATTGCTCTCTGCTTGCTAATCAGGTATTTATTTTCTTTAATACTCAAGGTCTTAGGCAACAGCTACATGGCTTCTGTGGTGATTCTTATACTGAAACTTTATAAGGGTCTATTTAAACCATTAAATAAATGCTGTGCTTATTAATTTATTAATAGATTGAAAACACTTATTACTAAGATATAGTTTCCATTTCTAGATATGATGCAGACTGGAACTCTGTGTTTTTCCAGATATTTGGTTTTGTTGGAATTTAATTATTAATTCACCAAATTTCTGACAGATTTTTAAATTTCAGAATAATCCTGGAGTAATTTAAGTGTATTTACCCTGTCTTGGAAACTGTTTTGTCTTGAAAGTGATTGAAGTTTTGACTAAGTTCTTATATTTATTTTGCTTATAAACATGTAAGCTGTGGTGAAACAGGATCAAATGCAAACTCATCCCATGTGTCAGGTACCTGTGATACCTGTTCCTATGCATGCTGTTATGCTGAAGTGAAAACCACCTCATGTAGACAGCTACAGCAAAGCATCTGGCATTCACTGAGTTGATACTGTCTTTGCCCATCTCACCATAAATTGTCCATCTGTTCATAGCTTGAGAAGAAGGTACTGTTTTAAAATATTTAAGAACCAGATAAAGTGATATTTCTCTCTCAGACCTTCCTAACAGATATTTTTTCTCCTTCTTTCAGTCTTTTTGAGTTCACAGTTTCTCTTGTCCATGTCAAGTGAAATCTTGCTCATGTTAAGAAACTGCAGTTAAAAGGATCAGTATAGTGAGCATTCGAGAAGAGAATTTAGTCTTTAAATTGGCTGAAGCATCTCTTATTTACAACGATTCTCATTCAGTAGCAGGAAAAACCTTTCCTGCCCTTTTCCTCCTCTGGTCCAGATTTTAATGAACAGGTTTGGAGAAATGACCTCTTATTCAATTGTATTCATGCATTTTATCACAAATGGGCAAGACCGATGTTACAATTGAACTCCCTCATAACCTGCCTATCCCTTTTGCCCTAATTTGTAAGACATAAATGCCGACCTACTAAGAAAAAATTTATTCACTAGATAACCCCCCAAACGTTTATGGTGTTTTTCTCTTTATTACCAGCAATGTCTTAATGGGAATACACAAAGATATTGTCTAGAAGGAAAGCCTGCAAACTCTGAGTTGAATTATCAGTATTCATACTGTATGGATTATTAACCCCATGTCCTGGTTCCGGCTATGACAGTAGCCACACGGGAGCATAGCCAGGACCCAGAAGAAATTCTATACCACCTCATATCATTTTCTGGGGATGAAGGTAGAGATGGATTCCAGGCTGGGTAGGTGGTGGAGGGAGAGGTTTGTTTTTGCCTGGGGTTTCTGCAAGGAATATTCATACGTGAATTGCCTGCTTTTCTTCTTGTACACTCTGCCATTAAGATCATTGCTGTTATTGTTCATTGTCTTATTTCATTGATATTTCCAGTAAATTGTTCATATTTCAACCTATGATCTGTACCTTTTGGGCCTCCAGTTCTCCTCTCCAGCCTGCCATAGTGGGGGAGCGAGGGGGAAGGGAGAGAGCAGTGTGTGGTTTGGAGTGTTCCAGTGGAAACACTGAATTGGGGAATACCATTCCTAAGCCACAACAGTCCTCGCTCTGCAAAGTCACTTGGTAAAGGTGGCAAGAGTGTAGTAATGTTCCTGAGCAAGTTCACTTTGACTGTGTGTGGAGTCTAGTCGGTTGCAACTGGGGACATAAATCCAGAGGGACTGTGACACACTTGAGAGGTGAGCTTGTGTGAACCTCATGAAGTTCAACAAGGCCAAGCACAAGATCTTGCACATGGACTGGGGCAATCCCAGGCACAAATATTGGCTGGGCAGGGAATGGATCAAGAACAGCCCAAAGGAGAAAGATTTGGGGATGCTGGTGGACAAGAAGCTCAATATGACCCAGCAATGTGCACTCACAGCCCAGAAAGCCAACCATGTTCTGGGCTGCATCAAAAGCAGTGGGGCCAGCAGGTCAAGGGAGGAGATTCTGTCCTACTCTCCTCTGGTGGTGAGACCCCTCCTGGAGTACTGGGTTCAGTTCTGGGACCCACAACTTGAGGAGGACATGAAAAGTTCCAGTGAATCTAAAGGGGATCATGATCAGAAGGCTGGAACACCTGGGCTATGTAGGCAAGTTGAGAGTTGGATTTGTTCAGCCTGGAGAAGAGAATGTTTTGGGGAGACCCTATAGCAGCCTCCCAATAGCTGAAGGGAGCCTACAAGAAAGACGAGGAAACACCCTTGACAAGAACATGTAGTGACTGAACAAGGGGGAAGGGCTTCAAACTGAAAGGGAGTAGATTTAGATTAGATAATAGGAAGAATTTTTTTACTGTGAAGGTGGTGAGGCTCTGGAGCAAGTTGCCCAGAGAAATTGTGGATGACTCATCCCTGGAAGTGTTCAAAGACAGGTTGGATGGGGCTTTAAAAACTTGGTCTTGTTTGATGTGTCCTAGCCCATGCCAGGGAGGGTAGAACTAGATGATCCCTCCTAATCTAAATAATTCTATGAGTCTATGAGAAAATGGCAATAAAATAGGATAAGCCTTGGGAAGCACATTGTCCCAGTCAGAGAGAATTCTTGATTCTGATCTAAAATAATATGTGAAGCAATAATATTGTGTATCAAGAATTTTGATTAATTGCATAATCATGCAAAAAAAAAAAAAAAAAANAAAAAAAAAAAAAAAGTTAAACTTGTTTCTGGGCCCCTCACTTCAAGGAGTACACTGAAGTGCTGGAGAAGCACTTCAGTGTCCAGAGAAGGGCAATTGAACTGGTGAAGGGTCTGGAGCACAAGTCCTGTGAGGAGCCGGTAAAGGACCTGGTGGGGGTGTTTAACCTGGAGAAAAGGAGGCTCAGGAGACACTTTACTGCTCCCCACAATTACCTGAAAGGAAGCTGTAGCCAGATGAGGGTTGGTCTCTTCTCCCAGGCAACCAGAGGCAGGACAAGAGGACGTAGCCTCAAGCTGCACTAGGGGAGGTTCAGGTTGGACATCAGGAGGAATTCTTCACTGCTTACCCACACTTAGTAAGGAAGGCTTACTAAGAATTGGAATGGATTCCCAGGGCATTGGATTCACCATCCCTGTAGGTGTTCAAGAAACAACTGGACATAGCACTTAGTGCCATGGTCTAGTTGACAGTGCAGTATTCTGTCCAAGGTTGGATTCAGTAATCTTGGAGGTGTTTTCCAGCATAAATGAGTCTGTGAGTCTGTGATTTTGTGATTCAGAGGACTTTTCAGGATGCTATTACGGAGTTCTGGCTGTACCAGCATGTAGCAGTCCCTAACTCCAGGAAATACCTGAACTATCTGTAGATATACTTTCATTTATAAACCTGTTTTCACTGCCAAGAGTATATTTCTACAAACACATGCAGGTGCTACTTATTCAGCTTGAATATTTTGCTTAAGAAAAAGGAATAAAAAATGAAGTATCAAGCCACGAGGACAACTTCACACATTGTAGTTTACCATAAAACATACCTCATCTTTATATAACCTACTTTTTGGAATTAAAATTTTAACTGCTTCCTTTTATAAATTGGTATTAATTCACATTATGTATGTTACTTCCATTCTTTTTCTCTTATTTTCTAATGTCTATGGAAGAATTTTTACATAGAACTGCTGACTCAAAATGGAAATTTTATACCTGCCATTATGACTCTCTCTTGGTTATATATCTGTCTTTATCTCAGTCTGACTTTTAAGACTCTGGTATTTTCTTGAAGTATTTCTTACCGACAATGTGAAGCAATGATGTTCTGTAATGGATGGGCCATTTGAACAGGCTGATATTGAGGATTTTGTATACCAAATATATCTACCTTATATTTTAGTTCTCTATTATTCAGGATTTTCTCTTATGATTCTACATTGAGCTTGTATGAATTCGATTTTGACATTTCGGAAATGTATTTATCATAACAAAGGGGTTAGACTGAGGCCACTTCTGTTACTGTAATTTATACTGGATTTGACAGATTTCTGTAAAGTACCAAGTGCTAATCAAAACACTGCTATTTCTCAAGGCATTTTTGCTTATCTAGTTTAACCTGAGATGTCCTCTGAGGAAGCACCCCACGTACTCTCAGTTGGCTAAAAAAACAAAGTGCTCATAAAGATGACCTCCTGCTCACACTTGGTTACAGGGCAATGGCCACAAAATTTCTGGACTACTTTTCCCCAGAGAGGCTTTTTTGAAACTGTCTGCCTGATGTATGTGACATGTCACTTATCATTGTTAAGAAAGAGAGGGTTAGTGATGCGCAGCATCCCACATGAATGCTTAAAGCCACTTTACGCATAGGGGTTACGTTCTTCTGACAAAATGTCAATGTCTTGTCATGCATACTCAGTGTCACTGAGTTAGTTGTATTTGCTTTTGAAAATGTTGCACTTGTTTGAATCCCAGGAGCTAAGAAATAGCATATCTGTCGCATGAAACAGAAAAGACAGAAACTACTTTTAAAAACCTGCAGCCACTGAGCTGAACTGCCGCCAAAGGAAGATTGTGTAAGATTTGCTGTGTCATGAACTTTGGTGATAGCAAATTACTGGATTCTATTGTTGACACAAAAGTGGTGTCACTATGCATGAGTATGCAACCTGAGATCTCCCACTCAAGCTCAGCTTTCCTATTCAACTTTCCTGTTGCAGTCCTGCTTCAGGGACCTTGAAGGATCTGTAGTCCTGCTCACTGGGCAGACCTAAGATAGACAAGACTTAGGAGGCAGTTGGCCTAATCGTGTGTCTGACGGAATCTAATCCAAATATTTCAAGTTCTTATAGAGTCAGCTCGAGTCAGAGAAATGCTATCTCAGGGGTGAGATACCATTTGCTCTCAGTGAGTTGTGCAAGGCATCAAGTACAGCCACAGTTGACATACAAGGTTGCATGCAATCCATTAGGAACACCTGAAGTGGGTAGTGCTTATCTCGCTAGGGAAGCTGGTAAAGGCTGTGCAAACTCAGCACTATCCATCTCTACTAGATTATGGCATTGCTCATCCAATTATCCTGCTGTAAGTATAAAACCAATCAATTCTACTTCAGACTTCACCCATGCTTCTTTAAGAGAGCACTCTGGTGTCTGTAATGTGACTTTTTTCTGCAGTGGAGTTAAACTCAGCATACTTCACACTAAACATTCAAATCTTCATTCTTGTGTTTTGACAAGCAGGAAACTATAAGACTGTAAGACAACACAACAGCACAGACTTTTATGTTTCTTACAGTGCTTTAATATGTAGGTGAAAAAAGTTAGGCCATGTAGAAAAAATCTGCATGAGATGAAAATTCATTTCCGAACATAGCTTGTACTTTCTACTGCTATAACATAAGAAAAATCTTGCATATGTTCTATCAGCTACTACAGGAAGAAGGCTTAATTTTATTATAAAGAAAAGAGAATAGTAGAGTTAATCACTTCTGGATACTAACTTCCTTTTCAAACATACTGAGCATAAACCACTTCATGTACAGCCAGTGGAATTCTAGTGTTTAATTAAATGTGTCCTTTTTTGAAATAATTGGAAATAATAGTTTTGGAACTTTTCAAGAGCTGTTTTTCACTAGTTGTTTCACTGTCTGGTCAAACTGAGTTAATGAAGTCCTTTTTAAATATTTATTCCTTGTATAGTTGGGTAGATGTTTGACACTTTACTGGAGCTAATTCATTAGCATTGCAATTAAAACACTTTTACAGACATGTATTTCTTCTGTACAGTACTTGATCTTTTGAAGTAAATAGCATTTTATTTTCATTATCACTTAAATTTAAATAAATCAATCTTCCAACCAGAAATATTTATGAGAAGAATTAGAGAAGAAACTCAATGATAAGGTCAAGAGTCAAATAATTAAGGGTCTAATGAATGTTTAACTCTTCATTAACCTAACTATGCTTCATGGACATGTTTGCAAGAACCTAGCAGGAGAACCACAGGCCTTGCTTGCCTCAAGCTTAAAATAAAAAAACAAGTTCTATTAAACCAATAATCAGTATACAAAAAGCCCCCCACACTTAGAATCATAGAATTAAAGTTGTAAAAGACCTTTAAGGCCAAGTCCAAGCGTCAGCCTAGCACCACCACCTTTTTTACTGCTGAATTACATCCTCAAATACCATATCCATAATTATTTTAATGCTTCCAGAAATTATGACTCCACCACTTCTCTGGATGGCCTCTGTCAATGCTTGCTAATTCTTTCTGTGAAGGGTTATTGCTCCCTGTTGACTAAAGTAAACTAAATAAAATTCTAAAATAACGTATCCCTATTTTTCTAATGCCCTTGACCTTGAACTGACAATTCAGGTTTATCTACTTTGACTACTGCAAGGAGTTTCAGATTATTTAAGCCCTAGTTAATTTTCAAAAAATCATAGAATGGCTTGGGTTGGATTACCTTAAAGATAATCTAGTTCCAACCCCTCTCCCATGGCAGCAGGGACAGCTTTGACTGGGCCACATTGCTCAGAGCCCCATCCCACCTGGCCTTGAACAATTCCAGGGGTGGATCCACAACTTCTTGGGCAACCTATTCACCACCCTCACAGTATTCTTCCAATATCTAGTATAAACTCTCTCTCTTTCAGTTTGAAGCCATCCCCCCTTGTCCTGTCACTACATGTTCTTGTTAAAAGTCTCACTCCATCTTCCTTGTAGGCTCCATTCAGGGACTAGAAGGCCGCAATTAAGTCACACCAAAGCCTTCTCTTCTCCAGGCTGAACATTCCCAATTCTCTTAGCCTTTCCACATAGGAGAGGTGCTCCATCCCTCAAATTGTCTTGGTAGCCTCCTCTGGATTTGTTCCAAGGCATCCATAGTCTTTCTGTTCCTGGGACCCCAGAGTTGGATGCAGCACTGCAGGTGGGGTCTCACCAGAGCAGAGTAGAGGGAAAGAATCACCTCCTATGACTTACTGGCCAAGTTGGTTTTGATGCAGCCCAGGATACAAGTGGCTTTCTCATCTGCAAGAGCATATTGATAGCTCATGTCCAGCCTCTCATTCACCAGCACCCCAAGTCCTTCTTGACAGGGCTACTCTCAGTAGCACTTTTTTTCTGGTAGAATTTAAACCTTTACTTTGATTCAGAATGATATAACTATGCAAAGTAAAAGCTGATTTCTCCTATTCTGCTATACACTGGGTAAAATACCTGCACTTAAAAACTTGCAAATGTTGTCTTTCATAACTCTGTCAGAGAAAATATTGCCTCACTATTTCTAATATTCTTTAGGGAAACTCTAAAGATAGGAAGCAGTATTATTCAATTATCTGAAACAGTTTTCAGAAGCAACTGTAAGACTTTAAGATTGACTACTACATTCCCATCCCATCATGAAATGAGTGTTATTAGCTAACAAGTTTTTACGTATTCTTATCTATTTTAAATGATTTACACATTTAACTTGAGTGACTGTTTTATAATAAAAAAGTGTCATTTGATCCATATGCAAATAGGGTAAAAGTAAAACTAAGTTTTGTTTGAATTTATTTGATATGAATAAATAAACCCGAACATGGTTGGTTAATTGTAATTGTAGTGCCTAAAAATGCTTAGCATTTGAGACATGCTATACATTGTAATTGATTTTTATTTGATGCCTAGTGCTGATATTTCAGTATAAGAAGAGAGAAAAAATTGCAATCAAATAATATGCAGAAAAAGTAAAATGCAATCTGAAATTACTAATTTAAATAGAAAGAATGAGACAAAATCAAGAAAAAAAGAAAATAAGTACTTTTGACTTTAGAGTCTATAAAATACCACAGTTACAACTTGCTTTTATAGCCTCAAATGCACCTGTCACTTGTTCAGCCAAGTAAAAAGCATGTCCAGCAGCAAAGGATGCCATTCAAGGATATTTAGGAATAGCTACCCAAAGAAACTAGAGTTTAATTTGTGACTCCTTGCACAACAGATTTGTTTTCTCAACTGAAACTTATGTTAAGGTTCAGTTCAGCTTGGGATTGTTACCTTTTTCCTTAGGATTAGTTGAAGCCTTAATTTCTTTTCGTTTTGAAGAGTCTGAAAAAGAAATCAAACAGAAAAATGAAGGGGGAAAGTTTGCAACATAAACATACTCTGTGCTCATTGGTACTGTAACAAATGTGCATAACATCAGAACAAACAAATGCGTAAAAGAGAATTAGAATTTCCATTTAATTCAATAAAAGGCACAAACTAAAGTTGAAAGCAAACCACAAATAATTCCCACTAAATTTGCTGGCAAAGTTTCTGTGGGTCAAATAATGCACTCATTTCTGTGCAGCCTATCATTTCAGCCTGTCATGTGCATTCCATAGCAGCTCTGTTACTAATTCACTCAGAAAAGACTGGCACTCCGACTGCTATATTGGCTGTGCAGGTCAGACAGCAGTTAAAGAACATCACAATAAGAAGGGTTATGACTGTATTATTTCTGAATGATTTAAACACTGCTCCTTTCAATATATCAGATCTATTAAATGAGAAGAATCTAGGTTTAGTCTCTTTTCACCAACAGCCTGTAGTTCAAAATATATCAAAACTGCACTGAGATACCAGCAGAAGACTTATTTGCCAGACCTATAATGATAAGACATTACCTTTTTCCTTTAAAACTGCTGGAGGCTTCAAATCTTTTCTTTTACTAGTCTCTAGAAAGAAACATTTAACATTTATCACAAATCAGGTTAGGGAAATAAGATGACACTTGAAAAGGAAGCAAGTCAAACAAATTGATATGTGGAGAGCAAAAGAGATGTGATAATTAAATGGATTTAACAGTACAGAAATAAAGAACAGGACAAAAAAACAAGGTCATCCATTCATCTTTCTAGTCTTGGATATGCAAAATAATAAGCCTTCAATATGTCATTAGTTTCTTCGCATTTTGAGGAAACTGTGGAGCCCTCTCTCAAGCCAGCAATGCAGAATTACTTACAAAGAAGAAAGAAATTCTATAGAGCAGTCAGCATCAATGACTTTTTCTTTTGTTGAACCGAAAAAAGAAAAAATTAATCCACATTGATACAATTGAAATATTAGGAATACTGGCCTTGAAAGCCAGAGGCTGCTGATAAAGGTAAGTGGGAGTTTTTTTATTCAGGAGTGACAAAAGGACCAGCTACTCATTCAGGACTCCATTATTCTTTAATATCAAAGAGGCTGTATGGGTATTGCCTATGAACAGAATTTCACTTCCTGCATATATATAACCTTTTAAAATCACAGACACACTGGCTATAAAAGAAGAGCAGTGTTCATCCTTCAAATGTATATCCACATATTTTATGTCAAAATGAATAGTCCAGGGACTTAATTGTATCTTTAATTTTTTTTCCTTCAGTATAAGACAAAGTATTAAAGGAGATGAGAAAAAACCCCCTGATATTCTAATTCTCTCTTTCTAGTAACTGACAAGGCAGAACACAAGGACAAAAATACCAAACCAACCAATCAACCGAACACCCCAAAAGTCCACCAAAAAATTCAGGAGTTAGCTAAGCACAAATAAAGGAAAAGTATGACCTTTTGGTACACAGGTGAGACACAGGGACTGACAGCAGTGGCACAGAGGAGAATTCTCAGCCACAAGTGGTCATTTCATAGTTTTCACAAGGAATAATACATTCCTTGCAAAACTGTGTCACTTTCTCTGTCTATTAAGCAGCCATAATCTGCACTGCATCAAATATCTCCAGCTTCCAAAAAAAATGGGACTTTTTAACAATTTGGACTTCAAGAGGTGTGCTGTTCTAGCACAAGAACCAGGTGCAGTTCTGATAGCCTTTGCTGTTTTGTTTAAATTTTTCAGCTCTTTCAGTACTCTCCAGAGAGTGTTCAATACACATCGCACTGCAACAAATAGGATTTTCTCCAAATAGATGCTATCAAGCAACCCATGACCCCTGTGTGAACAACTAGCAGTGGTCTTGCAATTGAAAAGATTAGAGGCAGAGATGTATGTGCCCATGTTGCCAACAAATTAAGAAAAAATCTTGACATATCAGTCACCCTCAAACACCTGGATCTGTCAGTAGCCTCAGCCAGTTTCCTTCTCTGACACCCACATTCCTGAGCTGTAGCCATATGGACCAGATTTCATCTCGTTCCCTTCAGTAATGTTCCCACTATGGGATTTAGACGAGCCATTTTTGACAGACTAACATCCAAAAGCAGTATAAAAATAATTTTTTTTATTTCCCTCCAGATGCAAATTCAAATATACACATTTAAAAGAAGCCCAGATGATTTCTAGGGATCCTATTGGGATCTGTACTGCACAAATATTATTAAAAACAATATCATTACTAAAATAATCCAAACAGGAATCAGGATAGATTTGGTTTTCCACACTTCTGTATTCCTACTCAAGAGCTCTTTCTAGGCTGAATAACTGTTCTGATATTCGGGTTTGGATTTCTTAGCTTCTTCACTTACCTTTTTCTCTTAAGATCTCTGGATTCTTGGGATTTTTTCCTTTCAGGGAATCTGTAGGGAGATAATTATGTTTCTGAGACTTAGAAGACAGGACCACCTTTCTGCATTTCAAAGAAAACTCAAGAAATATTTAAAAACCAAGATGAAAATTGTGAACATAAATAGACTCAAGCTTGACCTCTCTTTACAGCCTTTCTAGGGACTATCTCATATTTTTAAGGTGCAATAATGTTAGTAGGAAAATCAAGAGTAGAAATTGCTTTTGATGATTGTCTGTAGAGATTATATAGAAGAGAGAAATTTGAAAGGAGAAGAGGAAAATGCAAACAATGATACAGGATTAGGAATTCTTTGGGTCTTATCCAAAACTTCATGAAGACAGTTTCTGCTTTCTCTGTTTGTCTGAAGAATATATCTTTTGCCTCAGTCCTTCAGGGAATATGCATTCAGGGTCAGCAAGCACAGTAAAAAGCATACACCATGTTGTGTAAACAACTGATGTTTAAGTATTTTTTTCAAGCAATAGTCTCTTGACATCTTAAGTATATTTATAGGGAAATTAGGAAAGAATAGTTTTTTCCAAAGTTTCCTAATTTCATAGGCTTTTGAATGCATGTGGTTTGAGTGAGAGAATATCACAGCCTGCAAAATGCTAAATAGACCCAGCTGCATTCCATCTGACAGGATATAGCACCTATGCATATAGAAAAAAACATGCCATTTATTCCAAATGAAAGTAAACCAAATCTTCAGTAAAACAGAAAAAGCTAAAAGAAGATCCTTTGCAAAATAATTTTAACTCTGAACATCCTCCTGGCTGCCATGGTACCAGGAAGTGATCCCACTTATCCATCTGGATTTAAGTGTGAGTTGTAACAGAAAAAGTTCACCTCCAGGGTGGCTGAAGCTGTTGAAGAAACCACACCATGCAGGGATAGATTATGAAATTAGGAGCCTGCTCTTCACAGCAACAGGTAGATTCTTCTTCAGGGGACTGAGAGAAAACTTCCTGTGTGAAGCCTGAAACTCTTTGAAGCAGCCTCTATGTTGATCATGTAAAAAACTTTGAGACTAAAGCTGCCTAACTTGATCACTTTATTCTGGGCACACTGGTGGTTCTCAGTGATAAGCACAGCCACAAATCTTTGCCCTTGTGGGTCTTGTGCCATGTGCCCATGAGGGTTTTTCTGCCATACATATAGCAGATCTCCCTCAGATTTCCTATAATATGTAGCTCCTAGAGCAGGTTCGGCATTTTGACTCTTACAACTTTTGGATGCAACTCCCAGTACAGGACTTTACATGGTGCACCAACTTTCCCATCCCCTGAGCCAAAGATACTGAGATCATCAGTTCTGCTTTTCTTCCAGGGAGCAGTTTTTCATTTTCAGAGGTCTAAACAGGCATTCACTGAGGACTTCTCAAACTTCTGCTCCCAACTAGCCACTTTATTGCTGGTCCCAGAAGGAGAAAAACATAAAACTGGCTTAAAGCCAGCTTTCACCATAATGCTTTCCTCCCGCATTCTCTTCATTCTTCTCTTCATCCCCTCCAGTGGTGAAGCCATGTCAGGTTAGAAAGATGGTACAGAAAGATGAAACAGTAGCAGTCTGTGATATCCTCAGGATAAATGTATAATTCTCATGCAAATGACACTGACAAATAAATAAATGGAAATAGACAGAAATGTGAACTGCTACTGCTCATAATATAACTTTCCGTTTTTAAGGGGAAAAAAAGTATATCACAAGTTAAGATAAAAAAAGCCACAGGCAAGATATTATTTCATGTTACTTTTGCTTTAAAGGAAACACAAGTATTGCATAGCAAGTGCAAATCAGCTCATTTATTTCTTTAATGACAGTGTGCTATAACGTATATGGCAAGAAAGAAATACACACTACTGACTTATTTCCCCCATCAATCTGTGGATAAAAAATAAATAGGTTTATTACCCACACATAGCTGACATAAGAAAATACTCAAAGATATCCCAAAACATGGTGAAAGCAAAAAAGAAGAAAAAGGAGCATTTGTTTGGAAAATTAAATCATGGAACATGGGAACATGGGGTGGGAACAAATTTACATTATCTATACAGGAGAAATGCTGTCAATTTAATAACTCAGCATAATGCAAATATCTTAGAAAAATTCAATGAGGAGTTATATATGAAATATTATATAATATATATATAATATATATATTATATAATTTTAGTGCTACTGTTACACCCTCTGGATGAATGAGCTTCTACTCTGGTTTGCTGGGTAAGATACCTACCCAAAAACCACATGGCAAATTATACCTTAGAGTTTCATTGGCCTCAAGTTATTTGAATATGCTTATATCAACAGAAAATCAGCTTTTATATTCATTAGTATAAATGAGCTTCTTTACTCTTCTTTACTGCAGGGAAGAGCTGAAAAGCCAGTTATAAATTCAGACAGAGTCTTGAGATGTCCTTTATCACTAGGAAGTGGAAAACATACTATTCCAGTGTTCTCTTTAATTAGTCTCAATAAAATTAGGCTCCCAGACTGAAGACATTTTATTCACCTCATATAAAAGATAAAGTAACTTTGTAGGGTTATGACCTATAGAGTATGCCAGCAACAACTCCAAATTCAGGGATTTATTTTTCCTCTTTCTGCTTTAAATAAAACCACTAGGCTTCAGTTTATGAAAAATAGCCTGCTTTAGGATAATGTTTTTGGTCTGGACATCATCCTTGTTCATTCAAACTTATCCCATCCTTCAAAGGGAATGAGGTGTGATGATACCTCTTTTATTGCATAAGGTGCCAGACACACATTAATCACCACAAATATTTAACACTTCACCAAGAAGTGTTCCTTTATTTAGTTTACATGAATAGTAACAAACTCCCAAGATACATAATTAGGAAATATATGCAGTCTTAAAAATCCTTACTTGTCTTCACCTTTTGATATATTTGTATTTTCCAGAAAGATCCACTTTAAGAAAAAAAAATGCAAAACACCAACTTGCAAGGAGTAAAAAGAAGTCCCCAGTGACCTGGTCAATAACCTTTACAGAGGCCCACTCATGAGGCTTGAAGAGGTGATGGAGAGGGGAAGGAGTGGTATGCAAATAGGCTTTGATTAATTTGTGAACTAAAGTTTGGGCAGATACGATGACTGAAATGGGGGACAAATAGTGCTAAATATATGTTTAGGCAGCAGAGTAATCCATAACGCAATAAGAAAACACACAGCTCAGAAAGGCACCAAGGTTTCTAGAAGTTTCTCCCACAGCTTTGTAAGTTCTCCCTACAGTCTTTGATGCTGATATATTTTGAACTGAGCTATACAGCTCAGTAATCAACACCCTCATTTTTAGGCACAGGCACAGACCAACGCCAGTTTGATGCCTATTATGGGAAACAGTGATGGCTGCATCAGCAAGAGCTCTCAGGATCTGAGGGACAGGCTCAGCTGGGCTGGACATCAGTGCTACTGCAGGGGCTCAGGAGCCTGCCGGAGATAAATTCAACAGCAAGTTTTCAGCTGTATTGACATTTAAAAGAAATTCCTACCTGCTTGTTTCTGAAGGTTGGATGGAGAATGTCTAACCTCCTTTGTCATGTTAGCAGGACCTGTTAATAATTTTGTAATTGAAGTTGTTGATATATTAAACACGAGCACAGAAGACAAAAAGCAGTGCTGTGGCCACAGTCAAAGAAAGACACACTTTGGAAACTTGTTCAGAGCTGGAAAACCACTTTTCATTTGCTCTAAAGAAACTCTTATCGAAGAGGAAAAAGTTTTGGGTCTTCTCTCTCTTTTTTCTTCTCTCTCTGCCTCCCTTTGAAAGGAGCAGCAGGCTGAATACACTTGCTCCATGCAGGGAAAGAGGGGACAGAGTTGTCACTCAAGCGCCTTTTCTAATTTTCCAACACAACACCATCAGGCAGCCACAGATTATAGGAAGTCTGTGGAGAGGGCCACAGGACTCCAGAGAGGTTGGGTGTGCACTTCTCGTCTAGAAAACTATGCTCATGTAAATGGAGCATGTGTACATTAGGAGTAGAACACACACAGAAAAACAATATATGCACCATAGAATTTGAAAATCGTTATAATTTAATGTAATATAATTTAATTTCAATTTTTGAATACAGGAGTGAATGAACTTAGCTTCTAGGATTTTGAAAATATGTCTAGCAATAAGATTATTCCTCCTTTGTTTTAGATGTTTTTGTCATCTTTCAATACTGCTTGAATTGACCTCTTCATTCAGTTCTTTCTTTGAAATAGCATAGAATGACTGTAACTTGAAATAATTATAGACTAAAGTCTATATATTGCAGACCATATATATCTATATATAGTTATAGACTTATAACAGTTATAGACTATAACTTAAAATAAATATTGATTTGACTATATATATGGTAGATCTTTTTATTCTGAAGATGTCAAATAAGACTTATCCATAAGTAACCTCTTCCAAATAAATTTATTTCTAGAATGGAGGGAAGAAATAAGATGTGTAAAAAGCACCAGCAAAATAATTGATGAAAGGAAATTCAACTGAGTTTACCACCTACTCTGATCAAATTGCCAAAAAAAAAGAAATTATAAGGATTACAAGAGAGATGGTTGCCTGGATCAGGCTCTGGGGTTTTAGCTATAACTTTTACAGAGACCAGAAATCATGTTTCCCACTCACATGCTCATAAACCTTACTTCCTGTTATGTTCACACATTTATGAAATTACTCAGTTCAGAATTTCTTAGCTGGCCCCTATTAAAGACTTGGCATTGTTCAGACCTTCTTTGCAAGGTGCTTGACTATTACACAGTGGGGTTTATGTTATTGATTTAATTAATTTTGAGAACTCTGAATTTTAATTGGTTCGATATATTCTATTTATGTTCCCCACTCTCCATCTTTTTAATGTTATAAATCCTGTAAAATATTTTAATTAATTAAATTTTGATTGGTTAAGACTTATAATGGGAAAGACTGATAATGATAGTTTAAAAATTAGCATCTCCATTCTACTTTGTGTGGTTTTAGCAAGTTCTATATTTTATTATGTATTCTTACCTGTTTCTTTTAAAGATGTAGGATTCTTTCCTTCCTTTTCTTTAGCATGTCCTGTAAAAGAATTATTACTCTTCAAATTAGAGAGTTAAACAGTTAACATCTAATGCCTCTAGGATAATGATTGATTGAATAATTGGTGGTTTCTAACTGAAAAAAGATACCACTTAAAAGTGTAGCACAAAACTAATTTTAATCAGTTTTAGCATGCTCATAAAATGAAACCACAAATTTTCTAAATTTGATGAAAGAACAAAGATCACTCAAAACTTATTTCACTTTGCAGCTTGTCATAAATGTTAACGAGTGTTCCTAACTTCTGAGTTTAGCCTTCTAAGTTTTCATAACAAGTGTTACCAAGGCTCTCTTTGAACTTCTAATTCAAGTAATGCCAATTAAGTTTCATAGTAAATTTACTGAAATAGTATTGTGGTTATAAATTCCTCACTAAATCAAACTTTAAAAAACAAAATGGCAATGCCAAAATTCCAAGATATTTTTTCATGCTCATAGAGTTTTATAAAAATTTGTCCTGCCATGTTACCTTTATCTTTCATGGCAGCTGGAGATTTCAATTCTTTCTCTTTTCCAGGATCTGTAAAAGAATTAGTCACACCAATAAAGGATCAGTCAGAAACCACAACTGAGTCAAATAATGAGATTTAACCACAGGAGAGAATGAAGCTTATAGATTGTGCAAGAGACTAAAACTACATATTGGAAGACATGGCTAAAAATTGAGTTATTGGAAGGTTTGTACAAAATTCATTGGGTATCATTCAGAAAGTTCAGCCCACATAATGTGTTTTATAGATTTAACTGAGATCCATAAAATTTTCAAATTTCAACTTAATATGAGACAAGGACAATTTTTCCATGCTCTTAATCAGAAAGATCAAAACTGATGCTTTGCCAAATTTGACTCATTGGAGCTCCCTGTGGCCTACTTCACTTGTTTGGGATTGTCTATTCTTGCCAAGTGTCTTCTAATTGGACTTATTCTTTTCTAAAGGCCAGATGCTGATCAAAGTGAGTGGGCAACCAAGCAGTGACAAATAGGTGGGCAAAGAGTTACTTTTATTCCACCTACAGACAGCTAGAGAAGATAGCTAGGCCACACCAGCCTTGGTGAATACTCTCAAGGAAAGGTAGTTCCCTGAAAAAGGCATAAGAAATTATTTGCACCAGATGGAAAACAAGAATTCAGTTTCAGACAAAATGTAAGATCATTATTCTGGACTGCTGAAACGTCTCCAAACATTTCCATCACAAAATTAAAAAGGCAGATAAGACTGTCCCAAAACAGTCCATTCAAAAATATCAGAGACTTGGATCTCGACTTCTTGCATCATAAGTGAGCATTTTAACCATTTGACTGCTGGTTAAACTGTTTTACACATGTCATCTGAGAAATGCTAACAGGTGTTTTCTGGAAAAAATAAAAAATTCTAGGTTCTCCATCACGTTTGAAGCAAAAATTCCTTCTATTGAAAAACTCAGCAGCAATTCAGTGCCAGAAGATATTAAACAAAACTGTTAGAAGACCCTCTTGGTTTCTACACAGAGGATAAGAAGTCAAGACTCCTGATGAGGAGGAATTTGTTTTTATCAGATGGAGGATGTGTTTAGCAGATAGATATGAAACTTGTATAAGCTACAGTAGGTAATTTTCATGGCAATTGTTTAATGCCTTAATGATGCAGAGGTCACAAATTGTCTCTTTTGTTAGAAAAGCATAGACTGTGTTCAGTAGCAATTTATCATGATATCAATAAAGTTTCTTGTTCATGGTTTAGTATTTGTCTCTGACTAACACAGACTGAGGTCATGGGGAGTCTGAATTGAAGGAATCCATAAATAATAACTTTTTATTTATGGTAGAAATAGCCATCAAGTGGAAAAACCTAATTTGTTGTTGACATTGAAAGTCCTCTTCTGTTGGAACTGATGTCAAGAGATAAATTTTTCATTGTTTTTCTCCTTCTACATTGTGTTTCTTAGAAGGCAATACTAGATGCTTCCACATAATACAATTTTTAAAGGAGAAGACTTGGAAAAGAAATCTGTTGAACAAGGTCAAAAATGCAATTTTATTAAAATAAAGCTGTCTCTTCTATTCCTCACTACATCTCAGGCATCTGCTTCAGAAGCTACTCCTGCTCTCCTGCTTTGACCTTCATGTTTTGTACTCACCAATTTATAATTCAATCACATATTTTCAAAATGAGAAAATACACACTTTACTGCAGATATCTGTAGACATATTTGGTGGACATATTCAGTCATATCATAATCCTAATAAAAATCAATTCCAATTTTTAAATACTAAGTTTATCACAGAAGACTGTGTGAACAGAAATAAAATTCAGTGGGAAGGCTGAAAAACTTTTTCTTCCATGCTCATGAGTAATGAAAAATTCCCAAGAGATTTCATGTTCAGTGCAATAGTGTCTACAAAAAAAAAAGGCAGTTGAAGACAGAGCTCCAGCCAAAATAAGTCATTTAATGCATGACATAAAGCCTTTACTTTCAGAAGCCTGCCTATGAGAAATTAAAGCTGTTGTACACCTCCATTATTAAAAGTATAGTTACCCAAACTCAGATGGAAGATGTTACTTTAATGAGTAAAACTATAGCTTACTTCCTTGTTTCATCTTTGGTTTATCTGAAGAAAGAGAAGGAGAGGGAAACAAAAGTGAAAAGAGAAAAGAAAAAGGAAATGTTAGAATACATGTTCACATAGGAAATTACTTTCAATACTATCAACTAATGAAAGTGTATTTAAATGCATGTTGACCCTAAGTGCTTAAAAATATCTTGAACCTCCACTGTTTCTTGACAGGTATGTGAATAAAGTTCATGGTTTCCACCCATTGCCTTTCATTTGTGTACAAAGGTCACAAAATGTTCTAGTCTGATATTATCTTCTTTAACAGATAGTCAATCTCCTTTCTAAGTACTATTGCTTACCACCTGAACAAAAATTTACCTTTTCATCATCTCTTTTAAATATTAAGTCTCAGTAACAGGCTTTAACTTCCTGGCAACCATTTGACACTTGCTCATGACATTTTTCAAACAAATAGGTCAAAGAGTTAATGTTGTGCCTTCTTGCTCATCTTTGAACAGTTAAAAATATTACCTGCAATTTGGCTTTACAACTAATAAAAGACTAATGAACTGAGATATTGTTACAACCTTTCAGTCCATTTCCAGATGTAGGGATTTGAGGTCAAAGCTGCAATAATCACTAAAACCTTTGTTTGAAACAATGAAGTTACATCCTGATTGCTAAGCAAATCCAGTCTCCAGCACTCCAGATTTTCCTGCGTCTCCTTATACTGTTTTTTCTTAGATTGCAAGTCCCAATTTTGATCATGACTGAATCCCTCTACTGTTTGAAATGCATCCTGATGCAAAGTACGCTTCTGTGGGTAATACAAGTACATGGTAATCAAAAAGCATCTAGAAAGTCTTTTTTGCCTTGTTTGTCTTTGTGTGATCGATGTGTTGACAGCAGCTCCATACGTATAGGGTGCAGAAATGAGAAGCAGAGGCCATCACTGTGTGAAAGTGTTTGTGCTCACTTCTGTGCATCAGAGGAACTGAGCTGCTGCCAGCACTGAGAAGTAGCTGCAGAAATAGTTGTGACAGACATTACATGTTGCTCTTATTCCTCTGGCTTGGAGAGACTAGATAGTGCTGGCATGGGGAGACTGCTGCTGCTGCTGCTGCTGACTGCTGTCATGGGAAACAGTTTGCCCCCCTTTTGAGTTCTTTGGGCATCACAACCTGTAGTTTAGAAAATCCTTCTCTGTACCAACCGTATGAAAATATAGTTGGTACTGCTCAATATGAGATCTTTATGGCACATTTAAAATGTCTGGCAGATAAAATCCCATCTAATGGTGGCATATTTTAGAAAGGACAGATCTTACAGCAACCACGCACCTCATTGCTACATGAGACAGCTGAAAAGAGGGGAAGCAGTGCAGATGTCTGGAGAAGCACTTGTGTGGCAATGGAAAATAATGTGGAGATACCCGGCCTAACAGTAACTGAAATCTAGGCCAAGGCCCACCTAATTATAACATTTTCCATGACAACTACCAAGCAGCTGACAGCTGCTGCAGGGTGTCTGTGCTGGCTTGAGTAATGCTGAGTAAAGCTGAAGCTGAGAAACTGGAGAAAAGAAATCGATCATAGCTCTTCTGACCAAAGCTACCCCAGTAAACATGTCTTACACCTTACTCTAAAGGTTACTGGCAAGTTCATCATCAGGGCTCCAACGGCCAATCTGAGCATGAGCAAATACAAAAATCACCTCAGCAGGCAGCTAGGGTGTGTATCACATAAAGGAAGCCTGAGATGATAAGCTTTGGGTATTTAGACCCCCCTTTTATTACTTTACTTCTTACCATGCTAACCTAAAAAAGAATGGATTGCTTTTAACAAGTGTACAAGAAGCAAGTGTGCAGGATATAATGCTGAACGTAATAATAATAATAAATCTAATTGTATCTAGTAGGAAAAGACATATCTGTTGATGGTTTAATTCATCAAACCTTCTCTTTTTATGTTTGCTCAGTGGCTTGAGTTTTGTTTTGGCCTTGGTGTAGATTGTCCCTTGGTATTCCTGCTGTCGTTGGCTTGGGACACTTGGGAGACTTTGTGTCCCTCTGAACTGTGTGCCATCAACACAGGGTTCTTGCAGCCTTTTTTCTGGTGTTCCCACAAAGACATTCCCACTCATGCCTTATCCATACCAACACTGAGATTTTTGTAAAAATGTTTCTAAAAGGTCTGGTCTCAAAAGTTTTTGAGTTTCTCTGCAGAGGACCTTTGTGGCTCTTCATGGGGCTGATGTTTCACTTGTGACAAGAAGGGCAGCTCAGCTGACTTCAGAGGGTCTCTGCCTCTTTACTTCATTGCAAGTTACTCTCTCAGACTGAGTAGCAAAGGCTGATCCCTGTCCAGGCTACAGGGGCAGGAAGCCTCATGCAATATCAGTGGGACACTAAGTTTTAGCACAGAAATGTTAAGCTGAAGTGGGCAGACATTTACCTGAAGTTTTTCATTGGTATGTCAGTTTTGTGGAATTGGGACAAAGCCAGTTTTATAATGGAAATTCCCTGTTGCTCTGACAAACACAACAGAGCTCTGAAAAAATACTGGTGAACAGATGGATTTAAAGGTTGCTGTCACCCAGCTCTCTGAATCTGAGGTTATTGTTTCTGTGCCATTGTGTTTTGAGAGAGATAATGCCAGCATGTTTTGTTTTCTTTTTACCTTGCACTGCTGCCTTTGTTGCTTTTCCTTCTTTTTTTTCAAGTCCTGCTGCAAATAAGAGATATGGTTTAAGTAAGATTTCTAGTCAGAAGTGTTGCTACATCAGACACTCTCTTAAATGCTCTTCTTAAATGCTTGCACATTATTTTGAGTCCAAAGATTTCAAAGATTTGCAGTCATGAGATTCCCCCCCACAAGACATGAATACATAATAGATACTTTTTATCTGTCTGAAAAAAGAGTGATTTTTAAAATTTTCTTTCAGAAAATAAATAGTAGATCTGATCAAGCAGAAGGTAGGGCTGCCCAGTGCAGGGAGCATGGAAATAGATGGTCTTTAAGATCCCTTCCAACCCAAACCATTCTATGATTCTGTGATGTCGGGTGAAAGAGAGGCTAAACTGCAACACATACATGTAAAGGAGAAGAGAGCAAAGCAAGCAGGCCTTTACCCTGCCCAGTCATCCCATGGTTTCCCAGTCAAGCATGTTTTTCTGTTTGCACCAACAGAAACCTCCACTCTGCACACCTGACACAGCAAAATATTACCCCATATTCTCAATTTTAAGCTTGTGGTACCCTCAGTGAGGGTAGCAGGCCACAGATAGACTGTACATTACGACATCTAACTTGATCCTTCTGAATCCTGAGATTTCTGCGGGCAAGTGAGAAGTGTGAAGCAGACCACTTATGCAGCACGGCTGCTTAACCTTTACTGACACCAGGGGAAGCTGCTGTGACAACCCAGGTCAGGAGGCATGGACATATCCAATTACTTATTCACAAATCTGCAAGCTCAGTTCCTAAATTCATTTACAAATCTTGGGAGACAAGGGATGGAGATCATTTGTTCAATGGCTCCATATTAAGGATGAAATTATCTAAGAAGAGGTGGTGCAGGAAGGGGTACCATAAAACTTTGCTCGCATATATATGGGTATCTTTTGCATTTTCTGACAATTTACACTGCAGGTTTGGTGATGTACTTTGGGACAACCTACATATTTCTTATCTAATTGAATTATTTGGGGTTAAATCTTGTAAATCTATAAACATTCATGTTTATCTGTAAATGGCACTTTCAACACTTCACTTCTGTGAAACCAAGTTTTTGCAGCCATCATTTATAAGTATTATGCTAAATAAAAAGCCTAGCTTTAATTTAAAAGCCTCTTACAGTGTTTGAGATAAAAAAATGTGGCAGCAAGAAAATAAGCTTTAAGCAGTGTAAAGAAGAAACAATCAGCATAAGTGGTAGGATGTAAAGTGGACAGTGAAAATTAATTTACATCTGATGAGTATAGAAAATGTCTTTGCAGCTTAACGGTCATTAGCTCATTTAACAACCTCTCAGCTTGTTATTTCACCCTTTATTACAACAAATCACAGTTGAAAATTAAGAGTTTGGCTTTTAGAGACAAATTAATTCTGAAGATCATGTTCTGTTATCATTTTTTATGCTGAGAAAGTCAGGGAGTCCAAAGGACCTACAGAGTGTCTCCATGTGTGCTCACTGCTTCATTGCTGCCTGGAGTGAAAGTCTGGTCCTGGGGGCACCACCAGGACAACCCTTCAAGAGCATTCTGAAACTGCTGGCATGATGGCTCAAGCAGATCAGCTCAGTTAATAAGCTACGGCTTGTCTGCAATGTCTGCTGGTGGGCTGGGGGCCAAAGGAATGGTCTTCTGTTCCCAGATTCCCTGAGTCTGAGATTCAGTGAAATGTCGGGTATGGATAGATGAACTCCATCATGTTGAATGGGATGAACCCACTCACAGGCATCAATCACTCCCTTGTGATTGTGAGCAGGTGTTTGTGAGCAAACTCCATGTAAACGGTGAAATATTGCACTTCTGCATCTTGGTTGCCTCAGGGAACTTATTTTATTGACGATAATCTTCAATCTTCCTGAAAATCAAATCTAGGTTGAAAATATGTCTGACTTGATCCTCAAAGAGAAAAAAGGGAAGTATTCCATTTCTATCCAAGTATCTAATGTTTTTTTGGTGTTCGTGGACACAGAGAAAGCCAAAGAGGACCAAAGACCCTTAATATTTATTGTAGAACTCTGCTATTATTACCTGGCCCCAAATGAGCAGTACTACTTACACTAACCATGAACTAGACACTGACAAGCCAAGATGAATCTGAGCCCTGAGCTCTGCAACTGAGTAAATCAATATCATGGTGCTTCTAAAATGCTTATTGAAGTGGTCTATATCTTGAAGAATAAACCTATTTGATTATGGAAAGAAATATATGAAAAGAGACACCAAAAACCTGTCTCATATGCATTTCAAATGCAGCTATGACAAGAGTTAAACGAGCTACCAAGAACTGTTGTTTTCTCCAAAGCATGTTTATCCTTTTTAGCTGAAATAAAACCAGTTTTGGCTCGTAAAATTTCTGAAAGCCAAAATACAAATGGAATAAAAGTAGTTTTTCTGGATACTGAACTGCAGACTAGAAGAGCAATACAGCTTTCTGAGAAAATCAGGTGTTTAGTCATCAAATTTTTGTGGTGGTGGTAGACCACGAGTGTGGTTATCATGAAGGAGCCATCCACTCTCAAGAAGCTATTAACAGTGTTCTGGCTATCAGAGCATTCAGTAATTCTACAACACTTCCCTGAGTGAGTAAGTGCTTGTAAAGAATTTGCTGAGACAGAACACAGCTTCAGTAACTTTTGGGAACTGCCAAGTAACATCATCTAGACATGGCAGAGCAGTATCTGGAAGGACAAACAGGACATGCCATTATTCCCTTTGCTTTTTCAGAAGACAGGCAGGAGCTACTTTGGTGGTGCTGAGAGGTCTTTTAGCATCAAGGTAATAGCTGTCACTTTGAAAGTCTGTATAAATAGGAAGCCTGTCCATGTAGAGTCAGTGTTTAGAATAAGACTCAGAAGGTTTGATTGTCTCTGTTTCTATCAGAACAGAGACAAGTTTTCTGAGTAGGTCAAGATGTCATCTCTTCCACTGGGCATTTTCAAAGTTCTTGCCACTTCTGAATGGCAGCCTTCAAGATGATCTCTTTGTGAAAATTGATCGTCTTCCAGGTATTCCCTATTTGAAAAGTGGATCCTTTAGCCTTATGACTTCAGTAAGATGAATGTTGTAAAGTATTATAATTTTCTCCTCTGCAGAATGGCAGGCATTAAAAAAAAAAATACACCTCCCCCCCCCAAACCAAACCCATGCAAACCCCTGCAAGAAACAATACAAAATAAAATAAATGCATATGAAGATAAAATCAGAAATTCATCAGGGATCCATATTTTCAGTAAAATTTAGTTTCAAAAAATAGATTAAATAAATGGATTCATACTCCCACATATATTTTGTCATTTCTGAGCAAAATTCTTGACAACTTGGTGTAATGTGGATCAAATGAGCAATTTATTTTATAATTGTTTCTCTGATTCCATCATAAGCTCTTAGGAATCAAATGAGAGACAATTCAGCAGATACTGTTTTATGTTGAAAGTGACCAGGAGAGCAATTCATCAGTCAAATATTTCTGCAGTCTCAATAGTTGTCGGCTACAATCAAGTTTGTCAGAATACTTCTATCTCAAAAGAGTCAGGTTGTGTAACTAACATCCACATCAGAAATATGCATTCTAAAATGTCACTGATTTTAAAGCTATTTTGAGATATTTGCTTAGTGTGATGGAAGACTGAAAGAAATCATTCTCACTGGAAACAATAAACATTTCACTCACTGAACCCTGAGGTCAGAGGCTCCTCATTGTGACATCACAAACATCAAGAAATCATTAATCTAAGAAGTGTATATTATGATTTAGGAGCTGTTCTGTTATATGGAGAAATGAAAAAATTTCATGCTACAGTGTCTTGTGAGAAAATCCAAGAAAGCTCCATATGAATTTGACAGCTCATAAGAAGTAAAAGCTAGTGGGAATAGTCCAGACCTCCTTCTATGCCAGCAGATTAATTTTTTTTAATTACTAGGGAAGAGAATTTAATCAAAAGCCTTCCTTTTTTTCAGCACAGGATTGTTTGCCTTCCATGAACATGCTTAAAAATTTTTACTTTAGCCAACATCTACTGAATATTGAAAATCATATTGTGCCCAGAGAGCTGCAAAGTCTATAAGGACTAATAGCAGAAAAATGACAAACAAACAAATAAATAGCAGCAATGTAGAACAAAGAAATATGGATTAAAAAACAATGATTTTTTTTTTTCAGACTTGGTGAAAGGTTAAACACTGCTAATCTACTACTATTAAACACTACTAGAATTGGTCTACATCACAAAAGAATATAGAAGAAAATAACAGCATTGCTTTGTGATTTTTACTAAGCAGCAAAAAGAACAGCTGTAACATTTTACTATAAATATGATTTTTCCCCTGGAGTACAGGCTATGTTTGAGTTTCAAAATTATCAACATAAAGTTAAATTTAGATGACTTCCTAACATGAAAATTTTAAGAAATCGACAATTACCCCAGAGCTAAAATCAACTCATTTTTATTTAATAAAGAATAAAACAAAATTGTCATTACTTAGACACTGGGAAATAGTTCCAGGTTCAACATTATTTTGATTCTATGGTAAAACTAAGATGGCTGAGGCCAACACTTTCAGTTGTGAGACTGCTTTTTTGACAACAGAAATAACAGAGTTATTCCTATATTATATAATGGAAACCCACAGTTTCTACTAATCCTTAATTAACTGAACTTCTTTTTTCCCCCCATTTGTGTGAAAGGGAATGCTTGTGAAATATGGTGGTCACTGGCATGAATAAACATAGACTGAGAGTGAAGGGAAGAATGTAACTTGACATTCCATTTTCCATTTTTGTTTAAGTTACAACTGAAATCTGTAATGTTCTTGAAGGCAATTTGGAGCTAGTATCTTACACTTACATATGTAAAAACCAGACACTGATGTGAAACAATTAAATATTTGCTATATTTTCTCAGATTATTTTATGTCCTTGATGTTTCTCACTAGCCCCAGTTCCCTGTGCCTCGTGGAAAGAAGCAACCTTAGGAGCAAGCGCTGATGCTCTCGCACCTCCTGCCTTTTGCCATTGATAGTTCATGTATGAATGGCAAAATTGGTTTCACCAAACCTCCCTGCAAAACTCCTTAGACTCCTTAAAGAAAACAACTGTTCAGCCACTGGGTTTGCCCTGCAGTTAGACTGGCCAAAAGAGAAATATTCCTTTGTGTCATGTCTGTGTAGAGGATTGGTTACTTCTCCTTTCTGCCTGCCACCAAAGCCTTATGGTTTGAGTCAGGGTTAGAAACTGAATTTCATATGGTTGGAGAAGTACAGTTAGTCTACAAAAAATTTGAGCAAAAGACATCTGCTTTGAGATGCTGCAAGGAAGACACCATTATACTTTAAAAGGCTGTTTGTTTTAAAGAAGTCATACTGTTAAAAGTTGGTTTTTTTCACAAGAAGGCTTTTTTCACTACAGTAAAGTTAACAGCAGCATTCTTCCATTTCATTTTTCAAAACAAATCATATTACTCACCTTTTGACTTTGGAGTTTCCACAGATGCTGTAAAATAAAAGAAAATATCCACAGAAACAAATCACATAAATGAATAAAGAAATTAAAATTGATCCTAACACCTCTTCCCTTTATCAATATGCTACCTATCTATGCAGAGCAGGAGTTCATTTTTTATTTAGAGAAAAACTGAATCACACATATGTTGCTTGTTTGGATAGTCTCATGGCAGATGACTAATTAACCTGCAGATTAAAAGCAGTGGAAAACAAGGTCAATAGATGAGTTATTTATGGAACTTCAATAGCACTGCTATTTTCAAGTGTGAGAATGAGAAAAGGAGAAAAATAGGCTCCAGAATGGGCATATATTAAACATAGGTAGAGGATATACCATAGAAATGTTCTTTTAACAATTTCAGTGCTTTGAAGAAGCTAGGAATTTCTTATCTTTTTTTTTTTTTTAAGTTTGTTGAAACTTCTAGAATTGATATAGAGGAGGATCAAGATCCAAAATTCTTCCTTTATATAAGTTTTCTCAGTCTAATTTCTTTACTATTCTTCATTATTGCATTAACTAAATGCAAATTAATTGAACTACCACATTTCTCTTTTTTTTTTTTTTCATTATTCACACCTTCATTCTGAAGCACTGTGACAGGTTTTTATGCTATAGAAAAGGACAGATTCATTTTCCTATAAATTGACTGTCTACCGTAGGTATTTCTTGCTCCAAATTTCTATCTGAGAAAATAGAGTCATCTGATAAATGAGTCATCAAGCTTGGCTGTAAAAGGAGAAAAGCTTTATGCTCTCCCAAATTTGGATTAACTGGAGAAGTGGATTCCACTTGGGAATAAGAACACCTTGCTGCAACAATAAAATGGGTCCTTGGCACAAAAAAAAAAAATTAAACAGCTTACTTTTTACCTACGATCCACACTCTGAATCTTGTATTTTGTGTTTGTTTCTCCATCCATTTACAGTGACTTTTTTTGAAAAGATAAACCTTTTTAAAAGCTGAAATAAGGAATTCTTGCCCTTTTGTTCTTCTCAACATTTAATTAGATCTCAGTTCCAGAAGACCGAATGGTTGCTCCATATCCATTCAATTGCTTAAGTAACTTTAATTAAACCAGCATAATTATATTCATGGCTTTATTTTTTTATCCCTCTACCTAATCCTGTGTCATTTGAAAATCAAACCAGATAAATGAGACTCTAAAACTTACAGTCTTTTACAGGACTCACCATGTACTTTTGCTTCTTTCTTCGTTGTTTTTCCTGTAAAAAATATTAAAAATTATCAAATATTGTCTTCTGACAAGAATTAATTTAAAATATTATGATAGTTTAAAAGTAAGATAAAAAGGGGAGAATATTCACCAGATTCCATTATTTTTTCTTTTTTATGTGGTTCTGAAAAAGAAAAAAAATGTAAAGTGTACATTTCTCTTCTGATAATGCTTTGTTTGATTTCCTTGGACAATCATTTTTCATATTACTATTGGCCATTGGATGTGACACATTCTTATGGACTCTCAGTTCAGTGAGCCCTTCCCTGCTTTCTGGCATGTCAAAATAAAACCTTTATAGTTGTAATCAGTCTCTTCGGTGGTTTTCACACTGGATAAACAGGGTTAGATTAGCTGTTAATAAGGGGGAGCGAAGGGATTTATCTTTTATAATAAGGTGCTAAAAGGAAACCATAGAAACAGTGTACATTAAAACATCTGCAGTTTTGCTTCAGGGTGGTTTAAAGGGAGGTCTGAAACCCAACTGCATATGTCTCAGGATATCTATTTTTTTCTGTAATACCTCTTTCCATGCTGCAAGAATGTGCTTTAACACCCCCTCACAGAAGGAGTAGGGCAGCCTGCCACAGATAGAGGCTGAACAACATCTACCAGCCAGTGCTGACATTCACAGTAGCAAAAAAATAGTTAAGCTTTTTCCATCTGCAGATGCTTTTAAACAGCATATGGAAAGGCTGTACTGTGCAAGTTTGGATCCACACAGGAGCATTTCCTAAATTCAAGAGTATCTGAGATGACTGATCACAAGACATATCATAGAATCATCAAATCATAGAATATCCTGAGTTGGAAGGGATATTAATGAATTCTAACTCAGGACATTGTATGATTCTATGATTCACAAGGATCATTGGGTCCAGCTCCTATCTCTCCACAGAATAACCCTGAGAGTCACACCACGTGCCTGAGAGCATCGTCCAAATTCTTCTTGAACTCTGTCAGACCAGTGCTGTGACCCTGGGAAGCCTGTTCCAGTGCCCAACCCCACTCTGGGTGAAGAATCTTTTTCTGATATCCAAACTAAACCTCTCCTGACACAACTTCAGGCCATTCCCTCAGGTCCTGTCACTGGCACCACAGAGAAGAGATCAGTACCTGACCCTCCTCTTCCCCTCATGAGGATGTTGAAACCTGCAATGAGGTCTATCCCCAGTTTCCTCCAGGCTGAACAAACCAAATAAATCCATCCACTCCTCATATTGCTTCTCCACTAGACACTTCACTATCTTCACAGTCCTCCTCTGGATGCTCCCTAATAACTTCATATCCATATACTGTGGGGCTTGAAACGCCACACAGGACTCAAAGTGAATACTTTTAAATACAAACTCATTGCTTCCCAGCATGTGATGACTGTATTTTCTCCAGGTTTATTATAGGTTATATTTGTATTAAAGCTGTAGTATAGAGTTGAGCAATATTAATGTTTAAACAGTTTCCACTCTAGAATCAAGATACAAAGTTCCAAATTCAAAGTGAATCTGCATGTTGTACCCTCACTAAAAGCAACCTTATTCATAAATGAGACCTATCATCCAACACAATAAGAAAAAGCAAACAAGAACTGCCAACATAAAATTGAATATGTTTATCAACAATATTAATATGAATAATATTTCAATTTAATATTAATTTGTAATCAATTCTTATACTGACTGCACAGTGGGCAAATAAAAATATAAAAAAAGACTGATCTTAAATATGAAAAACTCCACAAGTGCTAATTTTGAAACAAAATATGTCATTACTCATACTGCCACCCCAAAGAAGCAAACAATGTTATATCAAACAACCCATATTCAGGAAAGCTGAAATAAAACACTCATTTTTGTCTGAGTTTTTAAATCTCTCTGAAGAGCCATCTTATACATATTCCAAAGAAAAATATCGTTTCCAAAATAAGCTTTGCACCAAGTTCTTAAAAATTTTTTTCTTTTTTTCCCCCCAAAACATTTATGGAATTTCATTACAACTTCAAAGACAATAGAGCCATAACGTACATTTCAAAGCATCAAGATTAATTGACTGAAATCATGGACTTAGTTTTAATATAGTTATAAAATGCCCATTTTGGTGTATTGATTACATAACAAATACTAAAAATATTTATAGGCTGTTTAAAGACACATTGTGTATGAGAAATGAATTTTTAGTGGAAATGACCATGGAGCAGGTCTGTGTCATAAAAAAAATGAGTCATGGTTGTGATTTTGCCAGCAATGTGAAAAAGTATGGAAATAGAGAGCAAGTTGGCATTTATTGCCTGAATAAATGTATTTTCTTGATGGCATCCTACCCTGGGTTGCAACTCTAGTATAGATCAAGGAGGAGAAATATACCAAAAACTCAGTGGTTTGGCCGCCTCAATGCTCTTAATCCTAGCAACATCTGCAGCTTTGGTTTTGTGTAGCCCGAGAGCTCTTCAGACTTTCCACTTTCATGCAGATATTTTAGGACTTGTTCTGGAAATTATAATTTTCATTGGTATTTTGGTGCCTTCTGTTTTACTATTGCTCAGGACAGCTTCCTGGAAACTAAAGGAAATGTCATTCTCTCTTTAGTGGTTCTGAGGCAATCATTTTTCTCTCTCATTCTAAGATCTCTCAGGTCTCAGGAGATCAGGGAACAGTATGATCCTAGCAAAACTCAGTAAGTGTTTTGTCAAAGTGTAAAATAATCCACTTATTTAGCTTTATTTCACAACTTTTTTTTTTCAAAACTGCAGACAATAAGGAAGGCCTATAGAGCTTCTTTCATAATAGTTTTACTCCCAGAAGCATATGAAATAAGATCCTTTCTCATGAGAAAATATATAAAAATGAATAACATAGAATTTGACATCAAGCATTTCTGGGAAAACTGATGTGATATGAGATTTCACATGATTCGTGCCCTGATATTTGAATGGAATGAACTGAAAACTTTCATTGCACCAGTCATAAACTTCAGGAAACTTCAGGCTTAGATCTTTCCTGTTTGCCACAAGTTATCATTGCTTGATCTCAATATCTTATTCTTTACTTTTTTGAATTTTCAAGTAGTAAGTATGACACATGAAAGGATATTGCCAGCTGTAAACGCATTAGACATTTGCCATGGCACTTGTCATTATTTTTATATTTAACTATTTTTACATGTATATGAGACTGTAGAGCATATTTTTATCCAGGAAAGCTTTGCTGAATATATGTTATTTTTCTACCGTGCATGGAATTGTGATTTGATTTAGTTTTACCATCTTAGATTTTACCATTTACCATTTACTTAGATTTACCATTTGACATTTTACCATCTTTATTTGCTCTGATGTTTTAAACAAATCACTTTTCTTTTTCTATGAAAACTGGCAAAGTTATGTATAACATGCCCATAAATCCAAACAAATGTGGTTTTTGCTTCATTACTAGTGACATACTCCTAAGCAATCCAGAGTAGGTGGGAGACAGAAGAGAATCTGAATCTGCCTCTGTAGCTCTTCCCTAAGCCACGTTCTTCCCTAAAGTGAAAACAGTGCTGAAAAACATCTAGGCTGGCAAATTTTCTGAGGTGTATTTTAATCTTTACTACCAGTCTAGACAGTCACAAAGTGTGACCCTCTGCCACCCTACAGAAGAGAACAATTGATTTTGTGTCATAATTTAGATAGGTATGTGCAAACGTGTATGAGTGTATTTGTGAACCTGTTATGTCCTAATTCTGATAAAATATTCATGTCCAAGAACGATTCAGGAAAGGGAATGACACAGATTGGAAAAGTTTAAATAAATGGCATTCCAAGTGGATATGCTGTTGTGGGGGATGCACCACATGTTAATTAATCAGCACCATTTTGTTTGCACTCAGTAGCTGAGTAAACATGGTGTGTTCTGTACTGGTTATCTTTTACCACAAATATTTCAGTGAAGCCTACTGTTGTCATATTCTATGCAGTGTCTTAAATACTTAAATCCTTAGCAGAAAGTTTGCTTGGTCTTATAGTTTTGTAATCTTGGTTTTATAGGCTATATATTTTTCATTTCCCTTCCCTTCCCTTTATATCATGTTGGTTAATTAAAACAGAATGAGACAGAGTGGTAAAGCTCTCCAAGATATCCTTTCATTAATAATATTGCAAACATAAGCATTTAGATACGGAGAAGATCCCTTTAGTCCCTTCTGCTTTTGCAATATGAGTCAGTCACATTGTTAGACCTGAGATAATCCACATGAGAAAGTCTTGCATCAAACGAGATTTTTCCTGTTCTCCTGCTCCCAAGGCATATCTGTTCTGCTATATTTCAGTGTTATTCTTAATTTCTCAACCATTGTGTGATCACTGCTGTTTTACACTTTGATTTATAAAGATCGTGAACTGTACAAATATGTTTCTTTCTGGAATAAGAACACAGCAAGGAAACCTCTTACATGGTGAAACCATGCCACACATATACTCACTCCTCTATATATGATCATCTTTTGAGGAGGGCAACAAATAGTGTTCTTGATGGATTTTTGTGAAGAAAAGGAAAGCAGGTGACAGTTCTCTGTATCAGTACCTTTATTTGAAATCTGCTACATTGTTGAGAAATACCTGAGAAAAATTTTGTGCAAAGAAAAGAAAGAAAACCCTGGATGAAGTGCAGCTGCGTTCAGTTCTATCTATTCTGTCTGAGGCTTTTCTTCACAGGCAGAAAGCAATGGCATCAAAACTGTCCATCATAAACTGTAGATGTAATATAAGCATATATGTTACAGAAAAGTCTAATCCATACCACTTCCCCCCTGAAAATCAAGTGGCATTTTTCATAATGATGGCAATGAACTGGATGAGGCCCATTTATTCCCCTTCTCGCAAAGTGAAGTGGGTACCACTTCCAAAACATTAATGCCTGGAAAGATAATTATATCTGCAGTGTATGTGATAGCTTGGATTCAACAAAGCTTGAGCATGCCTTTCATTGCTTTGCTAATTCAAGATGGAGTTAAAAATATGTTAAATCCTTGTTGAAATTGGGTCCAGTTCTACCCAAAAGTGCACTTAAATATTTAAACTAGTTCAGGGCTATGGAAGTTTGCCAGCTTCAGAACAAAGCACCTTTTAGCTCTGATTTTTTAATCGCACTGAATTTGACCCTCTTTTATTGTCATTTTTGTTACTTTCATAGATGAAAAAAAATCATTTTTGTAGTTAACTTGCTCCCCCTGCCTTGTTCTTAAAGTAGTGCTGTCTTTGTGTTAGCAATACAAAAGTACTTTGGTGCATAGTAAATAACTGGTGATTAAAAAAGAAACAAGACTGCATTTACAGTACAAGAGTCTTCACACACGCTGTGATCTGAAAGGAAGTATTGGAAGTTATTTTAACTCTATATTATCCTGAAACAGATAATACTTTAAGGAAAGTATAAATGCAAAACAACATACCAAGCTATGATACTGAGAATTTCAACATTCTAGCAAAAGTAGTAAAAATATTCTGGATTTTAGGTCATTTTCTCAAAAACATTTTAAAAAAATTGGTGAATAAAAACCGGATTTCAGATTAGAAAGCTTATTGTAAAACAAGCTATTTCATGCTCTATTTAAATAAATTCCATATGTAAAGAATCCATGGTTGTAAAGTAAAATCTCCTAACATCAGAAAATTCTTCCCATTTCAGGGCATCATCTATTGTGACATAAGTAAAGAATTCATTTTTTCTTTCCCATTCAGAGTCAGATAATGGCTCAGTTTACATAATAATAAAAAATTTAAGACTTCATGTTCTGCAATATTTTCTCAGACTTCAACTGGGATGAAAATGTCAGTGGGTTGAAATTATTTGTGAAATACATCTCCATCCGCATAATAAACTCCTGCAGATATTAAGTGGCCGAGTGATGGACAACTGAAATGGCAACAGTGTTTTAGCTGCTGAGGGAACAGTGCATCCCTGGCAGACCAGGAGCAGAGTCAGCTCTGAGGCTTCAATAAAGCCTAGTGGAAGCACCCTGCGACAAAGAGGTGAGGACCAAGATCCAGTTTCTACTGTTCTTTGGCATATTGCTGGGGACTGAGATCAGATAATTTCCACCTACCATGCAAAAATAGACAAGCCTGGAACCATCCCAATGAAACCAGGAAGAAAATTATTAAGTCAGAGAAGATAGGATATTTAACTTCCCAAAGAGCTAAGGTGGGACAGAGGAAGAATTATACGAAAACGGACTGCAAAGAAAGCTCTGGTGATTCAGAAGGATTACAGAATGATTCTGGATCTAAATCCAGAGACCCTGAGCAGCTGTATTAACACAGGTAGGGCTTCATTATTTTGTTTACTGCTGCATAAACCCCTGCTTTATTTTGTACAGAAATAAACTGCAAAGTTTGTCCTTCTGGATTCAATAAGTTACCTCTAACATTTGTCCCTGAAGAGTTGGACTATAAACCTGGAATATAAACCCTGAGAATGGCTGTGCTTATGTTCTGAAAAAGTCTGAGAGGGTTAATTTCAGGGGACAGAAAACCGAACTGTCTACTCCAGCTACCAGAGTAATTTTATTGGTAGCATCACAACAACAGAAATATATACAGAGATGCTTTCACCGGGTCAAGTGGCTGCTTAGAAAGAGAAATTTCAGGGCACACAGAGGCACTCAGACATAAGATCCTGAAGAGAATGCAGGATGGAAAACTTTACTATGTCCATACATAGTGAGAGAGACTGGCCCCTTTTCCTCCTTTATCCAAATGTACTTACAGGGGGTGTGTAACATAAACCTGACCCTGATTTTTGAAGTCTCTCCTCTTGGATTGACTACACAAGAAGATATGCCACTACATATATCTATACAAGATGAGAAAGCATAGTTTGATGGATGATGCAGAGGGTATGCTGCTGTGATTAAAATACATCCCTGGCTTGTGACTTGAGACCTGAATCTGAGAAACTTGACAAACAATCCATGATAAGTTTGCCTGTTCCCCTGTGTTGCTAACTTATTCAACAGACATGCTGAATTTTATTAAACTTCTATAACATTTATGTGGTTTTACCTTTCTGTGTACTTGTGTCATACAGGTAATAATTAAAATACAATCAATGAGCCAACTCCTTGATAAACCTTTTCTACATTTCAAAGCATACCTACTGTGCCATAAACTTCTGGGTTTTTTCCCTCCTTATGTGGACTAAAACTGGTTATACCTTATGGCAATAGCTTTCCTGCTGCCAGTTTAGTTACAATTATTTATATTGAACCAAGAAATAAAATAACTTCCCTGCTACATAAATAGTGCCCATTACCAGTAAAACTAGTAGTTCTTCCTGCCTTAGGCAGTGATCTGAACCTATACAATCCATCCTCTAGCCAAGTTTTTCAGTAAAGCCTGCATTCTAATATTCTGTACTTGCCCCATGAGTCCATTTCCTAGATAATTTCCTACAAAATGTCCTCTTTCTGCTTCTTACAAACAGTGGAAAGATTGGTGGCATAGTAAAAAGTAATAATAATTCTAGTACAATTGGCAGTCAGTTTGGGAGATTGGATGCAGCTGACATCTGAGCACTTAAAATTAGCTATTGTCTGTCAGTCATATTTATTTTATTCTTTCTGGATCCAGACTCAATGTTATTGATTTTCAAGGGGGAAATTGTGCTCAAAAAGAGTTTCTGTTATGAACCCAAAGTGAGTGATGAATAAGATGTTTTTCTGCATGTGTGTGGAGAGGAAGATGGGGAAAATTAGGCATTAAAACCCAGTAATTAGGCAGTTAAGTGACAGCACAAAATCTGTTAAACATACTGTAAAATTAAATTAAAAATTTCAAGACCATTCCAGGGAAATTCTAAGCAGCAATTAGGATTTAATTTTTGCAGTGTTGAAAAGAGTTAGAACTCTTTTTTAAATCAGGCAAATTATCAGGGGAAAGCACTGTCACTGGTGCTAAGAGAAGGCGCAGGAGTCTTGTCTGTGAAGTGAGGCCAGCTCCTGAGAGGAACTCACAGATGAGCTGTTCCCATCCCTTTCCCCGGCTAAGGGTGTGCATGAGGTTGGTGGCACTGAGGCTCCTTGCTGCCTGCAGGGGAACAGCCACCCTCCTGCTAATTTAGCTGGAAATGTTCTCTGCGTGGTTTGAGCCTGTGCTCTCTTCCCTGTCCTGCACATCCATGTGCTTGCTTTTCCCACAGCGACAAAGAAGACCCAGAAAATTTACTAAACCGAGGTGTGATAGCTCTGCCCCACCACTGAGAGCCCAACACTAACCCAGCAGAATTAGCTTCAGCTGCAGGGCACAATAAGGATTGAGGTGTGAGGCTCCAAAAATATGAGGATATGAGGGATATTTCCCTCCCAAACCCCTGTTCTGACAAAGGATATCAGGATGAGGCATCTGCTCACCACCTACATCCCTGGCTCTGAGAAATCCCTCAGAGAGAGCCTGCCTGGCCTAGCACACAAGGGGTGCCTGAGAAAATCGCGTGGAAGAAACCTGTGCCCTCAGGGCAAAAGGACACTGATATTTTGTAAGGGTAGATCGCTCTCAGACCTGCCCTGCTGGCACAGCTGGGGAGACAATGCACTGCACAGAAAAAAGGAAATAGCAGCAGGATTTGGGATGGGGCAACATAAAACAGGATAACTGAGGAAGATATGTAAAAAAAATCTTAAACTCTGATTTCTCCCTTCAGAACATTACCACTTGTATATCTCCATGAAACTATTCTGTTTTATAGCCAAATACTGGGGTCTCAAGTCCTGTTTCTGATGACTGTCAGGGAGGTGATTTTTTCCAGCTAGAGAAAACTGGAAATGTTTGAAAATATCCACTTTGAAAATTAAGTAATAGAAATTTATTGAGGCTGATTTCCTAGAGCAGCTGTCAGCTTGCAGATCCAGAAGTTCTCATAGGCTTCCAAACTCCATATTCACTTTCTTTGCTTTCTCTTTATACATATACGTATATGGAGATTAAAATAGAGTATGTTGAATTAGGCAGGGGTTTCTTAACCAGTGACACTAAGATCAGGAACATATGTGATGTAGATGCATTGTGAGATGACCAGCTGTGTTCTCAGTCTGTTCAGTCTGTTAAGAGGAGTAAACCTTCAGCTTTAGGCATTCTTGGGTACAGGTTGTCATGTAATAAGATATGGGGAAGAAAATGAAATATGAAATTGGATCATGTATTTAATTTACTGTACTAATAGGCAACAGTCTTACGATGTTGCCAAACAAGCATATTTAATATTTTGCTCTGGTGAGTTATTCTGATAGTAAATTAATTTTCAGAGAACTGGAGGAGAAGCAAAAATGCAGAACTCAAAGCCTAATGCTCTTTAAAATTTTTAAGGCAAACTAGATACTTAGAAATGCATCAGAATAGATAAACTTATTTTATTTTTCCATAAGAAGCCATGCCAGTTTCCCCCCTTTCTTTATCTTAAGTAGATTACTGTCATCACCACTCTTGGCCAACAAGCAGACTCATTGGAATATTTTTCCAACATGAACACAAATATTGGATGCAAGCAGGTGGAATGAATTAATTATAAGCATATGGTTCTAACATAACGATTTCTACAGTGTGCTGTTGAGACTTCCAAGGGTCTAGCTATACAACACACTTTGGCAACAAAGCTGCTTTAAGAAATTATTAGTGACATGAATATAAATGTTTGTGGAGCCAGACTTACTGAAATGATCCAGGCTGAACACCCTGCCACACATGCACATTCCTGGGACAGCTTTCAGCTGTAAGCCATGGCTGTGGTGTGGTTTACACTGTTTCCCCAGCTGGGTTAGCTGAGGCAAACACAGTGTCAAACAAACACAGCAAGCAGGGATGGGGAGCCCTGGTGGGGAAATGGTGCTTCCCAGGCCAGTTTCAAACAGTGCATTGTACAGCCATGCAATATGTGCTGCAATAGCCCACATCCACTGTGATTCTGGGCTATGAGTCTTTCTGTGGCAGAGACAACTGCAGGTGCTCCTGGCTTGCACTGATCCTTGACCAATTCCCAATCACCCCAACTGATGCAAGCTATCAATCACTTTTTCAGTGGAGAAGAGCTCTGAGATACACTACTGAAACAGTCTGAATTAGAGAAAGATAGCCAGAAAACAATCTTAAAGGAGAAAAAAAAGGAAATAAAAAGATCCCAGACCCATACAGGAGGATCAGCTGGAGACAAGAAGCAGCAGAGGAAGTGTGGGCTGGCCACTGCTGGGGTGCCAGAACCAGGCACAGCTCAATAGCGCAGAGTCTGGTGCAGCACCAACTACCCTGCTTTAGACTAGTATAATATGGTTTTATACTCTCCACATTTTAATATGGGAGTTCCTGAGGGGTTTTTTGATAGTTAATATAAAATGTAGTCAAACTACAAATATAATGAGTATTCAGGTTGTTATTCATTATATTGGGTTTTAGTAATTAAACAGAAATGAGATGTGGCATTTTTGACGATGGCTGTGAAGCAGATGACATCATAAATAAATAAAAATTATTAGATTTTTACAATCCAATCTAAATTCAGATAGGAATTTCTACCATTATTTGTTTAAAAAAAGTTTGCTTGTCTTTTCAGTGCATTTTTATGATTACCTAAGAGCTCAATTTTGAACTCCTACTGTGAGATCAGCACTTTGAAATATCAGATCCTCTTCTCAAAGGGCTCAAATGCAGCTTCACATGGAAACTAGTTTCTGTAAATGTTTTTAAAATCAGTCTTTACATTCAGATTAATTCTTCTGATCTCAAGCCCTGGGCAGAATGACCCAATATGGCACCTCATAGGTACCATGGGAGGAAAAGAAGCAAAAAAAAGTTAGAAATCAGTGCCAAATACTTATTTTCTTAGCAAATATTTCACATATGAATGATCACAATGATTTAGAGCAAAACAGACAAAAAACCACTCTGACAACTAACAAAAACCACTGGCTTATGTGCAATCCAGCAGATGGTGCTATGATGCAATAAACTGGTTCTAGAGTACAAGAAATACACTGCATGTAAATATCTTTCTCCTTTACCTGGTGCTGCTGCTTTTTTGATGGCTGGGTTGGCTGCAGGAGCTTTTGCCGGCTCTTAAAAAAAAAGAGAAAAATTCAACCATTTATTACAAAGCATTAAGTCTTAAAACCCCACAGAAATCTGAGGTAAGGCTTCCAGTGAGGAAGCCTGTAACAATTCTTTTAACTGAAGAGTTAAACAAAGAGATTACCCAAAGGGAGAAGAGCTGAGTTGTCTTCTCTAAACTCAAAGGCAACAACAGACTAACCAGCTGAAGGGCTAGTAAGCTCTGGTTGTTAGGCACTGAATCCCTTCTTTCAGCTTTTTCTGCTTAGTTGTTCAATATTGATTGGCAAAGCAGAGGAAAGGAGGCATGTGGAGGTTTCAGCATGACCTTGCCCCTCAGGCAGCAGCTGTGTGCTGGGAGCCTCTGCCTCTGATCTTGCAGTTATGAGAGCAGAAGGTCCTGAACCAGCTCTGTCAGCTGCTGGGGATTCACTCCTGTGAATTCAGTAATTGTACTGCAGGGGATCCCACAACAATTCAGAGTGGCATCCTGTCCCCTAATCTGAAATTTGTCCTGGTTGAAAGAGGTGAAATTGGGCTGCTTTTGCAAAATACATCCACAGACTTGGCTATACAAGGAATCTCCCTCCATCCTGAAGAATGGAGGAGCATTAAGAGAGCATCTTCATGTTTGAGCCTGTAACTGAAAGAGTAATTGCTCTGTTCTCCTAGCAAGCAGAGGAACACATCCTCTCAGGCCATGCAGCTGTAGGCCTGCTCTTGGCCTTTTCATGAGCATTTGCATTATACTCTCTTTGTTTGTAGAGCATGTCCTTGCAGAATGAAGGTCCTAATGATGAATGAATGGTCTGTGCATCCCCAAGTGGATTTGGGGAACCTAGCCCCATGTAGAAGAACCTGTTACCTACTAGATTTATTAACTCTTTATTAGCATTTAGTTAATTGCTTTTATCCTCAGGAACTACCAAAACAGACTGTACTTAAACTACAATATTTTAACAAATATCCATAAAATAAATTCCACCAACAGTCATAAAGGATTTTTTGTATCAGCTAGAAGGTACTTTAAATTAAAATTCACGTTTTCATATCTTGAGAGGAAATAACTAATCATTTTAATCACAAGGTGAATTACAGAATGCCAAAAAAATGTTAGTTAATCCTTCACATCTGCCACTGTATTATTACAATGAAAAAGAACATGGCTAAATCAGGAATGTAATTTTGGATCCTTCCCCTCCAGTCTTTTGAGAAGTTCATAAAAGATGCATCAGATTGTCTTGTGAAACAGAATGAAAACAAAATATAGTTTGCATGTGTGGCATTGCTTTATTTCCATCCATTTAAAAGCCCACAGCTGATAATTATATCCTAACTTAATTATTACCACAGCATTGTAATTTTTCAGGGTGCTCACTCCTCCTTCAGGGAAATTTGTAAAAGACCTTGAAGGAGAATTTACTCAGTATCATTTTTCCAAGTGCCTGTTTTTGCAGAAGTAAGAGATCCAACACACATGTTCTACAAATGTCAAATGGACCTGATAAAAAATTTCAGGCCTCTTTCATTTATCCCCTTCCGAGCTCTCAGCTAGAATATGCTTGACAGTGATTTTTTTTTCATAACATCTATGAAAACAAACTAAGTTAGGATCCTTTTTGTTCTACAAAAAATTTTATTTTGATTTTAAATATTTAATTTCTGAGCAACTAAAATAATTTTGAGAAAAAATAGAATTAAGGATATGTTTGACTACAAAATTCTGTAATTTATTTAATTTTTATATAACTTTTTGGTAGCACTGAAACAAATTTGCATAAGAACCCAATGTGCAAGCTTTCTTTTCATTGTCAAAAGAAATCTTTTAATAAATTGCTGCAAAACTGAGCATGGCAGGAGATTCTTCTGCCATACAAGTCATAAGAGATCATACATTAAATTGACAGTCAGTACAATCTTTAATTGTGAATTTGGATCCAATTTCGAAGCCCCATATTTTTCCTAATTTTTCTTATATTCTATACTTTCAGAACAGAATGCTGAGCAGATGAAATCTTACCAAAGAAACTGTCTTACTGTCCTTACTGTGTTGAGGCATTGACGCTTGCAAATTTGCAGAAAAGGAAGACATAGCTCTTCCCTTTTAAATGATACTATGTTCTCAGAGCATTTTCAGCTATTTTTTCAGAAGAACAAATCCGATCTCTCTTCAGCCACAGAAGTTTCTCTGTTGGAACCAGAGGTACCTAGACAGGCAGGGCCCTTTTTTTGCATTTGTGAAGATGAATTTGGTGTTCCTCAGCATGTTGAACTCTGAGTCTTCCCAGCCTATTTATGAAAATGCCACTGAGATCACATTCAGCTGAGACCTCAATTTGACATTTCCTCCCCTATGAAACCTTTGTTTTTGAAGACAGTGATAGGAAAGAGGGGAAGGCAAAACTGTCAGTCACAAAGAGGAACATGCAATTAGAAGTAGGATAAGAATGGATCTAGAAAATAGAAGGCAGCTGAAGTCAAACATGTAATTTTTCAATTATAAACGGTGTAGTTACTTTCTTCTCTGTATTTTCACCAACTCAATAACTATTATTTTTGGATTAATGGAATGCACTTTTTGAAACAGCATGGCATATAGAAGAGATAGTTTCTTACTTTTGAGTTCTTTGGACACAACAGCTCCTTTTTTATCTGTAAGAGAAAAAAACCCAAACACATAAGCATAAAAACATAGTAAAGATAAAGGTAGGCAGAAAACTGCAGTGTGTGCTTTGGAGGTGGAACAGCTTATTTGCTATAAAGTGCATTGGAGTGATACAGTGATTCATTTCACTTCTGTTTGTTTTGTGGTACAGTGGCACTAATTTAACCCTAAATGTAAATATAGGAAAGCCTTTGTGACCCTGAACACTTGTTGAATTTTGGTGTGGTAATATGTGGAGTTTGACATATGGTTGAGTTACCACAGCTTACATGCAGTGGCTGAGCTATGGTTGTTCACCATAAGCACGTTGTCAGGCTGCAGAAGCACAAGGGAGGATGTGCTAGGAGCCCAAGTACAGAGACATAATGAAAGGCATCCTCTTCCTGCAGTTGTTGACAATCACACATCTGAGGCCCCGTTTGGAAGATTTTCCACCTAACACCTTTTGAACCTGGAGAAACTCAGTCCCACATATGGTCCATGTAAGGGCAGGCAAAATTTGCCTCTGATCGACTTGAATAAAATTGAAATGACTTAGCTGTATCAAAATGCAGCATGGCCAGTCGATCTACCAGAGAGACTTAACTGGGCTGTTCAGTCTCACCTTCACTTAGGGTAGGATTTTCATGCAATTTTTGTAGGACTTCCTTTTCTGATGGCTGAGAGATTTGGAATCTTTACTGAGGTGATATAAGTGTGCAAAAATACTGAGACAGCTTCTCACTATTATAATTCTTGGTGCTATTCTACCTCAGGGCTTTCAACTGGGTACAAAAATCACCCATTTTTAGAAGCATACTTGGTGCCTCACATACCTTTCTCACTAGTCTCACCTGTACAACCAAGAAATGATTCATGGGGATCCTGTGAGACAGGAGCAAAGGGATGCATAGAGCAGTGGCAGAAGGCACTCCCCCGGATGGTTATGAGGAAATTAACATCCTCTCTAATAAGCTATAATGTGCCTGGAATATAGGCAAGATAATGCTTATGTCCATGACATATATGAATGATAAATGAATTGTGCTCTTAAACACTAATACAAGAAATACTTCAGGGCAGAAACTGTCAAATTAAATTGCTTGCAAACCCAAGCCTATCCCATTACCACTAATAATACAAAGTTGCTTCTGTTTCTGTTGCTTCCTAAATTGCTGTGGAGAAGTTGATATGAGATAAGGTAATGCAAATGACTGCCAAGTAGTCTAATAAAAAATCTTGAAAAATTCGGAAGAAAATATATTTCTACTTGGGTGATATGCTGCTCTGAACTGAAATATTTCTGGGTTAATCCTCTGCTTCCACTAACTCTCTGTGAAAGCATGTTCTGCAGGCATTACTTCAAAGTATGATAATTACCACATTTAGATGAAATTAATCATGAAACAGCTTCCAGCCATGTTATCTGGCTAAGGAGCCTATTGAAGCCTTCAAGAAGTGCCTATTAGTTGCCAGATATGGAAATTTTGAAAGGTATGTATTGCAGTGATATGAATCATTTATCACAATAATCTTCCACTGCTGGAGGTTATAAAAAAAAAATAAATTGACAGCATCATTTACAATAACAGACTGGATCTAAATAAAGCCCTCAAGTTCTTTATTTCCTTTTTCATATAAGTTGCCATTTATTAGGACAACATACTTTCATATATTTTAAACCCATAATTTATTTTGAGAGAATCAATGTGTTTTCCCATCATCTGAAATATAAAACACACAGTAAATATAGTAAATAGCAGGAAAATTTTTCCAGTAAGAAAATCTTACAATCTGGGGTGTTTGTGTATTTGTTTTGTTTTGTCTTTAAAATGCAGAAAAATTAGCAAGAATTTATTCTGATAGCATATATTAATATGAAAATGTAACTATTGTAGGATATTCTTTGGATAATGTAGGATATTCTTTTCAAGCCAAAGTGTCTCACATTTGATTTCTAAAGCCATATTTATCCAACTAGGCCAGTGTGATTTACAGAAAATTGTCCAGAGGAGGTTGTGTAGAACCTTGATATATGGAGTTACCTTTGAGGTATATAACATTTGCATTAACCCAGTTCAATGAAATAAATGACCTATTTGCAAAGAAATGAACAACTGGTACATCTTAGAGAAGCCATGAAAACTGATCAGGACTTTTGAAGTCCCTAAATATGGTTACCTGCTATAAGGCACAATTAACATATGACTTATCAACTCAATGGAAAACAACACCAAAAATGAATTGACTAATGAGTTATATTGGTGAAATCTGAGACTATGAGAAATTTGTGTCATTCATTTTTGCTTTGCACAGGTCTAGGCTTTAACTTTTAAACTATGGGAGTGTGGTTGGGAACATAGCTTATATTAAATCAGATTTTAATATTTATTATGTCTTTTTCTTAAAAACAACAGCCATGTGTTCTCTTGCTTCTTGGTGACTATTTTTTTTTCCATGCTAGTTAAGAAGAATTTCCAAAAAACAATTTCTTCAGAAAGTTTTGAAGACATATTTGTATTTAGGTCTTCTTAAAGGACTCCTGAAAACCACCCAAGTACTGTGAATTTCAATATTTGGGTACCTCTGACAACCCTATCCATTGCTTTTTCTTGAAAAAACCTACAACTGACTTTGAAATGCTAAGCTGATGACATAATTTATCATCTGTGGAACAATGTGAAGCACCCCTTTCTTTTTAGAATTATTCTCCAGAGGTATGTGAAGACAATTGTAATCTGGTTGATATTCTCAAGAAGTAAGCATGTTTGTACAAACTCTCCTCAGGTGAATGAACAGGTTTTTCTTTTACTGACTCTTGTGAAAGACTAAAGTACAGTAATACTTTAAAAATTAATTTATTAAAAAACACCAAATATTTAAACAAATATGGTCTGACTTTGTTCTTATCTCTACAGGCTAGAACGATTCATTTTGAATTCAAACTAGGTATGAGCATTTGGCAGCCAGCACAGATGTATCTCGGTAGAACAGCAAAACAGTATTTTATTTTTTTGCCTCTTTTTAACACAGAGCTCGATCTTTTCCTCAGGCCTCGATCAGCATTCCTTTGAAGTAAACTACCAGTACACAGTAGCTACAAATGACATCTAAACTACACATGGGGCAAGAAAAAAAAATCCCTCTAAGCTTATATAGTGCCTTTCATGGCAGTGAGTCCCTAGGAGGTTGGTAATAAGCTATCAGACAAGGATGCCCCAGTGCTCTGGTACACAGTTTGGTTGTTTGAGTTTAAACAAACTTCCAAAATGGAATATTTCAAACACTGCTCTGAAGTGAATTCCAGATCTGTGGTTCACAAAACTTTTACACTTTTTTAACAATGAATTTATAATACAGTGTACATTGTACATTTCAGAACATGAGATCTTCAGCAGCTCCATGCAACCTATAATTTTGATAACTGGAAGAAAGTTCTGGGAAATAAATGGATCTCAAATTGTACTCTCTTGAAAGGCTTCTCTGTGTATTTTTTCCTAGAAATCTTTCACTCAAATGTACATAAGGATATTAAAAAATCTTAAAGTATTATTCAGATAAATGAATATTTCAGAGACAGTATATTGATAGCCTGGATAATGATGCACCATGTTAAAACAGCTGGCTAAAACCCTTCTTATTATTAGAAACATTATTGTGTATGTTGTATCTAAAACAACCTTTCAATTTGTAAGCTTACAAAATAGCATGTCGATAATATCAAATTTGCAAACAGAAACTAATTTCAGCACCAGTGGACAACCACAGTGTCCAAATTGAATGGTAGCTGATACCCTGATCAAACATGGTGTAACCCAATAGGTTCCTCTACGGCTGATCTGGACTAAGTACCAAGACCCTGGGGAATCACTAGGGTCCTCTGGAAGGTATGATTCACTGGTATGAACCAAAAGCTAATGAAAAAATTAAAATTTTAAGCAGTCACTGAAGGAGGAATTCTCATCCGAAACCTCAGCCAACACATTCCACTTCTTCTGTTTTTCACCAGATGATCATGTACTAGAATGGACTTAATTAAACCCCACTGACTGGCTAATGGTCTATACATACCCACAGAAAACAGATTGCGTGGTGAAAATGCCATAGTTCTCCAAGCAGAATGTTCCTAATGAGACTCACACAAATCTTGCCTCATTTCCTGGTTCTATTGTTTATTTTGACATAGGTATTCAATTCATCTTGTGATTGAAAATGAACAAATAAAAAGAGAAGATGGTAGAAAAATGAACAGAAACTTCAAGAATCAGAAAGAATGGTGTTGAAAATAAAAGTAATATTTTCCAGTGCTTTGAAGTCAAAACTGTGTTGATTTTTCAGAAATAAAACCAAAAAACACCTGGGTGTTACTACACAGCAAAGCACAGTCAATTGAGTGCATGCTTTGGGAGCTTGGTTCTGGCTTTGCAAGTACAGTGCAACAGCAGAGCTTTCATGACACTGCACATTACAAGTATGACAGCTAAGGTTCCCTTTGCTGCCCTGAGCCAAGGTTCATGTGACTGGAAATAAAAATGATAGCAGGTGGCATCTGATGGCTGAGAACTTCCATCATGTGAATGGAAAACATAATTAAAGTCGCCTAGAGACCAGCCTCAGTACAGTCTGCTCCCAAGCTAGCAGATGTACCAGAATTTAGAAACAATTTATTAAGTGGCACTATTTGCAATTAATGTGATTTACAGTGATAAAAGAGGAACATACCCCAGATAGCTGAGCATATAGTAATTAAACAAGAATTTTCAAACTTCCTATTAAAATATACTGTGGTTTAACACTTTTTAAAATTTACTTGGAGTTCTTAAAAGTATTTTCCACAATACAATATTGATTTCAACTAAAGTACCAAAAATTCTGAGAGGTGTTCAATCCTGCCGTGTCTTTAAGAATTTCTTGCTCAGTTATTTTTTAATTTATATTCTTTTTGATAGTTTTTCACTAATAGCATAGCATTACTGAAGTATTTTTTACCTTATCACATCTAAAAGCTTTTGGGAGTATTTTTAAATTTTGATTTCTCTCACTTCTGAAACAGCAGATGCCCACATTTAGGGATGTTTTATCAGAGTATCTACCCTTTCTCATGTAATGTCTCCATTTAACAACAAAGATTTTAAAAATTCCATACAGCATGGAAATAAAGAAATAATATTTCTTCTTCTTTGTGGACTTAAACTCTAGAAAGCCTCTACCAAAACTGCTCATACTAAGGTACGGTTAAATTTTTAATATGCCTTAACCCTCAAATTTGACAGTGTAAAAGAGCTATTTAGAAATATTTCTCCCACACGCAAAGTTCTGTGTTTGGACCAACACTTGATTTTGTTCCCTGTCTTAATCACTGAGCATGGTATTGCCATATGCTCTGTGACAACTACTGGCAAAAATTCCTCTTGCCTTTCCAAAACAACATTTCTTGGTGGGCATGAGAAAGGCATCTCACTGCACCAACGAGGCTGAAGTTGTGCACAAGGGAAAGCAAAGTACAGTGCCACTACTGCTTCAGAGCTGTTCCTGATCCATTTCACGACAACAATAAACTCCCTGACCAGAGTTTAACTATCTAGCTTTGACAATAATGGGATTAACAGGGAAATTTATTGGCAGAGACCAGTAATCCTTGAATCCCAGACTATAGGTTTTGCATTTCTATCTTTCGCCTGCAGAGATTTCCCCATGCAAAAAAGAAGGGAAACTGCAGATAATGTTATTACAGCTGGGTCAAATGGGCAGATGAAGAGTTTCTGGGTGTTAAAATCAAATTTCCTCAAGCAATATGAGACTGGACTATAAGATAGAAGTTTTAAAATGCACTGATAACTGATGTGACATGCAAAGGTCCTTGAATAGTGTAGGGCAATGAAAATTGAGTTATCTAAATAACGTTGATTACAAGAGAAAATTGGTGACAGTACTCTTAAATATAGACAGATCATTTTCCACGCTCTCAGGAAAAACATGCAAACCTTTCCATCCACTCTCTGAGAAGGATACCTTCTCAACTCAGCATTGTCTCTATTTCCTCTCCACTCACAGTAGCAGGCTTTTTGAGAGTTTTTAAATTTCTTTGATGTCTCCAAGTCCCTTCTGATCCCTTGCAGGTGTTGCTTCCTCTCTGCAGTCAGTGTCTCCTTGCACCATCAGGTCTATCACCATTTGCAAAGCAACTCTATGTTCTGTGCAACCAGTGAGTGCCTTCAAGCCCTGGGCACCAGAGCATCAGAAGCAGATAGCAACCTAAAGCCCCCAGAGTTTTTCAAAAAGCGTTTTGGCAACACACATGGATGAAATACTAAATATTACCTCAAAAAGACTTCCCAGGATCATTAAAAAGGTTTGCTCAATAGAGCACAAAAGTAAAACAAGTAGAGGGGGTATGTGAGCACAGAAGTGATTCAGTTACAGTAAGAAAAAGCCTGCACTTGGGGAATGGCAAATTTCAAGTATACCAGTGGTTCATGGTTCCAGTAATTAATTGGTGATTTCTCCTTTCTAATTTGTAATTGCTGGAATGGATTCAGTCTCTCCTACTGCAGAGCAGGTAGAAACTTGTTCATATTAAATACATGCGTATGCATGAACAGTATCCTGGTTGTTATCAGAAATCCTGTGGCCAGACAGACTAGGGCAGGGATCATCTCCCTGTACTCAGCACTGGTGAGGCTGCACCTCAAATCCTCTCTCCAGTTTTGGGCCACTCACTTCTAAAAAATCACTGAGGGACTGGAATGAACCCAAAGAAGGGCAACAGAGCTGGTGAACAGTCTGAACCACAAGCCCTGTGACGAGCAGCTGAGGGAGTAGGTGTTGTTTAACCTTGAGAAAAAGAGGCTCTGGGGGAATCTTATCACTCTACAACTTCCTGAAAGGAGCTTGTAGAAAGATGGGGATTGGTCTCTTCTCCCAGGTAACAAGCAGTAGGACAAGAAGAAATAGCTTCAAGTTGTGCCAGAGGATGTTTAGATTGGATATTAGGGAAAATTTCTTTGCGAAAAGGGTGCTCAAGATATTTTCATATTTCTGAACACAGATGCAGTCAACATTCTCACTTTGTGAAATGTTGTAAAATCTTAAGCAATGAAATGTCCATCCATTCATCTTTAGAGGTGGCACACTACCCTAATTATACTCTGGTAAGTGAGGCAGAATCTATGAGAAAGCAACTTCATGCAGAACATACTGCAATCAAGCTAAAAATCAATTCTTTTATAACCACAGTTATGTATGGCTCTTCCGTTAAAGAACATTTGCCTATTCTATTTTTCTAATCATTCAATAATACTTTATCTGACTTAGTGTCTCAGAGTTACATATAGCAAACCACAAAATTGCCTCTGCTTCTTGAAAAACAGATCAGGAGAACAAGCACAGCCATTGGGAACATTTACTGAAAGGTTAAACAATCGTAACTAGAAGTGTAAAGGATTATATTTTAAGTCAAATACCTCTGATCTATGAACTTTTCTAGGGGAAAGGTGCACAAGAGACTGAAGTATGCTTTCAATTCAGTGACATGAATGTCTTCATCTAATATGTGTTCATCAAAACTTAGTAAAAGCTTTTAAAGCTTTATTTCAAGGTCAAGAGAAAGATATTTTTTAAGTGCAAAGCAAAAGAAAAGAAAAGAAAGAAAATCATCCTGATCTCAGACTCTGAAGACTCCTCCTGACTGACTTTAACTGTGAGTAAAGCCATGAACTTGTCTATTTAGCAACAGCAGAAAATAGCACTGCATAGTTATGTCATTTCAACTGGTGGATGTATCTGTGCATGGACATTTAACATAGAATAATTATCCCAAATATCAGGCCTGCTGACTCAGATACACATCTTATTTTGAGGGCATAGAACAGTTTTCCTTCATTAAAGAGATTAACTTTGTATTGTTTGAGGCATAGGCATGTTCTAATCCTGTTATTTCTGGATGTGACTGGAAAAATAAACATTACATTAATCCCCAGACCAGCATAAAGAGGTTTGAGGAAATAAATTAGATTCTTTAATTAAAGCTATGCCACCCAGCTGCTTGCACAGCACAGGTAGTTATTTCTACATATCTGAAAGTCCAAAGGTAAACTGTTTATTTGGCTGTCTGTGTAGACTTTAGATTATTTATCACCTTCAAGCTTGATAATTTCAAACTTGATAACTTCTCCAAAAAGTTCTTTATGACATTGACACTACAGTGTTAGAAGAGATTGTCTGTCAGACACTAAATTTACTCCTCTGCTTTGCTCAAGGAAGGTTCTCTTGCCAACTCATCAAAAAGTGAGTGGTGGTACAAACCCAAACCTCCTCCATTTTATCTGTATTTGTTAAAGGGTTGACATTTCTAATTCTTTGTCAACCAGATCTTACCAACATCATTCACCATTTGCCTCTCTCACATCTCTCCCTAATTTCTGTAGTCCAAGATGGAAAAGAACAAGCACAAAACATCAGATCTGGACTCAATACTCAGCATTGACTTGAAAGCATTCAACTCCCAATAGTCGGCAAAAGGGCTGCTGAAAAGTGCATTGCATTTATTTGTCTGCTACTAACATTTCATGGACAGGGCAGCTGCCACAGACAGTGAATACTCACCTTCTTCTGTGTAGGAGATTTCTTTCTATGACACATGGGGTGGGGTGTGGGAAGTAAATAAAAATATTTCCAGTATGGAAATTACAGAGGAAAATACTGTTGCTACTCCCTGGATGGAACGTGGTCAACATATCCAACCTCCCCCACAAAATACAATCTGAGGGGGACTAAACAGAGGGTGGAATGGAGTGGAGACACTACAGCCAGATTCTGTCAAAACCCTTGCATAGGAGGGAACTTGGTGGTACTTTCTAGTTGATAAGCCACACAAGAGCTGAAAACCAAGAGATACAGGAAGAAGACCTGCTGTTGAGTCAGCAACTGTGGTAAAATCGCTGTCCTTAGACTGATGCATGTCCCAGTCCTAAGAATATCTCAGACACTATGCTAAGATATCCACCACCAAGGTACCACCATTTCTCACTGAGTAGTGATGTATGACTAAACTCACCTGAGCTCCACCTGAACACACATAAATAGTACAAATTAACGTACACAAATAGTAAATTAAGAATCGGAAGAAGTTAGGAAAGACTCCATCATAACTTCTGGGCTCAGCTGATGGGCTGAATTTCTTCCCCATAGGGATGCATATTGGGTAAGAGCTGTATTCAATGCATGCTGAATGATCATCTCTTTTGTGTATTGCTTTGAATACATTTTTTCAGTTAGACAATATCACTGGCAATCCTTGAACCTTAACCTGTCACAATTTCATTAATAGAGTGCTGTTCTGTGAACTGTTAATGTGAGTCCTTAATGGGTGCTAGCAGTCACTGGCAGAGGTGTCGATGTGGAGGTCCAGGAGGGGGTCTCTCTGTTTGGCCTGTGACCCTGAACAAGTCAGTCAAAACACCCTCTGGTCTGGCGAAATGTTCAGTGAAGAGTCCCCTTAATGGGACACAGACAGACTGGTTGGGCACAAGGGTCTCAGTTTTCCCAGGGCACCGACAGACTAATCAAACACTAAGGGTTTAAGAAAATCTCCTTTTCACATGACAGTGATCAAGGATGAGAAAGGATCAGTTTCCTCTGAAGCTGATTCATAGTAAGGAGGAAATGAGTCTTCCACCTGCATGTCACCCCATCAATTGCAATGGAGAGTCAGACTGAGTCAGTTATTATTGTGAGGTGACGGAGAGACAAGGGGAAGGCAGGAAAACCTTTTTTCTAACTCTTTCTCTCTTTGTATTTCATCTAATTTCTATCTCTTGAACACTGAAACCTGGTTTCCAGGACATGGTTATGTTCTGGAAAGACACAAGTGTTTGGTTTTGTTCTGATATAAATAATGTTACCATTCCCAGCTGAAAAACTCTTTCAATAGGTAATATGGCACAGAAACACCATGGTGACTTTGCAGCCTCTGTACATTTTTGTCAAAAGCAGAGGAAGTGTTTAGGAGCTCAGTTCTCACAGAAAATCAGTGGGAGTTATGTGTCTGGCTTTCTGTGACGTCTGTATGTCCACCACGTGACATGCTGCGTCTTTAGGCATGCATTGAATTCATGTTGTCAATCACTGATGATGATGGAGCATAGAATTCAAAGTCCACTGAGTGCTTTGACATTTTGGTGTAGGACATATTTGAACTGCCTTTTGTCTTCTTTCAACAGCAGACTCCTTTAACAAGTCGCATGAAGACAATGGGGATTGCGTTTCTGCTATGTTTGCATCCCTATTCTGCCAGATTTTTTTTCCCTTCTCCCTCACTGTGAACCTGTTTTTATTCTTCTTTTTTTATCTGTTTGGGGAGATACAATTTGATTTTTACTAAATGGCTATATCTCTCTTGAGGATTTCTGGAAATGTCAATTAGGAAAGCAGGCTTTTCTATTTTTCATGGAAGACTAAATACTTAGAGGATGACTACCAATCATGTGTTCAGCCTAAAAAGGCTTATAAAAGTAACACAAAAAGGAATTTCAGTTTTTCCAATGAACCTTCAAGGCAGTTGTCTCCAGCAGCATTCCTGCATTGACTCTTCACTACATTCTCTTTTAGCTTATTATGTATATCTCTGAAGATATGCCTCCATAATGCTCAAGGCTAGAACACACCATCAGGTTATCTAGTCTGACATTTTGTTGTCAGAGACTCCTATATTTCAGCTAGGCACCTTTCCTGCTGATGTGTATTTTTCATTAGGTAAACAATCATCTTCTGCAGACACCAGGGAAAGCAATATCCACCCTGTGCTGTGGTAGTTTATCACTCTTAGTGTTGAGAACATGTACCTCATTTTCAGTCTGGATTCAGTTAGCTTCAGATCCCAGTTTCATTCTTGTTTAACTGTCGCTTCTGTGTTAAAGGGAGCTATTGTAGCAAGAATCCTTTTTTTTTCTCTTTTTCTGCAAAGGTACTTAGTAACCACAATAACAAAGTCACCTCTTTCTGAAGAGATTAATAGAATAATTTATTCTTCTATGTGAAAAAAATCCTTACTTTGTAAATAACTTGTGACTGTTTTTGTTCTTTCTCCAATTTGAACATGCAACTTCCAGTCTCTTCAGTGCCTTATAGAGAGGTGATACGTGGCCGTGATCAGTATCCCCTGTTACAAGATTTATAATTTCATGTCTTTATGAAAAAATATCAACCTCAATGTTCCATTCACCTTGTCAGTCTTAAAGCTACCTTCCAGATGTAAATGTAAGTGGCAATGTAACATGAGACAGTGGGGAACTGGGCCCTGAGGTTAGAAAGACTATATTTGGGTGTCACAAGAGAATATAACTCTTGAGTAATGGGATAAAACTAAGCAAGGGAATATTTAGGCAGACTGGAATGAAATACTTCTTAACTGTGAGATCTATGAGGTTGTAGAATAATCTTCTGTGGGAATTGATGGAGGCCTAGTTACTTCAGACATTTAGAACTAAACTGGTTAAAGCACTTGGAGGTATTCTGTATGGAATTATCCTGCATTGCCAGAAGGAAGGATTAGATGACCTACTAGGTCATTCCCATCTACCCTGTCTGTGATATTGTTGTACAAAGGCCCACAAATAGGAAATTGTTATCAAAGTCAAGAAATGCCCCTAAACCCTGTGTGTACAAGAGAAAAATAGAGTAAATTGCCTCACTTGCTGGTAACTGTGCAGGAATCCTAATCCAGCATTTCTGTGGGTTAGTAAATGCTACCAGTGCTGATGGCTGCATGCATAGTTTGTGAAAGCAGAAGCATCTACTAATGAAAAAATGTCAGGAAGCTGCAAGTGGATGATGAATAGGATCCAGGAGAAGAGCAGTAGGAAAGGGAAAATCAGAATGGGCCCAACATGCATAATAGGGTCATGAGCAACTTATTAGTCAGGAATGGATTGGCCTGTAGTAGAGAAGATGAAGCCGGGAGATGAAACCTGAAACTGCAATCGTCCATCTGGGAAAACTAGGTGGTTTTTACAGGCTTTGGTGTATGGGCATTGATTCATTTAATGATATTACCCATCGGAATCATAATTAAGATGAAATGAGAGCCAGGGGCTTTGCTAAGGGTTGTACCAACCCACAACGAGCCAAACCTCTGCAGAAATATGTAAGTGGATGAACAGTCTAGCAGAGAAAGCTGTTGAAAGAATATTGGTAAGAAACACCCTAGAGAAGGATCACACAGTTCTAAGGTCGTTATGCTCCTCCCTTGTTTTGCATGTGTGCTTTAACATCGTTTGTTCCTAAAACTGCTCTCAACTCATAACACACTGTATTTCCTTAATTATTGCTCTTATAGATTTGTCTGCATGAGGAATCACAAATCATTGCTTATTTCTGTTGCTTACTTTTTACATTTGTCTCTTGTCCTAATCTTTTTAAATCTAGTTGCAAATAAACACAAACTGTAGGTCCCTGTTCTGGGTTTGGCTGGGACAGAGAAGTAAATTTTCTTCATAGCAGCCTGTTTGATGCTGTGGTTTGTATTTCTTACTCAGACATTGTTAACAAACCAGAGTTTTGGCTATTGCTGAACAGTGCTTGCACAGCATGAGACCTTTTTTTTTTCCCACTCTGTCTGTGCCTGCTGGGGGCTGGGAAATGTTGGGAGAAGACACAGCTGGAACATCTGAACCAAATTAGACAGAGGTGTATTCCCTACGACATAGTGTCATGTTCAGAAATAAAAATTGAGAGTGGAGGAAGAAGAAGGGAAGGATGCCTTCTGCTCCAGCTGGCTGGACATTGGTCTGCTTGGCAAGGTGGTGAGCAATTAGATAATTTGTTTTACTCCTCTTTATTTTGTTTATTAAGCTGTCTTTGTCTCAACCCATGAGTTTTCTCACCTTTGCTCTTCTGTTCACCTGCATGTTGCGTTGATAGGGAGGAGTGAATGAGTGGCTGTGTGGGTGTTTAGCGGCTGGCCAGGGTCAACTTAATACAGTGCATTTTTGTCAATAAAAAAAAAAGGTAAAAAACCCAATCGGACAGGATTCTACCACTCAAAACTCCTACCTTCAACTTGTTGTAGCAGCCATTCTGAAAACAGGTCTGGTCAATCCAAAATGCATCATATCACTTATATGTGCACTACAGTTCCTAAGTAAATCACTTTTTACCTTGTCCTCACACTTTAGCTAATAACCCATAAGAAAATTTGTGAATAAACATGTTAAGTTTTCTGTATGTGACCAGCCACTTTCAAAATACCTTAGGCTCTCTTGTTCTGGTTTTGTAATCCTATTTCTTCCTTGTAAGCAACCTAAATTGTGACAGCCTCTACATCTCACTGGCTATTGCAGATCTTACATTGTGGTCTCTTCCAAAAATACACATCATCCTGTCATCTGCTGACATTTTTTATGTGACTTCTCTCATACAAGGGGACATGAGACACATCACAAAAAAACCCTAGGATCAACATTTATATCCCTGATGAAATATTTGATCCATTGCAGTTAGATCAGCCTGAAGCTTTTCAGTGTGGTATGCATTTACTTCTCTAGATCAGTGAGTTAGCCAAGTGTGGTTTTTTTCCCGAATTATAACTTATATTTTAGGTATATTTTAATTAATTTTTACTTCTCTGACAGTGCTGAAAGCATTTACATTCCAAAATTATTATTCTGAGAATAGTGTCACATTTAGGTGACATTCTAACATATTTCTAGCCATGAAAGCAGTAGGATAAGCAGCATGGGGAGGTAAGTAGTGGGTTCATAATTACTTCAGCAAACTCTTTTTAAATAGCCATATTTGAAAGCAAACAACAAAAAAACCCCTCAGGCATATGGATTGAAAGAAAAAGATAATTTGCCACCAGGTGTCAGTAGTGGTTCTTTTATTATAATGGAAGGCTTAATATCAAGACTGAGAAGGTAGAAGCTGAGCCAAGGAAATCACAAAATTAAATGCAATTTTTGATTGTTATTCAGACCAGGAATTTAAAAATGGTCGTAGGAATTTCTCTTCCTGCCTGTATAGAGGACAATAAAAAAGAAGATACTACTGGTGTATAAAATGGTCTTTCCCCTCAATTTCCTACTAAATCATTGTGGGTTTGTTTTCAAATTACAAGGACTGTCCTTTAAAGGAAATGTATCTGTGGTCAACCCATGCAAAAAGTTACTGGGACCTGGTCAGTCATATTTGCTCTTGTCTGATCACCTCCACTCTGCTCTACCTACTACTAACATTCTTCCTCCAAAGTATGGTTAAGGACAGATTTCTTGCTGTCTTGATCTCACTGGGTAACGGAGTAGCAAGAATAACCTGGTTATCCCTGTTCTGTGGCAGTTATAAGGTACTCTTTTTAACTTTTATGTCCAATATTAACTTTTATTTCACTGCTTTCATGACTGCAGAGTGATTTCACTGCTACAGTGACATAATTAAAATGTACCTCAGAGTCTGTAACTTAAAGCCCCCAGAGACTTTTCCTATTCAGGAGGCAAAGATTTACTGTGGTATCTGAAGAGAGACATCACCACTCCCCTCCTCGGCTAGCACTACCTGGTGTGAAACATATGACACGGTATCATAGATACCATAGACATCATAGATGTCACAGATACATCTTTACCATATTAATATCTTTGTCAATGATCTGGATGAAAGGATCAAGTACCCCTCAGTCAATGTGTGGGAAATACCGATTTGGGGCAGGAGTGTTGATCTGCTGGAGGGCAGGAAAGTTCTGCCGAGGGATCTGGGCAGGCTGGATTGTTGGGCCAAGGCCAATTGTGAGAGGTTCAACAAGGCCAAGTGCCGGGTCCTGCACCTGGGTGACAACAACTCCATGCAGTGCTACAGGCTGTTGGAAGTGTGACTGGACAACTGACTGGCACAAAAGTATGTGGGGATGTTGGTTGACAGCCAGCTGAACGTGAGCCAGCAGTGTGGCCAGCTGACCAAGAATGGCATCCTGGCCTGCATCAGCAATAGTGTGGCCAGCAAGCCTAGGGAGGAGATTGTCCCTCTGTACTTGACATTGCTGAGGCCATGCCTTGAAACCTCTGTTCAGTTTTGGGCCCCTCACTTGAAGAAAGTCATCAAGGTACTGGAGTGCGTCCAGAGAAGAGAGACAGAGCTTGTGAGAGGTCTGGAGCACAAACGTTTTGAGGAGTGGCTGAGGGAGCTGGGGGTGTTTAGCTTGGAGAAGAGGAGGCTCAGGGAGGACCTTATTGCTTCTACAACTGCCTGAAAGGTGGTTGCAGCAAGGTGGGTGTTGGTCTTTTCTCCCAGATATCAAGCAATAGGACAGGAGGGAATGGACTCAAGCTGTTTCAGGGGAGGTTTCGATTGGATATTGTGAAAAATTTCTTCACTGAAAGGATGGTCAAGCCCTGAAGCTGGCTGCCCAGGGAAATGGTGGAGTCACCAGCTCTGAAGGTATTTAAAAGATATTCAAATGTGTAAGGATAGTTTAGTGGGACTTGGCAGTGCTATATTAATAGTCAGACTCAATAATCTTAAAGGTCTTTCCCAACCTAAATATTCTGTGATTGTGTGGTAGATGCATCCAAAAAAGGAGTGTGCAACCACTGCAAGGTAGTTCCTTTATTTGTGGTGTGGCTCCAATGCTCCTTTGTAGGGGCTTGTACACTCTGTTGGGAGCATGCATATACCAACACAACAAAATGGAAGTCAGATCATGCTCCCTGATCTGGGACAAGTAGATCTGCACACCAGAACTGCTCAGGGAGGTACTTAAGTGTGGTGGCCTTAAAACTGAGGTCACTGAGGTCAGAACTGAGGTCAGAACTGAGGGATTCTTGAATACTGGCCCTACTGATAAGGCTTTATGATTTTAGCAAGGCCATTTTCTTTCTAGACATCAGCTGCATTGTCTGATGTCTCTGGTTTATCATTAGGGAAATACTGAAAGTGTACAAAAATTTGGGATCTTTAATCCAGCTAACATTAGCTTAGCTTTCAGAAGATATGTATAAACAGAAGATAAATATGTGGTCAACTGGCCTGGACTACATGTCTGTACCTGAATTTCCCTGTATGAAAAGTGGAGAAAAAGACACTGACTATCTTTACAAAGCAGTTATAAGATTTGTTATCAAAAAATGCAGGAATAACAGGAAGATCATTAATGACAGTTGAAACAGAGTTTCAGGCAGGAAATGCTGTGATGATCCAGGTTGACATCTTTATTGCTTTATAAACTCATTTTACCTATGTGATTTGTTTTGAGAACCCACACAAAGTGAAAAGGGAGTTTGCAGCAATCAAAGACAAGGCTGGTGTGAATATCGTTTCTAGGAAAGCAGATTCAAGCAGGAGCAGGGAAGTTCCAGACTTTGGGAAAGGGACCACCAGGAGAAAAATCTGCAAGCAAACTATGAGTGCATGAAAGCACCAGCCTCTGTATATTCCTTTTCATGTAGGGTTGGACAGCAAAGCTTTAACACAGAGGGTCCCTTTTCTCAGTCAGATTGCAGACTGGAACCCCCTGGTCTGACGTGTCCCATGCGCCAGGACAAACTTTGGGAGGGCCTGGCAAAGGCTTATATCTACTGAGGTGTAGTAAGCCCCTTAACAGGGATTTGGAGATGCAGCTCCTTCTTTATCCAGAGTAGCACTGCATAGATTTTTTGTAAAAGGTTTTGGAGTCTGACTGTGCCAAACACTTGTGCCTGATGATTATGTTTGTTTAAGTTAGACCTGAGTTTGTAACAATGGAATTATCTATTTTTCAGCACAATTAACACTGCTTTTGTACAAGCTAAAGGTCAGAGGATTAATGTGGTTTTATCTACAATGCCTTTTTAAAAGCTAATTAAGAATCATTCAGTTTGCTCTGTACTAAAGACTGAGAACATTTCATATTAGATGACTCTTGATCCTCTTCAACAGCAGAAAGTGAGGGGGGAGAGAGAGAGAGAGAGAAATGGAGGGAGAGCGAATTGGAGAAAGAGTGAGCTGGCATGCAAATAGACAAATATATCAAAGGGATGCAGTTAATGAAGAGCAATAAAAACACCCCTCCATTCTGCTAACAGTAGAGACAAAATTGTCTCTTGGACCAAAGGACCAATCTAAAATATTAATATTCAGTATTTGCAATTACAAATATTCCTTGTTAGAGCAAGAGAGATGGAGAGGAATATAGAGAAGTGCTTCTCTCAGGCTATTACTTTAGAGATGTTTTTATCACTTAGTGCTTTCAGAGCATCTCTTCTTTTCTCTCTCTTGAGCCTGACAGCCTGTACATGCCACCATTCCTCTATGGGGAATGCCTGGTTAACTGAGCCTCCAGCCAGAGGTGAGTCCTCTGGGAGAAAGTATGCAAGAGTGGGGAGCATTAGAGGGGCTTGGGTGCCAGGGGGACCTCAGAGCAGAAGGAGATGCCCACTGGTACAGGGATGGGTGTGGGTGGCAGTGAGAAGGCAGCTTGCCTTGGAAACACCTTGGCTTCATGGATTGCAAAAGTCAGTGGAAGCAAAATGGGACACAAATCAGAGACATTCAGAGGCAATGCAAGAGTTTGAAAACCAGGGTGAGGAGTTAATTTTCAATGCAGTGGCTTCCTAGTCTTTTAAAGGGAAAAGGTAAGAAAATTGCAAGCTGTTCTTTGCTTTTGGATGCTTATCTATTCTGCTGATTCAAGTGCTCAGAGGTTGATTTTCTGTGTCTGTCCAAATTATGTAAAGACAATCAGAAATCAAGGTGCATCATTTCAAAACTGGACAATGCACTACAATTCTGTTGATCAAATATGGCAATTATTTCAGGCTTAAAACACTTCAGGGATAACAATAGGTGCTGCCATCCGAAGGTAGAAAGTGCGCATTCGAAGAGCAAACTGAAAGAGGAATAACAGCAACATGTGTAGCTAAAATATATTATGGATTACCATCCTCTTACACAAAGGCTAGTAAACCAAAAATGCAGCAACCTACAGAGATGATAAAAGGGAGAGAAATGTGCAGATATCTCGGTTTGTCTAATTTGTGTCTTTCTAGCATTGGTAGGATGACTCACTGGATTTAGCAACTGCTTGTGAAGATGAACATATTAATAACTTTATGCTGCAGCTCTGCCATAAAATGTAATCTTTTACAATTCTGTTTTCTCAAGTGAAATACAAGCTTAGAACCAGAATAAAATTACAAAAGATATTTGAATTGTTAGCTTATGTTCTTTTAAAATCTGTTTATGCATTAAAATATGCAACTTAACTAGAGAAAGAATATTCTCTTTCATCCCCATCCCTTCCCCAGTGTGCACAACTCCCTGCTATAAAAGACATATTTAAATATGGGGCTACCAGGATAGCTGTCTGAAGTAATCTGTGTATTTGTGTATTTTGCCAGACATAAATTACCATTTTTCTTCCCATCCATAAACGCTTGAATAGGAAAGCTTATGAAGACCACATATGATTCAGTGGCAAAGAAACCAATTGCTTATTGAAATTTGCATATGTAGCCTACTAAATTAGTAAACAATGGGATATAGGTCCTTTCAGCTTTTGATAACAATCAACAGATTTAAATAATTAGAAAAGAGAGCACAAGGCTTGCCTTGAGGACATAATAAATATAGCCCTGAATATTTACATCCTATTTTGAACCTCTCTCTGTGGCTTTAGGCATTACACTATTTTACAAAAAGGTTAATCTGATTACTTGAGGGCTTGCAGAAGGTTATATAGAAAGTGACAGATAAAACATCAGTTGGAATCAGTGTTCCTAGGTATTCAGATGGTGACCAGCCACTAGACTGAGCATTTTGTTTCCCCTTGATTTTAATGAGACAGTTTTGCAGGCTGTGTCACTTACTGGAGACACTTGCACTTCTGCATTAAGCATACTTGCAAATTTGGGGATTTAAAACAATGGAGAAGAAAAATTGCAGCATTTTTAGTCTAGACAAGACCCAATTGTTAATTTCTAATCTTATTGAAATATTTATATTTTTATGCATGAAACAATCAATTAGGTTTAGGATATTCACTAACTTTAAAAAAATTCTTTTATGGGCATGAATAAAAATTCAGAAATATAACCATCTATTTTCTTCCACACTTAGTGGTTTGATATGGTAATGCTACTTTTTATTACTTAAAACTATCCAAAAAAATAATTTATGGAAAAATATATGCTTTCCATTCAGTCTTTGCCATGTAGCCTTTGGAATTAGTTATGCTCATGATAGATTTAGTGTATGAGTGAAAGCAATGTTTCTGATAGATTTGTAAAAGTCACAAGATCATAGAACAGAAAAATACATGTATTATAAATAAAGATATGTATATAATATAATATAATATATCATGTCATGTAATGTCATATCATACAAACACATTGCATATATATCTATATATCTATATATCTATATACCTATATCTATCTATCTATCTATATCTATGTATAAATATACTGGGATACATCTGTATCTATCTATATCTCCACTTGGATTCTTGAATGATAATGAACTACATACACCATTATCTCAAATGCTTAAAACTTCAAAGTGCTTACACTAAACAGTCAGTTATCACTGCAGAGAAAGTCAGAGTTCAATTTCTTACCTGCTTTTTTAATTTCAGGGACAGCTGTCTTCTCATGAGCTTTCTCCTTTTTTCCTGTTTTTTCTAAGATTTAATTAAAGACAATAATTTGGTGTGCTAGAACTCTGAATCATACAATCAAATATGCAGTCAACCAAGTCCTGGTGGGCACATACTGAAAAAAAAGTGACTTATTTGGGAGTTCAGATTACTCCCTTATAGCACTTGCACCCAACTAGCCACAGAGCAATCAGGTGAAAATGAAAATTAATCAGTATGCATCAATTATGGATGATTTGGACCCTTAATAATTCATCAAAAGTTAGGCAAAAATCATCAGTGCATGAATGTGGCACCTTTTAGCTTTAGTTCCAGTAGCAATGAGATCATTGAAAATAATGAATGACTTAAATATATCACATGAAGCAACACCTTAGTGGATTTTAGATACTTTTTGGGAATGCATGATCAAAATATTATTTAGATGGACATCCTGACTTTGCTGTTTGTCACTGTAAGTTTCAGTTGTGATATTATAAAATAAATAGATCTACTCCACCTTCAGAAACTGATGTACCATGAATTGAGTGATATCTTCCACGAGCTTTGTGTATTGCAGTATAACTATGTCCTGTTATATATGGACTCCATTAAATAGTTTAAAAAGCCCATAGATGGCCACCAAACAGAACATTTAATTTGTCAGAAAATGAGTTTAGGAAATATTGGATGCTGAACACATTAGACATTAGACACTGAAGAAGTGGAAACATGCAAATAATGGCTAAGCAACTAAGAGAAGGACAATAAAAGAGAAGAGAGAAAACAAAGGGAAAGGAGGCAGAAGTGTGAGTAAAAGCTGAACAAGACCAGTAAGAAATGTTTCCAAACCATACCTTTCGTCTTAGTTTCAGTCGCAGTCTTCTTTTCATCACTCTTTTTCTTCTCCTCTTTTCTCTCTAAAAATAGAAACTGGAGTTCAGCTGGCTACTTTTACAAAGAAACACACAAACATATGTATGTATGTGTGTGCATACACACACACATATATATGTATGTATGTATGTGTATATTCATTTAGGATGGGGAATCCACTAAATGGAATATGTTCAAGATTTGATAAGCTGGTCATTTACTATCAGCAGCTCAGAAATACAGCTTAATACTCAGAGAGTGAATGTGGAGCTAAGGATAAAACTGGAACAAACAAGCACACCAGATTATTACTTAAGTGCAAATCAAGAAATTATGCCCATTAACCTGGCGTAACTTAGAGTTTATTGTGGTGACTCAAAAGCCATGTGCCTGTTCTGCTTCTTTTGTAAAACCTGACTGAATGACAGCAAAACTTGCATGTGTACTTGGGAAAAAGTGTAGAATGCCACAGAAAGCCTGCATGTACAATATACCTTTATAACACCTTTTATGAATTGAATCCTTGAAAATGTCATTACAGGACTTCTGTTATTCATGGAGAGTTGCTAAAGCATCATCTACAAAACAACATGACATTATTTCAAAAGCATCTGCCTATATTTTGGCTATTATTTGGGCAACAGTAGAAATAAGGAGAATATTTTTTTCCTTTTTTAAAACGGGTTACAACAATTTAATTACTTATTTAATTAATGTTTTGAATTGGAAAATTGAGAGTTCAGTAGATGAAAGTTATCATTCTTATATTTCCTTTGGGAAATAAACCCCCTTTTTGATGGGAAAGAATANATGCTACTTTTTATTACTTAAAACTATCCAAAAAAATAATTTATGGAAAAATATATGCTTTCCATTCAGTCTTTGCCATGTAGCCTTTGGAATTAGTTATGCTCATGATAGATTTAGTGTATGAGTGAAAGCAATGTTTCTGATAGATTTGTAAAAGTCACAAGATCATAGAACAGAAAAATACATGTATTATAAATAAAGATATGTATATAATATAATATATCATGTCATGTAATGTCATATCATACAAACACATTGCATATATATCTATATATCTATATATCTATATACCTATATCTATCTATCTATCTATATCTATGTATAAATATACTGGGATACATCTGTATCTATCTATATCTCCACTTGGATTCTTGAATGATAATGAACTACATACACCATTATCTCAAATGCTTAAAACTTCAAAGTGCTTACACTAAACAGTCAGTTATCACTGCAGAGAAAGTCAGAGTTCAATTTCTTACCTGCTTTTTTAATTTCAGGGACAGCTGTCTTCTCATGAGCTTTCTCCTTTTTTCCTGTTTTTTCTAAGATTTAATTAAAGACAATAATTTGGTGTGCTAGAACTCTGAATCATACAATCAAATATGCAGTCAACCAAGTCCTGGTGGGCACATACTGAAAAAAAATGTGACTTATTTGGGAGTTCAGATTACTCCCTTATAGCACTTGCACCCAACTAGCCACAGAGCAATCAGGTGAAAATGAAAATTAATCAGTATGCATCAATTATGGATGATTTGGACCCTTAATAATTCATCAAAAGTTAGGCAAAAATCATCAGTGCATGAATGTGGCACCTTTTAGCTTTAGTTCCAGTAGCAATGAGATCATTGAAAATAATGAATGACTTAAATATATCACATGAAGCAACACCTTAGTGGATTTTAGATACTTTTTGGGAATGCATGATCAAAATATTATTTAGATGGACATCCTGACTTTGCTGTTTGTCACTGTAAGTTTCAGTTGTGATATTATAAAATAAATAGATCTACTCCACCTTCAGAAACTGATGTACCATGAATTGAGTGATATCTTCCACGAGCTTTGTGTATTGCAGTATAACTATGTCCTGTTATATATGGACTCCATTAAATAGTTTAAAAAGCCCATAGATGGCCACCAAACAGAACATTTAATTTGTCAGAAAATGAGTTTAGGAAATATTGGATGCTGAACACATTAGACATTAGACACTGAAGAAGTGGAAACATGCAAATAATGGCTAAGCAACTAAGAGAAGGACAATAAAACAGAAGAGAGAAAACAAAGGGAAAGGAGGCAGAAGTGTGAGTAAAAGCTGAACAAGACCAGTAAGAAATGTTTCCAAACCATACCTTTCGTCTTAGTTTCAGTCGCAGTCTTCTTTTCATCACTCTTTTTCTTCTCCTCTTTTCTCTCTAAAAATAGAAACTGGAGTTCAGCTGGCTACTTTTACAAAGAAACACACAAACATATGTATGTATGTGTGTGCATACACACACACATATATATGTATGTATGTATGTGTATATTCATTTAGGATGGGGAATCCACTAAATGGAATATGTTCAAGATTTGATAAGCTGGTCATTTACTATCAGCAGCTCAGAAATACAGCTTAATACTCAGAGAGTGAATGTGGAGCTAAGGATAAAACTGGAACAAACAAGCACACCAGATTATTACTTAAGTGCAAATCAAGAAATTATGCCCATTAACCTGGCGTAACTTAGAGTTTATTGTGGTGACTCAAAAGCCATGTGCCTGTTCTGCTTCTTTTGTAAAACCTGACTGAATGACAGCAAAACTTGCATGTGTACTTGGGAAAAAGTGTAGAATGCCACAGAAAGCCTGCATGTACAATATACCTTTATAACACCTTTTATGAATTGAATCCTTGAAAATGTCATTACAGGACTTCTGTTATTCATGGAGAGTTGCTAAAGCATCATCTACAAAACAACATGACATTATTTCAAAAGCATCTGCCTATATTTTGGCTATTATTTGGGCAACAGTAGAAATAAGGAGAATATTTTTTTCCTTTTTTAAAACGGGTTACAACAATTTAATTACTTATTTAATTAATGTTTTGAATTGGAAAATTGAGAGTTCAGTAGATGAAAGTTATCATTCTTATATTTCCTTTGGGAAATAAACCCCCTTTTTGATGGGAAAGAATACAAAAGTACAAGAATAGCTATTCTAAGTGCTGTTTTAATTTTTCATCATGGAAAGCTAAATTTGTTACCTTTAGTTTGTACTGCATGGCTCTGGGTATTGATATAGTTAGTGAAACTATACTTTTCTTTTTGTGATCTTTTACTGTTACATATGTGGATAAGAAACCAAGTTTTATTATCTTACAAAAGATAGAAACATAAGGCTTTAACCAAGAATCTTTTCTTTAATTGAAAAATCTTTAAGGTATAGGAATATTTTCAAATCCAAGAAGCAAATATACTCCTGTCTCTAGCATAAAACTAACATGAAGATAAAGGAAAAAAAAAAAAAATGAACAAAAAACCCACTTACTTTTCACTTCTCTAGGTACCACCATAGACTTTTCATCTGCACGGAAAATATACATACAAACAGGGAAAAAAAATTAAAATTTGTACAACATTTTACTTAAACCAAAAGAAATATGCGTATTTGATTTTTGAAAAATTGAAAAATTGCTGGATTTATAGAGTACCTGAATTTCACATTCTGTCATAAATAAAGTTATTTTGCCTACTGTGGAGGCAATGTATTTATCGATATTCAGGGTCTCCTCAAATGTTACTTCTGCTGATTTTCTGACAATTGGTTTTAATATTAAGCATAATATAGAAGTGTTTCACTTCTTTGTTGTTTTAAACAGATTTGTTCAGTGTGTTTCCCTTGTTATTGTCTTCAGAAAATCCTCACATGCATTCTACAGAATATTTGTCTCAGAGTTATGTGTGCTTAATTCTTCCTGCTGAAACCCTGAGCACACTGCACTTCAAGTTACAAATTCCTCTGTGTTGTGAGGTTTCTTAGGTCTGTGTAGAGAGTCAGAGTAGCACTCATCTTCCACTAACTTGTTTGGAATTTCCTATTATTGTATACTTTAATATTCTTGTTATTATCTCTCTCCCTGACACACTATTCCAGAGACTTGTGCTAGGGACTGTGCCTGTCTCTTCAAAATGGAAGTCTCTTCACTTTCAGATTTCACACAAGATGTTTCACAGTTCCACCTTCCTGTGCCACCTATGACTCAACAGTGGATTATTTCCACGTGCCATGTAGATTTCCTCTAATTTCTAAAATGTGGTTTAATTATTTGCTTACTCTGTCTGAATTAATCAAAACTGTTAAACATATTAAGTGTGTCATTTACTGACAGAAAAGAGCTTCCTTCTGTCTTCCTTCCATGAGACTTCACTCACAGCAATTAGAAGCTAAAGTGCTGCTGGGACTTCTATAATGTCCATTTTTTTCTGAGTGCCTCATTTCTGGTGACTTTGATAGATTGTTTTTGGTTTCTTACATTTCTGGTGCTAGGTGATATACGAGAATAATTTGTAAGCCCAAGGTCCTTACAGCAAGATTCTCTTTAATCTGAGACCATTTCTGCCTTTGAACTAGTAGCAGTTTGCATGCCTCTGGGGCCCAGAAAAAACACAAGAAATTTGCCTTAAGTTGCATAGCAAGGTTCAGAGCCATATGTGTCTTGAAAGCCACAAGCTGAGGCATGGAGCTTTGAGAAGTGAAGCATTTTATGGAAAATGTACAGGAAGCAGCAGGAATTTTTACTGCCAATAACCCAAGCAAAGATGATGATATCCATAGCAGCAGAATCTTCATTGACAAGTCATTCCACCAATTAATCCCACTGACATAATTTTCTTCCATCAAGCTCTCAAGTTGTATTATTCAGTGTCCAGGCAGCTTTGAGATGTCTATATTTGATATGAAATTTCTTGGGGATGATTACATGGAAGTATTAAAGGACTGTGGCCCCTATTTTCCAATTACACTGCCTGATGCAAGGTAAGCATCCTTGGTCAAGTCTGAGAAAAGCAGTCACTGAGCTTCCATTCACATCTCAGCTGCCTCTAGCCCCACTGATGTCCCTCACAACTGCTACTGAGAGAAATTTGTGTGAATGAGAGTGATGGACTTGGCAAATGGGTATTATGGAAAGAGCTATTTCTGACTTAAGGAAGTAATCTCATTTCTTGAATAAATTTATTTCCTCTCAATTTGAGCAGCTCACATTTAGAATGTTGCATATTAAGTGTATATTTAACACCAGCAAAATTTGTAATTTCTGAAGTGGTAAATGTAGTGGGCTTTCTGCAGATATGTACATAGCTAAATTAAGAGGCAGAGCAAATAATTAAATAGGAGCTTAGGCAGGTCTTTTGCACTGTGAACCCCATCTGTTAATTGAAAACACTTATTTTTTTAGCTAGGAACAGTTACAGAACTACAAAGGGCCATGGATCAACTGGATAAAAAAGGATCATAATATGCACAAATTGTGGGTTGCACAAGGAAACACAAGGTGCTTTTGAGGATTCAGCATTCACCACAATATGAAATTCAAGTGTAATTAAGTATTGAAAAATCTATTGCTATTGCTACCGTTTCTTGATAATGTAATTAACAGTATTTTTTCATCCTGTAGCACTAGTTCTGAGCCACATTTCATGGACATATGAGTACAAAAATACCTCACCTTTAAAAGCCTGCAATATATTTACAAGAATGAAATAGGGATGTATGCATCTGGAAGAGTACATGACAGAATCAGTTAGCAAGGCAAGCAATGTACTTTTCATTTAGTCCATTCATTTAGTCCAAGTTTTTCTTCTGCAGACTCTATGCAGAAGTTGAGCTTTATGTAATATAAGAAGGAGTCCAGCGAGCATGAATATTGTGAATTAAAGTAGTATGGGACATTCAGGTACAAAATTATTCCTGGGTGAAAAATAAAAAGAAGCAGCATAGAATAATTTTCTTGGGAAATGGCTGGATTGAAGAGAACAGCCCTTGAAACAAAGAAACCTTTGAGATGGAATGATTTATTTTTTAATAAGGAGTGTAGGACCAAGGTCAGTGGAAATCCAAGTAAGATTCAAGAAAGACCAAGAAAGGGGTGTTTCAATCTAAATTTCCTCTACCCGTCTTGACAAAGTCTTTGTGTTATTCTTACTGGAGAGCAGCTAATTCTTGGACAATGGTGGGAGGGGAGATAGCAGAAGCATTTTAACAACGTGGCACTTGAAATCAGACCTGGTAAGACCAGTGTGCTACGCTGCCAGTGCTGAGTGCAATCTAAATTTAGGGATGCACATGAGTTATGGGGCATAGTGTCACGGGAATGCTGCACAGGAAGAAGAAGGTGCTCTTAGATCTTCTTTACCATATTGCTCCAGATGGTCCACGCCCTTATGGAAAGTCTGTTTCTGGAAGGAATTGTCAGCTCATCCCATCCTGTCTGAGAAACGAAGGTAAGCTGGGAAGCAAAATATAGCTACAGATTCCTTCTGGTGGAGAGGCATGCACAGAGCAAACACTAACCTAGTGGGACTGAATGCCAGAAGTTTGGAGATGTTTTGGTTCACATTAGCTTTCTAAATTTCAAATACTTATACAAGGCCTATCTGCATTTATCTAAAACCCTGTTGTCAGGAAATCTAAGGAGGAAAGCTCCTGTAAGAGACTTTGGATATTTATTGCCTGACTTTGTGAAATGCTACAGCAGCTTTTCTTGCCTACAGATTCTTGTCCTGGCAGAACTCAGGACCAGAGACACATGTACGCTCACTGGCATACAAAACAGAACAAAACAAGCTTTAATTCAGCTTTTCCTGAGAAACCATAATTCAGACTGAACACAGTGACTTCATTCCAGATAAAACTTCGTTTCATTTTTCTCCAATCAGGTCTGTACACCTTAAGCTGTCATTTGCATTATTTTAAAAGACCATTCAGACAAAACACAAGCTGTATTTTAAAAAATTTATTTCCTTATTAATTTTGAAGGCATTACAGTTGCTCTTTGTTCTACTTGGTGACTGAAATCCTTTCTCTGCTGGACTCAGTAAAAGTTTTGCTGTTGATTTCAGTGGGAGTTTGATATCCTTTTAAACATTAAAATAACACATTACATTTCAGTTTTTGATGATATTTTTCTTTCCCCTTGGCCTGTTGCTTAGAGACTGACAATGATTGGTCAGTTGCACTTTTGATTCTAAACAATTTAACAATCACAAAATAGGATCCCCTAAGGGTTACAAAGCTTTTGGAGAAATGAATAAACAGTGCAAGGAGATATTTCTGCTTAGTGTAGGATGTCATGGAAATTCATACTTTTAAGATTAGATCTAAATTTCAAGTAAAAATTGACCTTAGCTGCCTCTTTGAAAAAAAATGTCTCTCTGGGGTAAGAGAGTCCTGTTTGGTCTAGTTACTTTCTCTATGAAAAATAATTCTGTCTTGATTCATCCAAACTCCTGAAAGGCCAAGAAAGACCAAAGAAACCTAAATACTATTAATCTAAAGTTCCTAAAGCTCTTAGAATTGCTCCTGTTCACACACAAACCCATATTCGTGCACACACACATGCACACACATACTCTCTTTAATTTACAGGTGAGTGCTTAGGCCAAAATGAAGTGCATTTATTTGCAAAGCTCTCTTTAAATGACATCACCTTTTTTTTTCCTGCAGAGTAATGAAATACAATTTCTTCTCATATTGGAAAAGTGAAAGACTCAGGGCACACAGCTCACTGGAGATATAGCACACCCTGAAGGCCTAGGTGTTCTCTCCAGCTCAACTTTGTTTTTTTGAAACTGCTTCACTGTTTTCAAATCCCAGTCTGAAACCCTATTTGGCAGCTGTGAAGATTGCTTATGGAGATATTTTTGAGGTCTGCAGAATCTATGCAACAGAAATATCATGCTTGAAATTCCTAATGTTTTCATGTGACCTACATAAATGTTTCTTATTTCTTCCTGTAGTGATTATAGGCTCATTTTTCATGGCTGTGTTGCATTAAGCACCAGAACTCTTTGTTAATAGCATGGGCCATATGTTGCCCTCACTAAACAGCACAGTGTGGAGCAAAGGAATAAAAATACAAGTGAGATGAAACAAGAGTATGCATGCCAAGTTAAAAAAGAGGACAGACCAACTTCCATACCAAGACCAGCAAAAGAAACTCCACTGCAAAATGGTCAATGGTAAATATGACACAAATATGATTATGACGAATACTCTAAATTCCCAGGGAAGCACTGATTTTTTATGGTACAGCCTTTACTAGTGAGAGCCAAAGCAACACAAGTAAGGCAGCAGGGCTAACCTTCTCCCTCCTTGTGACTGACATTCCTACTAGACAACAAGAATCAATGTCAGCATCAATTGTGTAACCGGTGCTGGGAAGGGTTTTGCTGATGTTTTTTATGAGACATGCTTTTGAGCAAGAACGTGTGACCTTTAACAACGGGATTATGAGGATCTATTTTGTAAGAGTTCCTGTTTTCTCTCCAAAGAAACACAGAAGTTCTGCCTTTGTAAGCCCAGTTGAATCTTAAACCCAGTATTTTCCATTTGCAGGTGCCACATATGCAAAAGACTATTATTATTCTATAACAATTAAAAAACACTATGAAAAGGTAAAATAATCTTCAGAGCTATTTGTTTGTGTTTTATTGGACAGACCTTGGTGAACATTTATTTTCAAATTTATACTCTGGCATTTTAAATTGTATTATTATTATAAATGAGGAGAAAATATAATAATACGTCTAATCAAAATATAAATACCTTCATGCATATTTTTTCTTTTGCTCTAGTAAGCTTTTCTCTAATGTCTGCTTAACTTTTTGTATTTAATGACAGAATAAAAGTAGTACAGAAGAGCCTCATGTCATTAAGGAAAATGTCAAGGGCTTTCTGAAACAGTGAAGATTTAGGGGTTTTTTTCATCATTGTTAAATCATTAGAATTTACAGCTTAAATGTCTAATTTCAGTCATTAAATAGCTCACTTTGAAACCTTGTTCATACTATTTCAAAGATTTTACTGTCTTCTGAACGCAGTCATGGAGATATAAGGCCCATATTTCTCAAAAATCTTCTTATGCTGTATATACAGCAATGCATTAAAGCTAACTAAACTGGTGAGCTCTTAACTAGATTAAATCCAGCCCATTGTATTATGATATTTCTCATAGGAATATTTTTCTTTTTTTCTGTTTTTATTCTCCCTTGGATTAAAATTTATAAGAAAAATGGATTTTCATCCACAACTCATGTCAGTATTATTAAGAATATTCTAAACTGGGAGAAAATTTTCAAAACTGTGCCTTTTTGAAGGGTTTCTGTTGTATCTTGAATCACAGTCTCCCACTGGAAGGATTTTTTAAGGGTAATTGATTCCATAGTATAGAGGAAAAACCAAAGTTTTTTATAGAACAGTCTGTGTACAGAAGAGAAGGCAGACATTGACAGACTGTACAGAAGCAGATTGATTTGTACAAGATTTATACACTCCTGTACATCAAGGGAGCTCTGTCAAAATTTGTATTGACCTTAGTAATTTAGATATTCTTGGTTATATCCCCTAATGTTATATTCATGAACAGAGATATAGACCAGAAATTATTCTAAAGACAGTCAGATAGTGTACATTCTATATAGCAACATAGATGTAGTTGCCAGTTTAGCCTCTGCAGGTGTTTGGGGGAACTTAAACACATTTCACAGCAACTCACTTTATTGCATTCTGCAAAATTTGTAATTAGGGGATTCAGTGACCTAGAGAGAACACTTTTTTTCCTCATAAATCTCTGAAGATGTTACAGAGACTTTTTTTTTCTTTTTTTCTTTTTTTTTTTTGCCTCTCTTTATATCACAGATACCATATACTGAAGACAGTATACTTCAGTCAAGGAAGAGGGATATTTCAGAGCTTGTCATGATTAATTAACAGATCAGAATGGTCATGCTGATGACTCTTTCATGATAAATGCTCTCCTACTCAAAGATACAGGAACAGATTTTTAGGACAATATAACTTGGAAAATCATACTCAGATACAATGCTGTTCAAACGTTTCTTGTGATACAGTGCTCTTCAAAGTGGTAAAAAGCTCATGTCTGTTTGAGATCATATACCACATGCATTAAGAGTCATTCCACCAGGAGAAGGATTTTGATACAGTCCTCCCACAAAGGTGTTGTGATCTTGTGAGAAGGTAAAGACATGTTATTGTGGAGCAATTAACATGAAGATTCACTGATAACTAGCTAAGCCTCTGACCTTAGTTTTGACACCTGTCTAACTGCAGCATCTTCCTGAGAGATTGCCCTGCCATGTCAGAGAGGGAAACATGGGAGGACTATCAGAAAGGAAAATCCTTTATATGTGAATGTGGAAATGGAGGAAGGTAAAAGCTGAACTGAGCAAAAATTCAAGACCTAAGAGAGAGAATCACAGAGCAACAGTGTACATTGCAGACAAGTTTTAGGATGTCAGTAACAAAATAAAAGAAATCTAGAGGTGTGGAAGACTGCAGTGAAGGCAGAGGAAGGATATTAAAATCAAAGTTCAGATAGCCATGGAGAAATGATCTGTTCAAATTAGCGGCAACACCAGCATCCTGACATGGCAGCATCAGTGTCAGCCAATCTGAGAGAGCTGCTTCCAAGTACTTGTGAAAGCTCCAGAAAAAGATAAGATAAAGAATCTAAAATTAGTTCTTTTACTTCCTAGTTTACCAAACAAGGTTTGCAAGCTTGAAATACAAGTAGATGTTATATATCACTGCCTTTCTGTTCACAAATTCCTTCACCCTCTTTCTCTTGTTTACTGCTACAGGATTCTATATTTTTATTATTCTCTTCTGTTGGTGATCTGAAAATTAAAACTCTTCATTGAAGTTTGAAGGTAAGATCTTTGAAAAGAGCCAATCAACCACGAAACAGGAGAGCAATGATCTGTTCTTTTTCTTTCTGACCAGATGAATACAAAGAATTTTGCTTTTTGACCAGGAGATATCTGAAAGTTTCAACTCACGCACACACTTCAATGCAATTTATTGCTTACTATTAGAATATAGTGTATACACTGGGATTGTCTTAAATTGTTAACCCCTTTCCAAAAGATTTACTGTGGAGCTGAAGGAAGAGAAAATGGCAATGACAATGAGAGAAAGTTTGAGATTTAATACATAATTACAATATCCTCGTTTCATAAGGCCTCAAGAATTCAACAGAGCATAATTTCTACAAGGCATTGGATACTATCCAGGAAAAGCATTCTATTTGAAGGTATCAAATAATCTAAAAATTTTAGAGATATCTGGCACATACACACCACTATTTCCACCTTATCAGAAAGCAAGAATGGTCGAAGATTACCTAAGGCAGAAGTGGCAAAATTGAGCGATACTGAAAACATGTCAATCTGGAAAAAGAGTGAGATCCTTTCAGCACTCACCAGCTGCATGATTACTTACATAATGTCTGAATATCACTGAGTTGAAAAGCCTAGGGTGTAAGTAGATTGGTTTCATAAATTTTCTGTATGATAAATGTTCTGTTACTTCCCACAGTTTTTTTTCAGAGCTGGTTTCTTCTGTCAAAGGCTAAACCAGTCTTTGATGTTATATCAAGTATGTTTTTCAATTAAAAATGCTTCTATTTGTTCTCTCTTCTGACAACTTATGATACTATCTTCAACTATATTTATAAGAAGAATCTTTTGTTTCAGTCTGTCCTTTCTCCTGGTCAGTGATATTTAGTGATTTACCAGTCATAAAAGTACTAAGAAGTCACATGCAGATATCTCTTCAGCTATTTCAAAGATTTAAATTTGTCTTCCTACTCCTCCTTTTCCCTTCTGACAATTTGCCAAATAGTCTCACAAATAACATTTTTTCTTTCCCTTAGGGTTGAAGTAAAGCTTCAGGGTATAGGGTTCCTCAAGGCACTGTGGCATATTTTCTCATATATGGGAAACACAGAACAGCACATCATAACAGCTTTTCATGGTAATGTTTTACAAGTAATACTGCCTTCTTCATTTCCTCCAAATCTCTTGCCTGAAAAGTATTGTATCCCAGTGACTGGCCTTGAGCCTTAAAGAGAATTTAGTTATATAGTTCTGAGCAGATAATCTCCCCCAGATTTGTTTGCCAAATGGGTGTCTAATTTACATTCCCAATTACCTGAATTGCATGCATAAATGAGCTAATGAAACACACAAATGTGTAACTGGTCAAAAATAGTCATTTCTATGTGCAATTGCAGTAATTGCATGCTCCTCATGATTTTCAAAATCAAGAATCTAATGTTAATTTGATGCCAGTTCATCTTGTGTAACAGTTATATTTAAAGATTAAGTTTATCACTCAGCAAATGTGTCAGCCTTGTACTATTATGTCTTTTTTTCCATTATGGTTAATTGACAGATAACAGACTTTAATGTTGCAGGGACTTCTTTCTGCTGATAAGTGGGGTTCAAACATTTTCCTAAAATAAGCAGGACTGCAAATCTATTTCTATACTGTGTCACAATAACCACCATTTTATACTCCTTTAAACAGCGTGTTTAAAAAGAAATAATCATTTGAGGTAATGAGATTTTGGGAAAAGAGATAATAAGTCACATAACTATTTTTATCCAAATGTTCTGATTCACAATAATCACATTACAGAAATATCTAATTAATATAACTCTTTGTTTCAGTCATGGTTCCTGGCAAAACCTAAGTTTCATCTGTTTTCAAATGCAGGAAATCTTGTAGCTCTTGTTACCTATTCTGCTGCCACCCCATCTGTTTTTCTTTTAGACTGCAATTGCTTTCTGAGTAACATAGAACATAGAACCTCTATGAGAGAAATTAGCAAGAGCCATGGTGTGATGGGAGGACTCAAGTATCATATGAAAACTGCAATAGAATCACACGAAAAGGCTCAGGTGTTTTATACCATTAAATTGTATGGTGTAAAGACCAAGAATGTATATTGCAGTTGTAGTTCTAAGTCATCAGACATAGTTTTAAAATTAAAATGCACATTTCAACTCCTTTACTGTAATGATCAATCTATAAACAATATAATTCAATTTCAGGGATTATGTTTAAATCTTCTGAATGTAAGATCTGACTTTGTATTTCTCTTTCAGTGGTTTTAACAATAGCAATAGTGTTGATAAATGCACAGCCAGAACACTATGTTCTTTATTGCAAATAATGCACAGAAACATTACTGAATAACAATAGCTGAAAGAATAATCCAAAGTATATTAAGAGGATAATGTTGATTATGTTTATAGTTAGATAGGAAGTTATGGCTGAATGCCATTCAAAGCATTTTACAGATTAGACCTCAACCCTGTAATCTGTTTCACTCAGGCAATTCCCCAAGCCATCTGTGAGACTGCTGTATAGAACATTTAGGTCTTTTAATGTGTATGTCAGTGTGTCATTCCTGTCCCTGGCCTAGTAATGTGATCACTTTTGTAATATAGGTTATATTTACAAAAAACCTCTCAAAAATCCATTAGAACAGACAGTCAAGTTAATAAGTAGAAGCCAATAAAGGTAGAAAAACTCAAACTTGCCTTCAATAGCTGCTGGTTTCTTTCTTGGACTGTGTTCGAGAAGAAGACGAGGTGGTACGAATTCCTTCTGTCCTGCACCTAAGTATACAGGTTAAGAAACATAGAAAATGCATTCATCAACAGGCTGAGCAGTTTCACTGGGAGGCTTAGCTCCCTTCAAAATTGCTCGTGTTAAAAATATTACTGTGTGCATAAAAGCTAATATCTTTCAGACACTATAAGAAGGAAATGTATTTCTCAACAAATAGAGTAATTTATTTTTAAGAGTCACATTTGAAATCAATGAAGTCCAAGTGACTCAAACATATGCCAAAATGCTACAGTTCTGTTTTTATTTCTTAGACTCAAAAGAGGAGAATAATACTATGATAATAAGGTTACATATTCATGATGCCTCTTCTACAATAAAGTCTTATTTTCTTCTGTCAAACAAATGATCTTCAGTTGCTCCCTCAAGTCGACTTATTATGAACTCCTGGAAACACCAGTAAAAATGATGATGTTTCTCATCCTTAAGGATTTTTCTTAATTAGCTAGTACCAACCAGGTCATGCATTGTAAACACTGATGAGGTTTTGATTCCAGCTGCTGACTGAAACACCTCTACTCTCTCAGAGTGTTCAAGTGGGATTTTCTGTACTGTCTTAACCTATGTGCAGATACCATGTTTTGTACAAAAGATCTTTCACTTCATTTCTCCAGAGAGTCACAAACATATTTAATGTACTCATATTGCTTATGCTTATTTTCTAGTTTATGACATATTTGCAGCCTCCTTGTTTCTTTTCAAGTTATTTCACTGGCATTTAGTCTCAGTAGCTATCCTGGCATTGTCATTTGGAAAGTGCAATTTTTTGTGACCTGAGAAATAAAATGAAGTAGTTAGATACAATATTGTTTCAGTCATATGCACCAGCATACATTCACTCCACCAGAGTCCACATGCAAACAGACTGTTAAATTCCAGCTCCAGCTTCATATCAGGAGCTCAAAGCCGTGCCACATGCTTGACAACAGGCTCAGAAGAGAAATTAATGTTTCAATGGGCCTTGGAAACTGCAGTATCTTACTTACCCCTCTCATTTTGCCAAGGTGTGTATACTCATGGGGAATGAATGAGAAAAGCATCATCTTGAAGACAGCAGTGGGATTTGAGCATCGTGGTCTTAATGTTATTGTATCTCATCAACATATGTATAATTGCAGGCACATAATTTGCAAGCATGTGGTTCAGTTCATCCAGTAATTTGTATAAAATATCACACACAGAGCTGCTCAGACCTGATGTGTGCCTGAGCCACTGACAAAAGGTTAACATATTGATAAAATCAATGTATTTAAGATGCTTTGCAACAAATGGTAACAATCTTACATTTGCCAGGTATTTTCTGTGGATATTTACCAATCTCATCACAGAATAACTATGGCCTGGCAAATTTCAGGAATCCAGATGTTTAGCCATGATTTTCCAAACATTTTATGTCTGAAAAAAAATGATCTTGAAGTTGTAAACTGAACTAATGAGCTGCTGATTACATTTGTTGCCGACCAGAATAGAAAAGTTATATTCATAACCTCTGTCAACGTATGGAAACTTGAGTGACTGAATTTCTGGTTTAGAATGAAAAAAAACCCAACATAGCAATTAATGAAGAATGGGTAGTCTTATACTTTCTTCTACATTTTTTCCAAATTCTGGACTAAATATTAGGGGTTTTTTTTCCATTTTTTTTCTTTTTCCTTTCTTTTTTTCCTTTCCAAAACTAGTTCACCTATTCCCAGATAGAAAAAGTGACTATTTTCGTAACTTGAACCAATTTGTTTGTGTGAAAGTGAATAAAGGGCAATGGCTCAGAATGTTGAGTAGATGAGTAATGATGAAGGATAGTCAATAATTTGGACTGCAGTGTGGTATCTACAGAGTGGGGCAAGGATCTAACTCCTGTAGGTCAAATTGTAGGCTGACCCCATTATCTTGCTGTGCTTTGCTGAGGCAGTAGTTTTCTAATGATTGCACCAGTGTGTGCATAATGCCAGTATGACACCACTTACTGCTAATGACTTGTCAAGTTCTATTTTATAGCTTTACAAGTTTTAAAGAAATCATTTATTTCATGCAAATTGACCACATGATCCAATATGAGAGTGTTTTAAGTTTAAGCTTCAAGATCAAAAACTTTCCCTTAGGCCAAAATGTTTGTTCTGAGCAGGTTCCCATCCACTCTGATAAAAGTCTTCTTTAATGTTTCCATGTCTTATTAAACATCTCTCTATTCACTTTGATGGGAATGTAAAAGACAGTAAATGAATAAATATTTTATCCATTCTTTTGATGAAATATGTTAAAGGAGATAACCTAAGTCAAATTTCTTTTTCTTTTTCTCTCCTCTTTAAGTCATGAAGCACAAGTGGTTTTCTGTAGTACAGACGATTGATAAATAGAAATGAGGAATTGGCTTCAACAGATCAGACCATTGGTATTAATGATGTCTACTATCTTGACTCTAGCAGTGACCAGTTGGACACATATCCATGATGTAAATGAGAGGAAGGCAGGATGTTTTTAATGCTCTCAGTGGACAATCAGATTAGCCCATGAATCAAGAGAAGTTATTATCCAGATTACCACTATTAATACTGAGCATGCATTTATCTCACAGCTTTAAAAATGCAGCCACAAAAAGCACAGCATAGTTATTTGCTCCTCATTTCAAATGTAGCCTTCATTTTACTGCTATGAAATAAGCTGCTAAGGTTCATTTAAGCTGTTTTTTAAAGAAAAAAATTATTAGGTTTTTATTTCTCCAAAAGATGCAATTGCAAGCACAAAAATGTGCATGCATTTCTATGCCAATCTGTCCCTAGAGCTGATCCACAACGTTTTCATGTGTAATCTCTCCATGCAGTTGTGCTATAGGTATCTACTTCATATATGATATTGCAAACAGCCGACAACAAATTACATCTGATGGAAACTGAAAGAGTGAAATATTTTGGATTTAAGGTCATGGGAATGCTCTCACTAGGAGAAAAAGTGTCACACTAAGACATGAGTGCCTTCCTCCACTGCCTGAAAGGAGAGAAATAGGTTGCAAGGATGAATAGAAGGTTTTGGACACTAACAAGGTAACAAGAATACTTCATTGAAAATCAGCTACAGTCCTCAAACTCTGGGAAACTTTTGTCATCAGTGTTTATTAAATTGTTTGAGATGTCTAGAAGAAATTAATCCTGACTTGGTTTATTAATATTTTAGAATTTTTATTGCATGATAAAAAATACAAGACAAACTTTAATTACCTTACTTTTCTCAATCAAGAAAATGTCTTCCTATGTATGTCAAAAATGTCATGTTTGAATATTGTGTATAAATTGATTTCTTATAATAAGATCAAATTATATGAGTATTTTTCTTCCCTGATTTTCTGAGTTCAATTTGTCTGCAGTGATCTTAATAAAGAGTCTAAATATGTCTTTATAGATCAAAAGATAAAGTTCCTGTAAAATTTATTATTATTATTATTGTTATTATTTACATACAGGAATTTCAGAGTGGTGGGCGTTCCAATTGGATATGGAGTGAAATAATGCCATCACAGAGTGCAATATGTGGAAATACCATTCCCATGACTGCTCATTTCCTCATATCCATATACCAGTTCCTTGAACAGCAGGAATGCTATGGCTCAATAGCACCAACACTTAGTTACGGTGTCTCTCAGTGCAGCAAAATGCCTTCAGATAAATCCCATTCTACTCAGATATGACATCATTTTCCACTGGTAGTAAAAATAATTCAAATAAAGTAAATGTCTTTACAGAGCCATTTGTTATGAAAAGTAAATTCCAATCGAGTGTTTAATGAATGTTGGAGCAAGACTTAGATCAGCTGAATGAGGCAAGACTGCCAAATATGCTTTTAGAGGACTGAAAATGTAATGGAGTCCAACCATTTTGCCCAGGCTTCCAGTTTTGACATGTAAGTTGCTACAAATTAAAGGTGAGTGTCTTTCCAGATTTCAGTCAATACTCCAGGTATTAGGCTGTGACTGTTCTGGGGAAGGGTTTCTCTGCTTAGTATGTGTGCATGAAAAACCATGAGCAAACTGTTTTTCATTAAGAAAGACCAGCTGAGGATCAGGAGGTGAGATTGTGTAACTGTACTGAAAAGTGCAAATGCTAATTTTCTGGAAAGCATTGCTTAAGATAAAATACTGATGCCTCATATAGGCCTTTTTTTCCTAAGGAACACACTGTGACACAAGAATTTCATGTGCTCTGACAATTAAATGGTGCCTGGGAACATTACTGGGCTCTGGAATTCAGACATACATACCCTGCAACATGATTTTGGATAGTCTCTGACAACTTTAACCTGTGCCAAGCAGCAGTGTCTCAAAAAATTCATTGGCTCAGTTCAGGAATTGGCAGGGGCCAGGGACCACTCCCAATAGATAGCTGAGGTACAGCTGGCCCATTTTGACCTTGAGGAAGTGTACTGGATGTGGATGTCTCTATAAGAGAAAAAATCACTGCCAGAGAGAGAATAGTTGAGTTTGACTTAGTAATCTATATGTGGCCATATAACAAAATTATGTCAAATGGGAAACAATAGTCAGAACAGGATTTTAATGACCTATTTGGAATCGAATTTTTGACAGGGGAAGATGGAATTTATGGATAATAAAATGAGGCTTTTATGAAAGTATATTTGAGTAGCCAACATATATTTCAGGTTTTTAATTGCTCTCAGGATGTGTATCTTTTTTAAATGGTTAATTTCCCAGCATAGAGTGAAACTCTGATTTTGCATAAGGTTGATGATATTAATTAAGAAAAACCTATGCTACAGAATATGCAGTGATTACCAGTAAGAGTGCACTCTTTTAAATTTTAGTATTGTGTAACACTGACTATCAGCCACTTTCTTCTATGATGTATAAGAAAAGAAAATGAGAGATTACATGGATAATGCCAAATCTGTCTATGTTCCATTTTATCTCTGTATTCAAAATCCATTAACAATATCACAAATAATTTTGGAGCTCTGCATAGAGTCTAACTTATGAGTAAAATAGGTTATTGTGAGATACTCCCTCAACACACAGACAATGAAATCAAGCCTATACAAATAAGCTAAGAGACTTGGGAGTCCACCCATCTATTAAGCTGAAAGCAAGGATCAGTAGGTTAAAAGTGAGGGTGCAGGAAGGAAGGATGTAGACTGATATTCTAAATGCTCTTTTGAAAGGGAGTAAGGGGAAGGATTAAATTTCTCTTCTCAAGGCACCAAAAAAAAACTAGCAGCAACTTGATAGCCTTCTGTTTTTAATACCTAGAGATTTGAGTTCATCCTTTGTTTTTGATGAGGGATTCCTATATATATTTTTATGTAGTAATAATATATGTTATATATATGTACATGCATGAACATATAAATACATATTGATATTTATTTAGAATGAATCATAGGAAGGTTGGGGTTGGAAGGGACCTTGCAGATAATCTATTTCCAAATTCCTACCATGGTTTAGTGACGTTTCTGAACAGAAAAGACTTTATTTGGTATTTAAACAGGTGTGAGAATCATTGTTGCAGACTCCTGGAGGTTGTGTGATCATCAGTTACTGTGTTTTCACTCAGCAACTAAACCAATTAAAGTCGCAGTTGGGAATTTGTTTGATATATTTTTTTCTTTTCCTGTGGGTTTGTGTCTCACACAATGCAAGTGTGCATAACAAATGTACAAATTAGGCAGGCAAGAGAGACGTGTGTAGAGGTATTGGTGTTTTTGGGTTTTTTCTGTTTTGACTTAAAGCAGATACTATGGGTCCAGAAATGTGTGCAAAATATTTTAGCTGCATGACAGAGCTTGCCGTTTAATCTAGTAACAAAAATATATCTGTTGAGAACTCCCTTACATAGATTTTTACCACAAAATCCCACTTTAGCTCAATCCATACTTGTGAAAGTTGTTCTAATTTTTATGTTCAGAAGACTGAAGTCATTAAGGAGTTAAGAGATAAGCATTAACAGTTTTTTTCATTATACATTAAGTTAGAAGTTGCACAGCCTTTCCTGACATTAAAATAAAATTGGATTGAAAAAATTGAAAATTGAATTTGCTGCCTCCACTTCCTACCATTATTTATCACGGGCAGTTAGCAGGTAAAAATAAACCTACATGTTATGTTTAGAAATATCGAAAGATGGATCTCAAAGAATTAAGTACCAGGACAGTGAAAATTATGGGTTATTTTCTGGTAATGATGGGTTATTATAGTTATTGCTGCATAGTGGAGTACAAAAGGATTGTAAAGGCAGGATATAAAATGAAAAGACATTTTCAGTCTTTCTCTCTCTCCCCAAATAACCTTTAATAAATTGGTATCATATACAGTGACCCCTATCATAATTAACATGGATATCAGGAGTTGGTATAGATGCTTTTTTTCAGTGTGAAGTATCCAATTAAAACAGAAAACACTGCAACTAAATAGTTGCAGCTAACAATGAAACAGAACAGAGGGAACTTTTAAGCTGTTATGATGACAAGTAATAGACACTGACTATGCCATGTGAGCACTGCTCAGTAATTTATGTTCTTTATATTTGATTTATCATTGTTTCAACCATCCTTAGTCCAACTACATGTAAGAAACATTTAGTGCTCAAGTCAGAAAAGCCAAAAGTGATTGCTGCAAGAATGCTGATACTTTATGTTGTCTTCAAGAAAGTACATATGCCAGTTTTTGCAATACAAAAACAGCCTAAAATGGATAAAATCAAATTACAGATACTATAATCTCTCACAATTACAGATATCTGTGGATAACGAATATGTTTAATATAGAAATCACTGGAATTCAAACTAAATCCAAGTATCTCTGTCCCCAAGCCACCAAGCTTTTCATATTGCTGTATCTTTTTGCTTGAATGATAAAAACAAGAAGTTAATGATTATGTTACCTGTCTTGTCAATACTTGACAGTCACCTAAGAGAGTGAATCTACAGCAGTTTTGCAGAAGTTAGAATTTCAAAAATGCAGCCCAAAGTTAGAGGGAAAGGAACTGAGAAGTTTTATTAGCTCAAATATCAGAGTAGGGCCCAAAGGTGCAGAAGTGTTGGCTCCTAACTCCTGTTTATTCACTCCCACTGAAATCACTGGGAGCTAAGTGCCATGGCTGTAATTATGAGAAATACTTGAAGAAAAAACTGCAGTACTAGAGATAATGATTATTTTAAACCAATAATGATTTGGTAACTTGTGATTCTTCTTTCCCTTCAGTTTTACCAGGGAAGACCCACTATACTTTAAAGAGGTTATTTTTAGGACAAAGGGTCCTGGGATTCACTGTCATGTGCTCAAGGCATCTTCCATGATTTTTGGACAATTGACTTAACTTTCCATGTCTTTCCATTGAACCTATAAATGGATCTAACAGAAATTTAAAAAAATAAAAATTGAACATTGTGAGCATACAACAACTAAAAATTCCAAATCTTAAATTCTATGAAAGTGGAAGCTCTAAAGGCTGAGCTTTGGTTCTGATACTACAAATGTTGAGGTTTCTTTTGTTTGAATCATTTGGACCAGGAATATCTTCCACATTTATCCAAGAAAATATTTCTCTCTCCATTTCTTCTTTTTCCCCTTCACTCACTCCCAAAATAATATAGCAACTGGAATACATTTTTTTCAAGTGGCACTACAGTTTCCTTGATTGAGTCAACAGCTGCTCCTGATAATATAATTTGAAATCTTATAGAAAACTTGTCATTTCAAGTCTTCATTTGAACAAAATTCTTGCTTGTACATTAACAGCATATTTCTTGAACGTATGTAGGCTCTCTCATTGCCAAACATTTAAAAGTTAACTTTCAGACAGTTATATCTAGATAAGTCACCCGAGGGATCCATTTATAGTCAATGGAGAGAAATTGGTACCTTCAAAGGGTGATTCATCTTTTATATCTTAGGCATCTTTCTTAGGATGAAATTGTCCTCTGGAGGCCTCCATTTCATACCACTGGCTATAAAGACAGCTAAAGGTTAAAGTTAGACAATTAACTTTTGGGTATCTAAGTGAGGTGCAATGAATTGCAAACATTTTATTTTGCAGTTATCCAAAGAGATGATGCTTCATGCCACCAAAATATTCCACGACTAAAAGAGACATGTATGCTTTTTCATACTGTAAATACTGTCTGATAACACAGTGCTCCCCAAACCCCCAACAATTATATGAATGAAACTGACACAGAGAAAGGATTTTGTTTCTAAGCCTAACAAAAAACCCCAAAAAACCCCCAAAACCCCAAAACTAAAAACAACAACATTGGGGCACTGAACCCCTTTTGAAATCCTTGTTATTTACTTTGTCAGATAATACTGGGTATATTGAAGAATAAAGTGAAACAATAGGAAGGAAGATAAATTGTCAGAGGGAGGAACAGAGGTTCCTGATGAAGAAAAAATAGTCTTGACTGATTGTAGGTGTCTGTCATAAGTTACATGTCTTTCTGACAGGGCAGATACATGCAGAAAGAAAGCTGACATCATAAGAAAGATGCACCTGAAGAGAGAATGGTGAAAGGAATGGATCTGCCACAACTTACAGTCCCAGTGGCTGCAGATGAGATGCATGAGTAGGTGGGCATAAAACAAGGCAGGGAGAGCATGGGTTGCTCAGGCCAAAGCTGAACACTCTTCTGTCTACTGCATTTCATGTTCTCAGAGCAGAAGAGGTGAGGAATTATTGCTAAGCTGAAATGCTTCATGATGGAATGTATCTTGTCAAAGTACTTGTTGAGCCTTTCTATGTTCTTTTTATCTCAGTGATATGGTGAACTGGTATTAAAAGTACTGTTGTTAAGAGTAAGCCTCCTCATTTTCCAGCAGAAACAGCATGGAATTCTATATTGGGATGAAAGAGTAACTTCGCCTACTTCCACAATATATAGGTGATATAGCTTTTTTTTTTTAATGAAAAGTTCAGGGGAAAATTGGAAACCCTTCAGAAAGCATTTTTTCCTTCTTCATTATGTTTCACTGTATTCAGCATAAGGAGGTGTCTAAAGGCACATTGTATAGGTGTCAGCTATTTTCCTTTTCATTAAAATTGAGAGAGATTCAATGTATGGTGATTAACTTCCCCAAGAATTTTCAGAATTATATTCTAAAGGTAATGGATTCATTAGCTCACTTATAATTTTAGAGTTACATAACCTGGTCTTATAAAATGGACTGAAGGAGAAGGTTGTGGGTTATCACGTCTCATCAAAGACTCACAACATATGTAGGGTTCCTGCTTTACTGAAATGGTTGGCATTTAAGACACTGTTAACCGTCTTGTTTAGTTTAAGCAATTCTATAATGGAGCCTTGACTCCTACTTACTCTGACAACCGCCCTATATTCATTCCAAGTGGCCTGACCCTGCTTCCATCTCCTGTGTATTTCCTGTTTACACTTGAGTAATGACAGGAGCTCCTTGTTCATACATGTAAATCTCTTGTCCTCTCTGATTTCTTTTCATTGGGGTGCATCATTCTTGAGCCTGGAGGAAGTGATCCTTGAATATCAATCAGGTTTCTTGAACCCCTATTCCCGCAGGACCTGTTCCTATGGGATTCATCCAAGAAGATCCCTGAAGAGGCTAAAGTAGCTGTCCTGAAATCCATGCTTGCAATCTTACTCCTTACCCTGCTTCCTCCTTGCCCAGTGCTGGACTCCACAGTCTCATGGTCACTGTGGCCAAGGTGGCCCCAAACCTTGGCGTCTGACAAGGCCTTTCCTGTTTGTCACTATGAGCTAGCCAGCACGCCACTCCTTGTGGGATCCTCCACTACCTCTGTCAGGAAGTTGTCATCAATGCTTTACAGGACTGTTTGTGCCTTGTTGTGTTACTTCTCCGGTAGACATCAGGGTGGTTACATTCCCCCACAAGAACCTGTGACTGTGACTTTGAGGCTGCTTCAAGCTGCCTGTAGAATTCTTCCATTTTTTAACCTACTTGAAGTAACATCAGTATCCGTTGTAATAATTCTAACCGGAAATCAATTATGACAATGAGTCATTAAATGTAATTACTATTTTACAAAGTCACTTGCTAAACTTATTTTTACCTTTTAAATAGGAAACAATTTGTTTACTATCAGCTGTTTAGGAGGGGTTTTCTGGCATTTAACTTTTGCCTTTATTTTCTAAACAACTTACTTTTCAAAACTAAAGCAGCTGAGTCTTTTGATGATCCTCCATTGAAATCACCTTTCATTTTGAAACTTGTTTACTGAACTGTGTGAAATGTTTATAATACTAAATAGTAGAAATAAAACATAATGCCAGTGTGATAATCATTTTGTTACTCTAATCTCTCTGCCTTCACAGCTTAAATTGGTTTGTTTCCATTAAAATAAAAAATTTAGACTCATTTACTTCAGCAAAGGTTTTAGCTTTCTCTTGTATCACATAATTTTGACGCTCAGAGTGCCCTGCAGTGAACTATCAAAGAAAGGAATCCATTCCATTCTTTAGCATCAGAATACCACACATTCCCTTTGTAGCTGTTTCCAAGAAAGGGAGTCGATTGAAATTTTTTTGGCCAAGTTACAATAAAGTGCCATAAGAGTGTTGACAGATGCAGCTTCATGTGCCAGCATCTGGCTCTGATTCACAGTGGGATGATATAAACTGGGAATAATGGATAGTTGTTTTGCCTCTGTGGGATGGTGTCAGGATTGCATGCTGACAACATCCCCATTTAGAGATCAGTGTCTTGTCAGAGTTTGACAAAATAGACAGTTTTTGGGCTGAGGGGGGGTCATAGACAAGAATCTTGTTAAAATGAGATCAGTGGATATCCTCTCATAGTTTCTCATAATTGAATAGAGGTTTAAAGAAGAAATATTTAACTCCAAAGGACAGATAATATTTATTGTAAGAATTATACATTAATAAATTATTTAGAAAATATTTCAGTAACTCAAACCTAATTTTCAGTTTCTCATACATGTATTTAAAATTACTCTTCATTAATTCTTTCCTTTCAGACTCTTTGAAAAGTATTCAAAACTCTCCCAGGACATTACTAGAGAAATAAATATTTCATTCAATCCTCTCCATTTACGCCATCTGCAGAAACAAATGCGTCGGCAAACGTTTCATCATGTGAACAGCTTTTCGATAAACTGATGGACAATTAACTGTCAATTCTGAAGAAGAATCCAGATGAGTCTTTTCAAATTTTGGGGTATAATATTTCCCTCAGCAAGCAGTAAAAAAGTAAAAAGTTAAAAAAGTTTTAAAAGTAAAACTGGAAAAATCTCACAGCTTCCCATATTTTTCTTTAATATTTCACTTAAACAAATATCTGGATTGCTTGTTTTCTGCCATTGGGGACAGGGCTATTGAGTAGTTAGCACCAGAAAGCATGTCTCCATAGGAAAAAAATAATATTCTTTAGCATTTTCTCTCAAATAACAAAGCCCATAACTCAGTCAGCAATTTTTCATGCTGAATTTCTCCAAACAGCAAGCTAAAAATATGCTACTTTCTTAATTATTATGACTGATTTTTTTTCTTTTTCTAATTGCACCTCATCAAATATCTCCCCAGAGAAGCTACATCAAAGTTGTCTCCATGTAAATGTAACAAGTTGAAAAGTTACTCTCTGTCATTGAGATATCCACAACACATCCTAGTCTTTAATCAAGTAGGAGTGACACTTAAAAATAGTTCAAGAGCCTAAAGCGGTTTGCTATCTGAACAGCGGAGGGCAAGTATTTAGCTCCAGTGCTACAGCCCACCCACGGCAAATACAGGCAGTTTTACTTTCAAATTTAGGGCTTTATTGCTCTAGGAGATTTTTGCAGTAATATAATCCATGATTTTTTAATATTGATGTGCCTTTATACCAGTATCTCCATATTTTTTTTTATATTAAATGGCAGGCATCATGCTGACAGTCTTGAAATTCTCTTGCCATATTGTGTAATAACAGTAATCCCTTCTCTTTGACAGAATAATTCTTTACAATGGAGAAGAGGTAAGCCTTGGAAGAAAATTGTAGACATGAAGGATTTTCAGTCTACACTTTCCGGGACCAAGTAGTCTGCCAGATTCCCCATGGACACTCATCACAATTTGCCATAATTTCTTGACTCTTCATGTTTGTTGGGTGGGTGGGTGG
>VZTZ01049097.1:891536-922842 GCA_013400955.1 Drymodes brunneopygia
TTTTTTTTTTTTCCCCCCCATAAACGTATGTGTAAATGGTGAGGCTTCAATGATTTTTTCCATGAGAAGGTGGGATGAATGTTTCACTCTGTAGGATAATTTCTTGTGATGTACACATGCCAGAAATCCCGGTCAATTTCTCCAAGGCAAATATTTTTTCAACAGTACAAGATAAGCAAAATTGTCTACATTACATTGGCTTTGGTATTGACTTTGGGACTGGCTTTGGGAACCTGGCATGGAAATACACATATAATAAACATATATGGGTACATTGAAGAAAGGAAATGATACAGCCACATTCCTTTGCAGTCTAGCTGTTATTGGAAATAGCTATGTAGTGGTACAAACTCCGTAGGGCAATTGTGTGCTTCGGTGCTAAGGTTTTAGAAAGTCTGAGTTGTGAATAACACCACATCTGTGCTCCCACTATCTTTGTTGCCAATTAGGCAACTGTGAAGATCATACAGTAGTGAGCCGGGTGTACTGTGAAATGCAAGTGGTTTAACCAAAACCAGTGCAGAGTAAAACTATGCATGCAAAATAAACCTCTAAGCGATTAAAAAGAAAACAAAATCAGATCATGAGTAGACAACATGCTTGTGAGAATAAAAAGGTGCATTTCATGACTAAATACCCAAGATATGCTTATCACTCTTAATTCAGCATGCACAACCCCATGCTGAGGTGCCATGCAGAAACACAGACATGCAAGAATCCAGTTTCAGTAGTTGCAAAAACAATAAGGCATTTCATCAGAACTGCTCCTCAATCTGCCAAGGTAGTAGATGGCAAGCATTGCAGGGAAAGCAGGGGAGGAGTGAGAAAACAGGTGTATGGTACAGGGGGAGTGAAATAGAGTAGATCTAGTTAACTTAGACAATCATGTGCTCTGTGCTAAAAGAGTGATCATTAGTGCCCCTGAAATCTCTCCACATGGGTGAGATTTCAAACTAACATCAAAAAAATAGTTACTGAAACAAATTTTAAAATTTCTCCTACAACAGAACCCTTTCTCCTACCAATAAAAAATAAAACTATGAATAGAAACATTAAAAATACTGCTCAGAACAAAATATAGGAATATGAAACAAATTATCAAATACATGGAACAGACTATATCCATGAAACCATATAAGTCAGTGGCTTTCTGCATCAAAAATGCTATCTTGGACTTCAGAAATGCCAGTAGAAAAATAAAGGCACCAGTCAGACCTAATGTTCTTAATAAACAAGCTTTCCACCTTAGGTTTTAATCTTTATAAGGAAAACCTGAAAAATTAATCCTGAAATAAATGCAAATTAATTCTTCATTTACAGGCAGACAAAAGGAGTATGCAGCAATTTGGACAGAGTCATTTTTTAATGCTGAGACAGTACTGCCTTGGCTGAGCAACTGTAGTCCAGGGACAAATAAGATCAGAAAATTTATGAAAGGAGGCTCAGAAGTTCCTCTGAGAAATTGTAACTTATCACAAGCATGCTAGACAGAAGGTAAAAATATTTTTAAGGTCCATTTCTCAAGAGATAAAATCAGAAAGCAATTTTTATACTGTATGCAGTCGGCCTCAAGTGGTCTACCTACAAATGTCTCGGTAGAACCCAAGTGGTCACTGTTGCAGCCAAGATATTCATGGAAAGGACTTCTGGATTAGAAAAAATGAGTTTATGGCTAAAACTCCACTAATATCTATTGTAAAGGGCTGAGAACCTCAAATACTTCTTTTTCATTAAAGTAAAAGAGAAGTCTTAGAAGTTATTTGACATTTATACAAATATTGTGGCTTACAGGATGTGCATGAAATTTGTCAGTATCAAGGACAAATACTAACCAGGGAAACAAAAAAAACAGCTAATGCTGCATGAAGCAGTTTAGCAAAAATTCTTCCTTATATGGCTTCCTTGAATTCCCTGTGTACATTTCATTCATTTTTTATAGCTAAGACTGCAGTGTCATGATGAAACTTTGAGCAAGTGAAGAACATTTCAGCTTCATTTGTTAAAATCAACACAAAAGCATTAACTGACCTCCAACAGATGCATGTGACTGACAAAATGCATTAATAGATATATTTTTTAAATTGTATTACTTAATGAAACCTAAGGAACTGAGCTTTACCTTTAATGTTTATTGTTTGAGCACTATAAAATGCTATGTTAATTGAGTTACTTTTCTAGAAATTATTTCTTAAAATTTATATAAAAATAAAGCAATCAAACTTTAGAAGTGATGTATAGGATTTTTTTTATAATAGAAACATTGTAAAAATACTTTGAAATAAAAAATGCTGGATGACAGCACTATTATTGACATTATAAACCCACATATTTTGCCTAAGAATCAGAAACTCATATTTGATGCAATCAATCAGAAAATCCCAATATGTTTATGTGAGGGAGTCTTCTACGACAAAAAATGGCATTTTTTCTTCTTCACAAATGGTAATATTGAGATTGATAGAAATTATTCCTTGTTTGAAAGAATTGCAGTGTCAAGGTGACTGTAATTAAATTCCTCAGCTGACTTGCACTCAGAACTCTTTGTTTAGACAAAGTTCTTTACCATAAAATATATAGACAGATAAAAGGATAAAATATACCAGATTGTAAAGCTAATTGGATACTAGAGTTATTAAAGGGTGTTTTTCCCAGATTTACCTATTCAGTAAAATGAATTGCAGTAATACTTCTGTTCACAAAAGGACAGTGTGAAATGAGCACTTTGCCTGAGAAAGACAGTAACAAACTAACTGAGCACTGTTTGGTGACACTCTTCTCAATGATTTCCATAAATCATGGCTGATCATACCTGACCTCTACCTTGCTTCTCAGAAACACAGTCTAGATGTTCAGCATTGCCTTTCACAGCTAGTGGGTTGACTAAAGCTTGTTTTGAAGGCAATACTTTATTTTTTCCTTCCCACAGAAATGTATGTGGCTTGAGCACAACAACCATCTGCAGCATTTAACTTCGGGGGTCAACAAGTGACTTGAGAGGTCAAAAAGAAGTTGCTTTACAGGTGGAGCCCCTGGTGGACTTTGGGAGATGTTAAGGGGCAGTCCTTTTCCATTTCACCTACAAATTAGATTATTTAAGATACTTTATGACTTATATCCACTTTTTGGAGCCTAAACCTGTCACCCTAGTTTTTCATTCACCTGTAAGGCCATCCGATCATCCTATGTCCATTTAATGTCTTTCACCTCTATAATCTGGGGTTTCTCACCCCAAATCTATCATGGCACACTAGTATGACACAAGACAAACACTGGAAGGGAAGAGTCATGTATTTTACCTCCTGAAATTCAAGTCTTCCCTCTCTATCTCATTGCTCCCCTTCATGGTTTTCTCAGTTTCCTTGTAGCTGGAAAGGTGAAAACTGAAAAAAACCCAAACCTTCCTACAGAATGTCTGCTCTGCCCCAGGAGAGTGTCAATCAAGGGAGTCTTCTGGGAAAAAAGGGCTTTTTCACTACTGCTTGTAAATGTCAGGAAAACTGTAAAAGAGATCTTGAAGATCTCCATGAAAGTATTTCTCATGTGATTTCTTGATGGTACAGCTGTGCAAATCCAGAAACTAGGTCATTCACATTGGTACAGGGTGTTATTTTTCAAATGAAAGCATGACTGAAGGTCTCTGGAAGGTCTGGCTAATCAGTCTCCCCCTCTGAGCCTAAAGCAGGCCCTCTGTTTATAACTGGCTGTCTTTAGAAGTCCCAGAGGTGATGCAGTATTTTGTTCTCTTTTAATGGAATCCGCTACCTCTCCAAGTCACTCTTTGAAAACAGGGTGCACAAACCATCTCCCTACAGAATCCCAAACCTGTTCATTTTCCCTCCACACAAATCTGTGTCCTCTGTCTCCCCTTTGAGAGAGTCTTTCTTTCTCAGCTACGTCCTTAGGACTTCCCAGCTCTGTCTGAACCTGGGCATGTCAAGAGAGGATGTAAGCCACAAGGCAGAGATAAGAAAAAACCCAGCCAATTCAGAGCTGTACCAGTGGAGAACTTGTTGGGCAAATAACTGGATAAACAAAGCTTGTGGCTTAGTGTGTCCTTAAATATTCTCTCCTTGACTCTTTCCATGAATATTATTGCTTTTCATTCCTAGGGTTATGTCTTCTCTGCAGTATGTCTAGACTTCAGCAGGAAGAATATTTATTAAATAAGGTCAGGGTAGACTTAATATTATGAGATGATGCTTAGCCATCATCATTAGCTCTATCTTCCTTTTTGGTGAGGAATTAAGTGTCTGTATTAGAACAGATTAGTGTGGAGATGTGGGAAGAGAGAAGATAAAGCACAGAAGTGATGGATCAGCTAAGGTAATTTATATAATAACAACAATGGAAGTTCTATTTTTGAAACATTTTGGAGTTAAGCCTTGCTATTTATGGAGGAAAAAAACCCCAATAAAACAAATAATAAGCTATTTAGAATAAACTCCTTCCTCTTGTGTCTCAGCCAAGGAAGCACAGAAAATTTTAGCAATTTCCACAGCCTTCCATTGACTCTACTTTTAACATAATCTTGATTTTAATTCATGCATTGTAGACAGAAAATTAGAAGCTTTAATAAAACAGCCATTAGCTCTTATGCTTTATTAAAACTATTTGCACACTCTTTGTTGCTCTTGTGAGACCTTTCAATAATAAAAACCACACTTTTAATACATAAAGGAGCAAAAACTCTCAAGGAAAAAGAAGAATATTAGAACAGAGTTCAATGATATAGGAAAGTACCTGGATAAAAATCCCCTTGCGCAAACATGTCAATCACATAGCGACAGAATGCATATTGATCTAACAGAGCAAAAAAGAAAAGAAGAGTAATGAAGAAAGTAAATTTAGAATGTCATTTGTATTTAACAATGAAGATAAAGTTTGGCAGCACAAAGACATCTCAGTAACCTTTTCATAGGTCATTTCATAATATTACTTAATATATATTTGTGTTTTTTTTCCTGACCTTCATGTGATTCACATGTTCAGAAAGTGACAATTTGTTGTCCAGATCTAATTCAAAACCTCTGGCTAAGAACTGCAGCACTTCCAGTGTCCCAGAGCCACCAACTCTTCTGCTGGGCCAACTTTGCTTGGCATATTTCCTTACCCCGTGCACAAATACAGTGCAAACTGCTGCATTAAGGCCTCTGAATCTAAATGAAATGCTGATTCCAGAAGTCTTATTTGTTTATTGCTGTCTCCTATACATAAGCAGAGTTGGAGAGCTTAATAAAAATTTCTAACATTAAGAATAGTGAGGAAAAGTTATCAGTTGCAACTGAGTACAAAAGAATTTCAGTATTGCTGGATTCTTCAGTGGGTCTGATAAAACAGCTTGTTACCCCAGTGGACTCTAAGGGGCATTAGCTTTGAAAGCTAATGTTGTCTAAATGTCAGCTCTGGTTATCTAAGTTAGTTCTCAATTGTCCTTGAGTGAAGCATATTCATCCATCTGTCCAAGACACTCCTAGCACAGTTCCTACACTGTAGAAGTTACATCTCTTCCTCTCTCCACCTCCTCAGGCATCTCTGTCCTACTCACTTACAATGCCACTTGCTTTCCCCATTGCCAAACCCAAAATAAAATTATGCTGACTTTGGAATAATTAAAGTTTTTAAAATGGCATTGCTGTTACATTTAAATTCAAAATGTAATTCCCAAGTATGTGACACTCATTATATTATTGACTTTCATGTCACTGCTACATCAGTATCACTTGATGCTGAGGCATTTATGTGACTGCTGCTCTGTTATGTTGACTGCTACAGCAGTCCTTGGATGAGGAACTACAGCTTTCAAGTCATTATTTCCCATGCAAATGTAGAAATTATGAAAAGTTTTACCAACTCAACAAATATTCAAACTCTTTTTCTAGTTGATAGAAGCCTAGGCAGCTGTTTTGTGTTAGTGAGATGGCAAGGGTAATACTAGTCAGGATTGTAGAGCCTGAGGCAAAACTTTTAGCATGTACACAGGGCTATGGCTGTAAACATTGCCTTTAAAACCTCTAATGAATATTCATAATAATTTTTACTTTCATATTTAGGAATTCAAATTTCTCATTCTGTCTGTCTCCAACTTTGCATTCCATCCTTAAGGCTAAGTGTATATGAAAATTCTAAAAAAAGAAAAAATAAGAGTGTGTGAGTGAGAAAACATGTATAGATCTGTTTTCTTTAGCCCACCTAAAGCTACTGAAGCCAGAAAAGTGTTTGCACGGACTTTGACACAGTCGCAATAAGGCCTCAGTGAGTCTTTATAAATAAAATGGAGCAATGCCAATATTTTAGCCCAGAAAGCAAATGGTAGGGCACAAAAAGTTGCTTTTCTTAGTTCTCTTTTGCCAAAACAAGCTGCCTCTATCCTTGCTGCCTATTGGGAAGATTTCCTGGACCATTTGAGGCATTGTACAAAAGACTAGAAGATACAGGACAAAACTATGGCAGGGGATAATACACTATATGGACAATCCCAAGGCTGTGCTGGTTCTATTTGAGTTAGGATTTGGACATAGCCTGAGGCCCTAGAATCACATCATTTCATTGATATTAAAATAATCTATTCTTTAAACATAGTAGTATTGACCAGAAATAAAACAGACTGTGTTGCTGATTTTTTTTTTCTATTTTTGTGGTCGATGTGGGTTTTTTGTGGGTATATTTTATTTTGTTTTGTGGAAATATAATTTGAAGAAACTTTCAAAAAATGCCTTAATCTTGATTGTACCTCAGAAAAAAGATTCTGTATTAATTTTCCCGTCATAGTATTTCTTCAGCAACTCAACCCAAAAAAGGGGTTTATAAAACAAATCGAAGGCAGAATATGAAACTCTTAATAACAAAAGTATAATTTCTGTATAACACAGCAAAGTGCACTACAACATCCCATTTAAGTTCATAGGAATGCTACCAATCAGTAAAGATTGAAATCTAAGGAATTTCAAATGAGTATGACTTTTCAAGTGCCGTTTCATGGCTAAAAATCCATTTTAATCTAAACTTCCTTGTTAAAAGGAGAATTTCACACTCTAGTTTTCACCTATAACTCTGTCATGGTCACACAAATATTCTTATAAATACTTACAAATCATGTCAAAATTTGGGACTAGATTCTTAATGATAAAAATACTAATAGATGTTTCTGTCATCAGACTTCACGTGATTTACCCAGGGAGATGACCTACCTTTCCAAATTTTAATTTCAGTACTAAATGNGCGAACTCTGCTTGGCATATTTCCTTACCCCGTGCACAAATACAGTGCAAACTGCTGCCTGCCCACAGGTCTCATAGACTTTTCATCATCCTTGGAGACCAATTTCACAGACAGCTGATAAAAATTTTTTAAAAAAGATTTATTATTGTGCTATTTTGTTAATATATTTTTAACCCTATAATAAATATGTATATTTAGTGAAGGGGAATATAGAGAACTCTGTGTACTTACACTCCTATAGCAACAAGATTTTCCACAGAATTCTGATGTTTTAGTACAAAACTATTTTCCAAACACTAATCTTTACAAATATATATGTATATATTAAATNAATAATTAAAGTTTTTAAAATGGCATTGCTGTTACATTTAAATTCAAAATGTAATTCCCAAGTATGTGACACTCATTATATTATTGACTTTCATGTCACTGCTACATCAGTATCACTTGATGCTGAGGCATTTATGTGACTGCTGCTCTGTTATGTTGACTGCTACAGCAGTCCTTGGATGAGGAACTACAGCTTTCAAGTCATTATTTCCCATGCAAATGTAGAAATTATGAAAAGTTTTACCAACTCAACAAATATTCAAACTCTTTTTCTAGTTGATAGAAGCCTAGGCAGCTGTTTTGTGTTAGTGAGATGGCAAGGGTAATACTAGTCAGGATTGTAGAGCCTGAGGCAAAACTTTTAGCATGTACACAGGGCTATGGCTGTAAACATTGCCTTTAAAACCTCTAATGAATATTCATAATAATTTTTACTTTCATATTTAGGAATTCAAATTTCTCATTCTGTCTGTCTCCAACTTTGCATTCCATCCTTAAGGCTAAGTGTATATGAAAATTCTAAAAAAAGAAAAAATAAGAGTGTGTGAGTGAGAAAACATGTATAGATCTGTTTTCTTTAGCCCACTTAAAGCTACTGAAGCCAGAAAAGTGTTTGCACGGACTTTGACACAGTCGCAATAAGGCCTCAGTGAGTCTTTATAAATAAAATGGAGCAATGCCAATATTTTAGCCCAGAAAGCAAATGGTAGGGCACAAAAAGTTGCTTTTCTTAGTTCTCTTTTGCCAAAACAAGCTGCCTCTATCCTTGCTGCCTATTGGGAAGATTTCCTGGACCATTTGAGGCATTGTACAAAAGACTAGAAGATACAGGACAAAACTATGGCAGGGGATAATACACTATATGGACAATCCCAAGGCTGTGCTGGTTCTATTTGAGTTAGGATTTGGACATAGCCTGAGGCCCTAGAATCACATCATTTCATTGATATTAAAATAATCTATTCTTTAAACATAGTAGTATTGACCAGAAATAAAAAAGACTGTGTTGCTGATTTTTTTTTTTCTATTTTTGTGGTCGATGTGGGTTTTTTGTGGGTATATTTTATTTTGTTTTGTGGAAATATAATTTGAAGAAACTTTCAAAAAATGCCTTAATCTTGATTGTACCTCAGAAAAAAGATTTTGTATTAATTTTCCAGTCATAGTATTTCTTCAGCAACTCAACCCAAAAAAGGGGTTTATAAAACAAATCGAAGGCAGAATATGAAACTCTTAATAACAAAAGTATAATTTCTGTATAACACAGCAAAGTGCACTACAACATCCCATTTAAGTTCATAGGAATGCTACCAATCAGTAAAGATTGAAATCTAAGGAATTTCAAATGAGTATGACTTTTCAAGTGCCGTTTCATGGCTAAAAATCCATTTTAATCTAAACTTCCTTGTTAAAAGGAGAATTTCACACTCTAGTTTTCACCTATAACTCTGTCATGGTCACACAAATATTCTTATAAATACTTACAAATCATGTCAAAATTTGGGACTAGATTCTTAATGATAAAAATACTAATAGATGTTTCTGTCATCAGACTTCACGTGATTTACCCAGGGAGATGACCTACCTTTCCAAATTTTAATTTCAGTACTAAATGATGCAACAGCAGGGAAATCAACCTCTTTTGCGATCACTGCTATATTTTTTATATTGTTTCAGATAAGCAGGCAGGTCTATTCCCTTGAGCAAGTAAAAGTAAAGATTGCAGGACCAGGAAATCTCTGCAAAACTCCATTGACTTTAAATTATGTTCACCTTGGGTCACAGTGGGACTGAAATATAAATATAAATTTTTTTAGAGTATTCAGCTGGGCACTAGTGGCTTATGGTGGAAAAAGGAAGCATGACAGTAGGAAATGCAGGTTTCACTAGATGTGTGTAGCCTTGTCTCCAGTGATAAAGGCAGTTGAAGAGGCTCCCTCCTTCCTCCACTGCAACTGCTTATTCTCATTTTCACCTGCTAAGATTCTGTGCACAGTCACTGGGGTCAAACTCTAAAGCAGACTTACAAAGTGATCTTCTAATGTTTGATGTCAAGATGGATAATTTTGCTAACACTTATCAGCTAAAGTTGGTGGTGGGAATCCTACAAAAACCAAACCAAGAAGCAAAAACCCATCACTATTCTATTGGTCTCTGTAATCTTTGATCCCTACTTAAAATATTTTGTTGTCATCTGGACAGCATTTCTTTTAGAGAGCTATATCCTGAACAGTGTGGAGTAGACCCCTCTGTATCCTGAAACTCTGCCAGAGCAAACAAAAAATTGAAAGGGATTTTCACCTCCCAAGCAAACAGAACAATTTGCTGAACTTTCTCCTTGGTCACAGCAATCAGTGTGATAGATACCGCTTTGATTCCATGCCTCAAAGGTTCCAATATTTCAAGTAAAAGACAAAATTAACTAGAATACAAATAAATGTTAAAAAATGCTAGTTCAGCACGCTATACATGTCAGAAAGTGGACTATGTCTCAAACTCTCTCAGTTTTCTAGAAAAGTGTAATTTAGGCAACTCCTAAGGGATGTTGTGGACATAGCGATGGTTATGAAAGTCTGAGAGAATCTGCTCAGACAGACTCAGATATCCAGGCAGGGTTGGCTTCTTTGATGTTCAGGCACAACGATTTATCTGTGGTTAACAGCAGACAAGATCAGATAGGTGCACTATGCAACACTGAGCTGCCTCTTTCAATATCAGAATAATCCTGTGGCTTCAGTGTGGCAGTCCATACAGAAAGCCAGGTCCTGCTGTCTTCATTCATACAAAATTGCACTTATTGCCGTGGAACTGCCACAGGGAAATCAGGGAATCAGTCTGTGCACCCTGGGAGTAGAAGAACCCAGGCTTACTCTGCCAAAGTGGAGCATATAGATAACACCTTGTTAACTATATGGTGTTGATGTGAATTGATTCTTTGTTTTATCACTTAATTTCTTCCTTTCACCAGAGTAAAAACATTTCTTTTCTTTTTGGGAGAAATTTGGAAGCTGCTCACATTAAATTACATCAGGCAGGTATGCACTATTTTGTACAATACCTGGCAACCTGACACTACCTCATATAATATGATGGGAGATATATTATTACATTCCCTTTACTCTGTTGCTATTTTCATTATGGTTACAGAGGACATTTGCAGATGTAGAAATAAACCAAAATTCCCAATAGGTCATTGAACTATCTGAATTTTCAGAAATAACTCTACTCGCAATCTACTACATTAGATGGTACTGAGCAAATACATGAAGTGTCAGACATATCTGAAGAGAAATTGGATTTTGGGAAAGAAGGATTTAAATTAAAATGAAACTTTAGCCATGACAAACTTCTAGAACCTTCTGATTATATAAATTAAACTTATTCTATTTTCTGCAATCTCATCCTAGCAGTGTGAGGTTCATGTAGAATTAATTTGTACTGCACTTTTGTTTTTCATGGGTGGACTTTGGTCCTTGACAGATTTAACTTCATTCTCTCTCTTTCTTCCCTACTACCTTTTTAGGATCTTCATCTGTTTCCTCCTCATTTTGTTTACCTTTCTTGTCCGATTTAGTTACAGTCTGAAGAGCTTTCTCCTCCTTAACTTTCGTTTTGGCCTTTATTAGCCCAGTTTCTGTTGGTTTTGTCTCTGCCTGTTTGACCTTCTCTGCCGTCTTTGCTTCTCCTTTTCCATCCTTCACTTCCTTTTTTACTTTTGCTTCTACTTTAGTGCTCTTTACTTTCTTCTCCTCTGCAGGTAATAAAGAAAAAGCTTTCAGTGTCATTCTCTCCCCCCAACATAATACTCAGTGCCATTTATTTTATATTGTGCAATTAATAATGAGCACTTCTTCGTTATTAACTGCTTTGTAAGATCTGATGAAAACTATAATCCCCTCAAACCAGGCAGAATTAAACAGAAATATGAGATCCAAATAGGTTTTGTCTTCAGTGCTATACCACATACTTGGCTGATGCTAATTATAATAGAATATGCCAAATAATATTAAGTGTTTCTAATGACAATATGATAGTTTTTATGTTATAAACTAGGGAGAAAGATGTTGGTCATTAAGCAAACAAATATAAGGGGTACTTCCAGGTAAAATCTGAGCAAGTTTAGACTTCAGAGTTAAACTCTGTAGTAAGCTGGAAAAATAGTGGGTGGCTATTTTTACTTTCATGCATTTATTCTAGGTCTCAGTCCAAGAAGTTTTGAGGTCTTGAGTCTGACTCTACACCAGTTCTCTGGGCTGAAAGTGTCTGAGACCAGTTCATGAGATGCCCTTCATCAGAGTGAGGAGGCTTCCAAGGTGAATTACCAAATTGGAAATATCAGTAGCTGAACCTATACAGAGCATTCTTTCTGCTTTTATGTGGCAGCAATTTTTTCTCACCTGAGCCATGCATGCTCACAGTTTGTGTGTTTCTAGTTCACTCCAGTGTAAAATCCAATTGTAGTATAAACTGCCACTGGATATATTTTAAACTAATCTGTTTAGCGTGATGTACATACTCTTGTTTTCTTCATAGATCTAAATGTTTCTTGAGGCAAAACTTGTATGCTACCAAATTTATGCTTTCTGTAAGGCTCTAGATTTCTATTTCTATTAAATCACTGAGCTGACTAAATTGATGTTATCAATATGTGAAGTGGAATAACTAACTATTGCTAACCAGAATTCAGATATTTATATAAGAGCATTATTACTCCTAAACAAAGCGGTGGTATGACCAGGTATTGCTGGCTAGTGAAGAATTAATTTCCTTAACTAGTTATAGTGAAAATGTGTGTCAGACCACTTGCAGGTAGGCTTACTTGTTTTTCAGTGAAATGCTGAAATTGGAAATTTCGACACATTTTGAAAGGCATCAAGGATAGAATTAACCCCTGGATGTTCTAGAGACATTTTAATTCTGATTCTATATAATTTTATTTTGGTTTCATGTAGCTGATTTTTCATGTACATTTACAATCTCTGCTTGAATAAAAGAAATGTTATGCATTTCAATGTCAATTCAGTTAGAAAAACTGTAGTACAGATAAATACATACCTTTGGGAGGAGGTTTCTTTTCAGCTTTTTCATGTCTTTCAGGTATGTCTTTTTGAGTTACTAGAAATGAGAAGAACGGTATATTAGGGAAAAAACTCACAAAGAACAAGAAAATATTGCCAAAACACAACATCATCACTGGAAATTTCATATTTCCTTACGATTTCTGATTTTCAGTTTTCAAAATTCTTGTTTTCAGATTCATATAGTGGGGCAAAAAAGGTCAAAATATCTGTTGAGACTCCCTTACCAGAAGACAAGCGAGTCACATGGATCTGAAGCTTTCTAGGGAATGTTTTTACTGCATATTCCAGAAGACACAAACTTGCTCCTGTCAAGTTCTGAGGAGACATGGACTTGGCCCTGTGCTCCAGCCAACAGGAAGCCATGTGGCTGTATTTGTCTCAGAGAAAGGTGTTTTTCTTAGCTTGTCTACAAACACAGCCATATCTGGTGCTGACTTCAGAGCCCAGCTTGAGTGAGTTCATGTCTACATAAGATACAGTGTGTAAGCACACACACATGACTACGTTCCAGAAAGGCTGTTAAAATTTTATGCAGACCTCTGTCTTTGCCCTCCTGGCCACCATCCAGACAGAAAACCAGAACAAACCAGCCTTGAGAGTTAATTATACGTCTTTCAACTGATAACTACATAATACCAACATCCTCTCTAACTGAATTCTATCCTGGAATTCCAGCCTGTATGAGACATGATTGATATTTAGGCTTGGTTTTATTTTTTTAAGGTAGTTGCTTTTAGATGATGTGTTTAAAAAACACTCATATCTCTGAGGTTTTCTGGAGCCTTTAACAGAGTCTGAAGAATTACCTTGAGTCATTGTAATGAACATAAAGAAAACCTGCTGACTGTGTGGGAAGTAGCCACACAATTTTCAGTATGTCCATTTCCCAGAGCTGGCCAGGACCTGAATATTTTCATTTCCTGGGGACTGCAAATGGTTGAAATAGCCCCTCAGAACAGCTGGTAGCTAATCCAGTTTAGAGCAGACCCCTGAGAAAAAGGAGGCAGGCCGGGCAATGGAAAGCTCAGCAGCACATTTCTGGCAGAAATGCACCATTGGACATGCTGAGGACAAGTGTCCTGATGCCCTGAGTCAACCCATAGGGACTCATGGCAGGGAAACTACCCAAGAGAGGGCAGCATGGCTATGTCACACTGCAGCCACAAATCTCTGTACCTACAGCGTCCAAATTCTTCATAAAATTTTCCAGCCAGTGACTGGAGCCATGGCTACTATTAAACACATTAAGGCTATAAGTGATTATTTGGTTAGCTAGCAGAAGATAAATGGGTAAAGAGGACTATCTCAGTGATTCCTGTAAGTTATTTGCTTTTCAAATCAACACGGACACTGTGGGCATTTATTTTCTCTGGATTACTTTAGCATGATTTCATTTTATGAAAAAAAATCCCACACTTTCAAGCTATACACTGAAAGTAGGAAAAAATTAACAATATCCCTTTAAAAGAGAGTCTGGACAATGACTACCCTTTAAAGTTTTTTAAGGCTTTGAGTCTTCATTCTGCTTTCTTTCTTTCTTTCTTTACTTCTACTTTCTGTTATACATTTCTCCTTAGAGTACGATAAAGTAAAAAAAAGGATGATTTGTATATTTGTGCCTATGTTGTCTGAACGTATTCAAATTAAACCTAGTTAATTAATGCATCTCAGCATCATGAAATTAATCTCAATGCCATAACAAACTGATATGAATATCTGTTGCATAGTATTTCTTCAAGAGTTAACTGAGTAAAATAAAAAGAGAACAAAGACTGAAACTGAACTTTATTATAGAAATATCTATCATGGAGAAATATCTAACCTCAGAGAAAAACATACAAATGCCAAGCAATAAGAGATGTTAGTCTTTTAAAAACGGCATAATAGGGCAAGGTGATTGGATTTTTAAATTTCCCTGTCCAAACCATAGCCAAAGATGGAGATATCAGTCAAAAGAATAGTGAAAATCACCCCTCACACACCCATGATATTGCTTCAGAATATATATGATAATTATTAGATATGTAAATCTTAACCAAAGCCACTTTTACCATAGAAGGCAGTGCAAATCATATACTGAAATGAAAATGTTATTGAAAAAAATAAAGGCGAGAAAATGAAATTCTATTTTGGATATGATGGAAGACCCAGACTGAGAGACAGTAAACACTCCAGCATTAGGTCTGCACCAGGCTGAAAACTAATACACAAGAGAAAACCTTCTTTGTAGGCAAATTACTCAATTCCTTTGTGGAGGAAAAGGCACCAAGGAATGCAAATAAAATAGTCATAGGTTCTTTAGCTGTGCAAGAATGATTTATAATAAACTGTATGCATCAAAAAAATATGCTGAGGGTCTGATCAGGGTCTGATCAAGCCCTGCTCAAGCAAAAGTGACAACATCCAAAAAATGTACAACATGAACAAGAAGAGCTTTGTACATTAAATACTTATCTCCACACTCCCCCAAGATTTACAAGCACTTAAGTTGTACAACTTTTAATGACGATCCACAATACCTTTAGATGGTGCTTTCTTTTCTTGTTTTTCTGGCTTTTCAGGTTTCTCTTTGTGCACAGCTAGAAATAAAACCAATAATATTAATGGTCACTGAAAGCAAAAAAACTTGCACTTAAGTGAGATAATGGAGAAAAAGGATCAAGAAACACAAGTAGGCACCACGGTTATGCATGCAAAGAATGAGAAAGATTGATTTAGCTGCTGCTGTTTGTTGTTGTTGTCAAAACATGGGATTGGAAGTTTCAAAAACTCATCTGCCATCACTGAGGTCTTTGCTATGGGCTGGAGGAGCAGCAGCCTTTCTAGCTCCTCTGTAACCCCATGAAAGAAGCTAATCAAGGAAAGTTATACTTATTTATATTGTTTACTGTTTTTCTTTCTTTAGTATATTTATGTACGGTAATTTATTGGTTTATTTTGGTTTATTGTTATTTTTTAGCTTTCTTGTTTATTACATTGGTTAATTTCTGAAGGATTTTCTAAACTCCACTGAACAACTAACAGTTTTTCCAGCTATGAATGATTAAGCACTGTAATTAATTACAAATCTAATTGCAGTGACATTATAACTAATGCTCTTTAGGGCTTTTTGTTTGCTTTTAATTTCCACCTTACAAATTGAAATTAACGGCTCTGTAGTTCCTAGATTTCTGGCTCAGGTTTCAAAATACACTGAGAGGTGGGTAGTCTGGAATATTCTCCTGTGTGGGCTCTGATTTGATAATTTTTTGCAATTAATGTTTGCGCAGTAACTTGTCCACGAGTGTGCGGAACTGATATTTGCATGCGCTCGTGTACGCTGAGGTGGCCTGCGGGGATCACATGTGTGAAAACACAGTTGCCTTTTTGGGTGCAACATATGAGATTGTCCTAGGAACACAAAAATGTATGCATGAGCATTGAGATGGTGTTTAAAAAGAAAGTAAGAACTGGGGAAGATAAAACAGAGCTAGATACCTATTTATTGCAAGTAACTCCTGAAAGAATTAGTCCCGGCCTACTCAGTGGCAATGCAATGGCCTTATGCAGGATTCAATTTAAAATGCTTTTTTTTCCACACAACCTTCCTGATTACCTCTGTGTATGGGCTGTCAGGTGTTTTTTTCTTGGATGACCAGAGTCTCTTAGCAACCATACCTATTGCAAGTGTCGGAAATACTCAGTGGTTATCATAAGATCACACTAATCCAGAGTACAAATATATTATCTCCCTTCCTCAGGAAAGAAAAATGGCAAAAAACATGCAGAAGGAATATAAAATGCTACTTAGTGTGTAAGTCTGCAAACCTTTATATGATTTCATTATTTCTGTTCATAATATTTTTAAACTTTTTTTTTCCAGTCAAGGGGATATGTAAATGGAAACTGAGTAGAGAATTAGTTTTGGGGTACCTCCCAATGTAAAATAAATTCTGACATTAAATAATTACCTGCATGCCTTTCCTTTTTTTCAGGTTTTTCTTGTCTTTCCAGTTTGTCTTTACTTGTCACTAGGAAAGAAAGGAAGCATTAGACATATTAAAAAAAAAAAAAGGTGGAAAAAATTAGGAATCCAAAACAAAAGAATTTCACCAAGATAAGCCTCAGGATACTAAGTGGCAGAGTGTTACTGCTGAGCTGCTCCGTGCATATTTTCACAGTGTAAATCATACTACACGGGTAGGAGCAGCCAGCTCTGGCTAACAAGTTACTGCCATGGTAACATGCCTCAGCTGTTTGCTGCATAACATCATCTCTTGCAATTCTCTGTCAGTTCTAGAAGAATTTCAGAAAACTGCCGAGTACGGGGGCACAGCTCACAGTAAATGTTGCTGCCTGTGATAGAAAGAGGGCTGCACCTTGGCCACCCTGTATTCTGCGAGACACAGGTAGTAAAAACCCTGGGATCAGTCTAAGAGCATAAGAGAATCACTTGTGCAAATGATACACCTGTGACTTGCCAGCTGGCTTGAAATGGATGACCAGTAATGGATATGGACAGCTAGTAATGGATACAGATAGCTGGTAATGGACACTAGCTGAGATCAGTCCCTGGCAATGACGATCTCAGAACCATAATTAGATGCCCAGTTTGTGCAACGTAAGACTAACATTATGACGGTGGAAGCTGCATTATGCTATCCACTTCTTCACAGAATATTTTCCACTTGCTTTTCTTAGGATTTTACACTATCATTTTCCAGAAAATGAAAAATAAGCATGTGGATTTTAGAGCACTTCTGAAAGAACAGCTGTGAAAATGCAAGCCTAGCTTAAATCTAACTCCTGTGGAAATTTCATCCAAGTTTAGTAAAACCCCTTTTGTCTAACACGAAGAGATAAGAAACTTCTTTTACAGTACCATGAATTCTGTATGTAACTGGATGCAAAAGAAGAGTGGAAGGAATATTCAGGCTTCCACATTTTTAAGCATTATAGTGATGAAATAAATGAGAATATGGCTGACATCCCTGACTGAGACACCGCTATGTGACTGAGACACTTCTAATTACTCTCCTTGTCATTAAATAACTTTCTTAAACTTCATCCCAGAAGTCGATTATAGATTAGAATAGGATGCTATTTATACTCTCTGTTATCTCGATCTTGAAAAGGCAATGTATAAAATAGAAAATAAGCAGCTAAAATACAGGGATGCAGTCTCTGGATTCTTCCAGTCACACTACAGTGAAATGGACCTTAGAAAGGCACACTTCCATAGTCTTAGTTTTGAAATTTATGGACAGTCTGAAAATAACATTTATTAGTACTGTGAATACAGAGAATCTCTATGCACAGTAATGTTTCCATAACAGTTTTGGCAATAGTTCACTAAACAAAAATGATAGAGCACTTCAAGAATAAATACCATTAGGAAGACAGAATATTAATAGGATTTATGGCAAGCTAAGGCAGTATAACAGTAATTTTTTTTTTTCACAGGCTGAGTTTGGCTGGGATAATCTTTTTCCTGTTCTAAGAATCTTAATAAAACATTAAATATTGTTCTCCTGTGAAATCAAGTTGAAGAGTTCCCCAAGTTTTCCACATTATAACAGAAGTCTTAAAGATAAATTAATGTTTTAGTATGGGACATTATTGCCTTTATGTTCCCATTTTTTTCCAAATCCCAGAAAAAATTTCCCATGTTATCACTATTCTATTTTCTACTAATAAATATTAATTCTAACAGACACCGCAATTTATATGTCTTCCATTAACTTCTAAAATCAGTCTTGTTAGCTCAATGTACTTTGAATTACTTGTATGAAATGGAGAAGCTCCAATCAGACCCTATTAGAAAGGCCTAGTCAAGCACAGCTTTCAGGAGGTGCATGTTCACTTGTGTTCTTGGCCTGAATAAGTCTGGGTATTCGGTCTTCACTTTTCTTTTTTTGGTCATTGGCCATTGGCCTGTTTGCTCTTCCAGAATGTGTTTCTTCCTCCAGACCAAGACTTCATTAGCTATAATTTAGGGCAAAGGACATGTTCTCAGAAGAATTAAAGGGTTTTGACAAGTGGACTCCACCAAAATTCCATTTTGCTAAAATATCCTCACAAAAGGCAAACTAGATGGTGGCTCTTGTAACACAGAACTAACTCATGAGCTGTGGGTGGAGAGTAAGCAGTATCCTGATTCTGACTCCTAAAACAGATCTGTAATTTGTTGTTGGCATAAACCACCAGGAAATTATTAAATTCTCTCTAAAACCTCTCCCCAGAGTCTCTGAAATTAATCTGGAGGAATTTCTTTTTCCTTTTTTAAAGCAGATTTCCAAAGCAGAATGTCTACAGGGATCATTTCCAGTATGTTATAATTTACTCATTACATTTTGGTGTGAAGTATTCTCAAGGACAAATAATATACTTGGATTTATTCAAGAAGAATAAAAAAGGACACCTATTTGTGCTCTGGGTATTTTTAACATTACTTACTAGTACTGTAGGCTTATTAATTAATATCTGAATATAATTGCAGCTTTTCTGTACAGTGATGAATTCAAATTGTTTTTAAAACCTCACTCTCCTTCCAGCTAGCTTTCACAACACCTCCTCCATCTTTAAACATCAGTGAGATCTACAAGAACAGATTGAGTCAATAGATCAGACTATTTTGAATCACTGATAAAAAGACAAAGAATATCAAAAGCTGAATACATACCCTTTGGGGGTTCCTTTCTCTCGATTTTTTCTTGTTTTTCAGGTTTGTCTCTGTGTGTTGCTACAAATAATAAACAAATAAATAAACCCCAGCTCACAATAAATCTGTAATCTAGATGTATTAAGCACACTTATTATCTCATGGAAGTGATCAAGGAAAAGCATTCAGAGACCCAAATAATGGATTTTAGCTCTGAGTCACAGGTACTTGATGATGTATAGACCTTCTTAATGTCAATATTTAATTCCAGGTCCAAGAGAAATATTTTCCTTGAATAGGCCTTCAGATATTAGACTATATTTTTCTGAAAGAAATGATTATTCAGCAACCTTAATCTAATCTGTCCTTTCTCTTTTGGTTCCATTACACAAGCACCCTGACTCTAAGATTTCTGACAGAGGAAATTATTTTCAGCCCTTGACAGCATTGCTTTCTATTCTTAACAAAAAACCGGCCAGCATATTGCTTTCTATGCTATTTTTTTCTTTATTTTTAGCTCTTACTTCTGTCACAGGATGGATTAACAAGAAAACATCTCTTTTAATCAGAGTGTAACCTCAGGAAGAGCAGCTGTTCAAAACACAACCAACTCCATGTCCTGCGAGGGGCAAACAAGTCCTTATGGTCTCTGTTGCCCACCCAGGTCTCAGACCATGTTATGAAGTGGTTCAATCTCCTGTACTAATGATTTGATTCTGAATAAACCTGTACTACTAAAAGAATAGCATTTTATAATTTCAGGGAAAAATTATTTTCTTTTCGCTACCCAGGTTTCTGGGAACAAGTAAACCAAATTCTGATTAGAAGATGTTGAGCTTTATACACAAGCACATTATGCTTTTATATCCATTCATTTCACCAGCTTGGCAGTGAATGTCATTTCACAAAAGTGCAAGCACTTTTTTGTTGGCTGAGTGTTTCCACATTAAAAAGCAGGTTGTAGTCATTAGGAAAAATCATTCAGAACATTCAGTAAATTCATTACGCCTTATATGTGTTTGCATTATCCAAAATTCATTTTCAGTCATAACAAGTAAATTATTGTTGATAACAAGCAGCAGTACAGTTGAAAAAGATGGAAGAGAGATATTTCAAAGCCTTTAAAAATGTGGACATCAAATTTACAATTAAAAAAAAAAAAAGCAGGCTGTGAAGAAAGCAGCAGCACCAGCAATGTATTATTGAATGAATTGCAGACTGCAACCCATTCAAATGCTTTAGGACATCTAGGAGCATACCAAGAAAAAAACATTCTCCAAACTGAGTATTTTTTGCAGAAATTGCAGCATATTTTTACATTGTGCATTTGTATTAGCAGATGCTGGCTCTGTGCTAAACACTTTTGTCAGTTTTGGCCGGAGCAAGAGCAGTTTTGCAAACAACAGCTCTGTGATGGTCAATGTGAGTGAAACATGAGCTTCTGCACATTCAAACAAAAGCCCTTGTAGCCTCTACACCACAAAACACAGCTGAACTGTGCTGAACAGACTGATAATCAGAAAGCTTGATTTTATCCACAGGACATCTTCCTTGTGTAAGAGAGATTATCGTGGGTTTTCAAAAATTTATTGTAGTTTTTCCATAGCATTCCCTTATTTCATGATTTGAGAAAGACCCACACAACAGAAAAACAAACCAAAAAACCCAAAAGAAAACAAAACATACAAAACCTACACCCACACAATAAACCCATAAAATGAGCCTTGAACTACACTAACTGAATTTAATGTCAAAAGATCTGCAATTGGACAGAAAAGCCTAATTTAAGTTTGTTTCACATCCTTAAAATGATATAAGCAAAAATGCAAGGAAATATTAATATTTGTGTGGACTACAGTTTAAAACATGAAAAAGGGATCAGTTGGCCCCTTCCTGAGAAAGAAAAGTAACTTGATGTATCTGGGCAGGGAGCCTGGAATGTGGATAAGCAGAGACCAGGCTGGCATAAGCATAAGCTATTTTTCTCTTCCCAATTATAGGCTGAAGGTGATCTCTGGTTAGTTTGAGTGTCTTATCCTGTGTGTTGATATCCCCATAGCCTCAGAGGTTGCTAATCTCAGATTGTAATGTTTATCATTACCTCTTATGGGCACTGTCAGTGCTATGGCATCCCTTATTCGGGAAGGGCAGGTGCTGCCAAAAATTAAAGTGTTCATGTTTCAGGGCTGTGATCACTGACCATTTTTGACTCTTCAATCACAAGACCAACAAAATCCACTGAAGCTTTTGATCTGACAAATTTAAATCTGATATTTCTTAGCAATTAACTCTCCCCAAAATATTGCCATGTTCAACTTGATATGGAGTCATAAACACTCTGCCACAGAAAATACATCACTTTCTACAGATCTTTTCCATATTTTGTCACTTGGATATCTTTTTCTTTGTAAAGGGCTTAATACATGGCCTTTTCCAAGGCCACAATTCTAGATGCAAGCACTAGATTTTACTGTTAACCAGGCTGGCCATACGGCTGTGTTTCTGTGAAGCAAATTAGAGTTGACTGGATTTTCTTTTCCATATGAAAAAAATAAAAAAAGGTTTAAAAAAAGCACAAGAATATAAGAAACGTTTTAAAGGCTACTTACTTATAAACTCTTCAGCTGAAAAATGCTGAAACTAAAACTTTTCCTTCAACTTGAATTCAACCATTTTACTATCTTTATGACACATTTTGTAATTAAAAGATTACCTCTTTCGTTACTTTTGCTGCTAGGATGTTGGTAACATTCATAATAAAAAATAATAGCTAGACTTAAAAAACAAGTAGATTTATGGCAATTGTGGAAGCTAAAATTTTCCCACAAATTAAAAGAAATTTGCTTGGACTTCCTTGCAAATACCAAAAAGTCATAAGCTCAGACTGAAGTGTTATTAGCATTGGAAAAAATATGACACCCCAACCTAATTTTCACTAACCTAGATTTTGGAAATTGCTGAAACATTTTTGCATGTCTTTGAATGAATATTCAGCCTGAGGCAAAAAGGTGAACATGGGAAATCTCATCCAAAGTGACTGGAGTGTGATAAATTTATAAATAATCCAAAATAGAAGCTTACAATGGAAATTTTTAAGGTAATTTAGCAATGTATTCCAAGCTTAATATTGCTATCTACTTCACAGAAAAATAAAAATAAGAGGCATCACATATATGGGGGAGGATTTTCCTAATTTCAATAATCACCAGAGATTTTATTTGCATCAAATTGAAGAGACAGTGAACGGGGTTGTGATTTAGTTTTCCTTCGATAAAGTTCTCCAACGAAGACATTCCACACTCCAAAACAGAAAGTGCAAAAAGAAGAGATGTAGTAAGACACCACTTCCATACCTAAGAGAAGTAAAAATAGTTTCCAGCTGAGCAAGTCTTAAGTCTGCTGCTTAGCACAAAGCCAGGTGATGAGTGCAGTAAGCATGAAGCAGAGATTGCTCGCTCCAGCTAACAAAGTGCTTGTCTACAGAACAGCACTCCCAGGAAAGTTAAGATAAATGAACTTATACAATGAAGTTAGAGTGCATTAGTCAGAGAGCATTAAATCTCTGTGCAGATGCTTTCATTCGGAAGTAAAGTAACTTTAGATGGCTACAACTTAATTCTTCTTGAAAGAATACTGAAAAAAAAAAGGGGTGGTCTGGAGAGGGCCATAGACTCCCAGGCCTAAATACATAATTTAAGGAAACTATGTGGCCATCTGTACCATGTTCTTCAGTTTAAAGTTAGTGCAGGCATATTTGGAGCTGTACCTTGAAAAATCAGGCTAGACAGACCCTGTGTCTGAAATATACCTTTTAATTTGCTAACTGGATGAAATTATGTGGGTTTCTAACATACTATGGATTTGTATGGTCTAGCTCTGTTTATCTATTTAGCTGTCTCAAATTAACCAGCATTATACTGTTTTCCTCTGTACATCACTCCAAAAACAATGTATTAGTGAAATGATTTTGGGAAAAGCCACACAGTTAATCAACTTTTCCACACTCCTTCTTAATGCCTGTTTTAATTAGAGCTATTTTCCAGAAATGCAGGACAATTCATTTCACTGGTAAGATCAGTTTTCCATAAAAATCAGAAATTTTCATTAGACCTTCCATTAGGCAGAACTTCTGTACTTACATATCCTTTCATTTCAATATTTTTTATGATTGTTCTTACTTTTTGTGTGTAGTAATAATAATAATAATAAAAAATTGTGTAGTTACCTCTTATTGGTACTAATGGCAATAACAATTATATCACCCCTTTCTTGAACAGGCTCCAGCAGCAGCTCAGAGTCCTGCAAAACCTATCTAGAACACATTATCTCGATGTGGTCTCAGGAGAGTTTGGTACAGGGGGATAATCAATCCCTTGTGCCTCTGCTGGCTGATCAAGCTCCTGGTCATACAGTCCCAGTGTCACAGCACTTGTGAAATTACTATTACCTCAAATAACAAATTGGAAAGACCCTACTTTGTAGTGAATTTGTGCTTATGTGTACATGTTATCATGAAATAATTTGATTTCAGGGCTCTTAAGCATGACCAATGGCTTCGTGAAATTATTTCTCAGAGTATTTCTTCTTTCTAGGATTAAAATGACTGCAATAATTGAAATAGACATTATTGCTAGTAGTTTATCAAAATATTTAATTAAAAGCAAATTTTAGGGCACCAGTTTTCCTGGCTCTCAATACTGTTTGAATCTTTTAATTTCAGCCATCTCCATCTGGGAATTTTATTCATTATAACTATTCTTCATATTTCAGTTCAATCTTTCAAAAATGAGGCTTATGGATTGAACTCCCTTGTAAATTGTGGGACTTGTACTCAGAGTATTTGACTATTTTAAAAAATATAATTAAATTATTTTTAAAGGCAGTGTTCCCACATGTTTGAGCAGAGGACAGAAATGTTTTTTTCCATTTCCCATTATTAAAAATATTCATTTTACTTTTGGATTTTTTCCTATTAAAAACAATAAAAGACTGTATTTGTACATATTTCCTGAAGGTACTTTAGAAGGTAACAGTAAGATTCCCAATGGATTGATGCCTTTATGACTGAGGCCAGACAGAATGTTTTCTTGTAATTGGTCCTTCTATGTAAAAGTTGCATTTTTAAGACTAAACATGAAAACAAAATATAGAAAAAAAGTATTTGCTTTGCACTTCAGCAACTGATTGTATAACTAGAGACTGCATTATCAGGCACATGAATAATGGGACTCAAGTAATGAAACCTGTTATTTTTTCCTGGCATCTTATAATTTCTTTGTAATAATTTCTGCAATGTTAATATTGTTCTGTGTAAAGAAGTGCACTTTTGTATAGATGAAACTGTACTCAAGAGGCTGTTTTGGTCAAGATTGCAACATCATTTGTGTTTTTAGATTACTTTGCTTGAAAAGACCTTAACTGGGATCCTTGCTAATGGACCTGAGTTCATTATTGCCTAGCTTGCCCATCGGTATCCTAAAAAATTCATTTTGATACAATATGATTTATTAAGTAGTTGGAAAACAGTTCTAGGCAGTCCAGATGACCCTGATTAGCACAGAACTGGAGGTGAGAAACACTATAAAAACATTTTACAGAGGTGCAAAATACTATAAAACCACACTAAGAATATATATCGAAATGAATATAATTGCATGAGGGAGGGTGTATGTGTATACCCACTATTTTTAATAGGCTTCCTTCTTGCTTCCTTCTACCATTATCAAGCTGAGCACTGGTGCATTAGAGTCGTGCTCATCATGTTTTATGTGGCCTAGTTTTTTATGGAGGAGCTTTATTAGGTAAGAAACCTGCAGATATCCCAGGAAACATCTTCGTTTATATGACCTCTGAAAACCAGTCCAAACCAGTTCCTCTGTGGATTTTTGGGAAGTGACAGTTATAGGAGATTAAATAGTCTGAAAAAGAGTAGGTTCTTAAAATGGAAGATTTTCTTATCTCTGATACACACATGGCTCACTCTTAACTACGACTTCCTAACTTGGATGGCACCCACTGGCCTATAAATTTGCTTTTTTTCTTGCCCAACACACTTCATGCCTTTTGCACCAGAGGAAGTTCATCAACACTCAACTTTCTTGCACCATTGCTAGAAAAAAGATTTCTGGAAAAGTTTGGGTGGGAGAATCTTATTATGAATGTGCATTTTCAATCTAGCGACACAAGCATAAAATTACAATTTTTTGTTAATGTTAAGGTATACATGAATTTTTGACCATTTGCAGTCTGTGCCAACTGATCTTTGAATGTTTCTATGATACAACAGGAGTAGTTAACAAAGTTAACAAACAAAAATTATGTAGTTAGCAAAGACACTGCATGTTACACAAATATATGGGGCAAATAGACAAAAAAACCAGTTACCTTTTGCTGGTGCTCGTTTTTCAGGTCTCTCTGTTTTCTGCTTTTGAATTTCTGGAAAAAATGCAATGCAGATTTATCAACATTAAAATAATATTCACACACAAAGATATCAGATGCATTCTCATATTAAAAAAAATTCAAAAGTGCTTAAAATATTATGGCTGCACCATGGCTTTATCACCTGCATAGTCAGAGTTATATAGAATATAGTTCTATTTTGCATATATACACAGACAATACATATGGATAGAAATCACAACATTAAGTGTCTCTAATAATTATTCTGTTTTTAATTGAGCCATATGGCTACTTTTAAAGGCAAGAAAAGGTTTTACCTATCTGTAATAGCTATACAGTAACATATTTTGGTCGTGATTCAGAAAAACATGCTTTTACTAAACATTTTTGTATGTATCTTGAGTTTTTTGCTAAGATCAGTATTTTATGTATTCCAGACTACCTTTGGCAGGAAAAAATGTTCTTTCTACTGCATTTTATAAAATTTTTAAAGCTCACATACTGAATTGGTGTTTCCAACACACAATAAAAGGTAGACTCAATGCTCTATACAGAATACAGATAAAAGTTCCCAGGTTAAGTATTGTTGTCTTGGAGAATGACTCATTTTGATCATGGTGTACACCAAAAACTGAGAACTGCCTTCTTAGAGGAGGAAGTGGTATTTATCTGCCCTTGTTATGCCATTCCTTTTGAACAAAATTATTCAGCTGCAATATTGATATTAAATTACTGCTAAATACCTCCATATAAATATTTTTTCTACTGTCCTTGTTGTGTCAAAACAGGATAATATAAAAAGGTAAAATGTTGAATTTTTGAAAAAGCATACCTGAATTAAATCAAGCTTGCCTAGCCCTCTTTGCACACAGTTGTAGAAATTTAAAAGGCATTTATTATAGCTGTGAAATAAAGTCAATTAGAGTATATAGAGTGCCTGGTTTATCATACTGTGCATGTATTTCCTGCAGTAGGAAACCACTCTAAAATACTGTATAAAATTTGTTTCCGACAAAAGCAAATGCAAATCTCACTAGACTCTGTGGGAGATGCCTGCTTGTATTTCAGTGTTACCTGTAGTCTGCAGGGTCTAAATAACAAGAACACTGACCCCAAAATTAATCCAACAGAGAAAAAGTTATGCATTTTGCATCTCAACTCTAAGAAGCTACCTTAATGCCCATTGAAGACAAGTGAAATATTTCACTTACAACCTTAGCTATTTTCTCAGGGTACACATTACAAAAGAAATCCAGTAGGAAATGGAATTTTCCCTCCCCAGATATTTACGTAAGTCCTTGAAAATAATGCAGAATGTTTTTATTGGACAGTATTGGATATCTGAAATAATTATTGTGTGTGGTTTGCAAACAACATAACTATTCTATGGCATCAGCCTATGTTGTCTTCAGATGGAATATTATTTCACTGATATAAAGAGTAGCAAAGGGTAAAATACATATCACTGTTAGCCACTAATGTGTGGAAACATAACTAAGCTAATTATATGATGTCATTAAACTAAAAGGAGCTTTTATTGAGTTTTCATCTTGTTCTTTTCAGCCTGGGTGTGCAGTTCATTTATTGTTCTATAAACCTCAAACAGAGAGAATAGGAAGAAATATACTCTACTGATTTACTGTATTCAGCTGAGCCTGTATTATTTTTCTTTCAAACATGTGAAGATATTTTATTTCTATTGACTGAGAATCCTGTTGCTGCATTTTCAAACTTTTCCCCACTTGTTTTGCTTAAATGGATGCATGGTCTAGTTTAGGTGGCATAAGTGGTAGGAATAGTGAAAGACAGGAACAGATGGAGGATTGCTCCCTAATTCTGGGCACATCTGAGCAGTTTTCCATGCCGCTGTTCCAGACTGCCTCCAAACACTGACTCAGGGGACTTGAAGAAAGCTGAGTCACTTCCTCTGCATTGCAACATATAGCGGAGACATATGTCACCAAATTCAAGAGGTCACCTTACATACAGAGATGAATATGAATAAATCATATTCTTCAGGCAAAGTCACTTATACAGATATGCATTCCTTGCTTGCTTTAAAATGCCTCAGTTCTGTTGTATTTCTGTTATCCATTATGTGTCTTACTACAGAAAATAGGCCTATTTTTCTTGAAAAAATAACTATAAAATAAGAATAGACCTTTGTTATTTAAAAAAAAAAAGGGGGGGTTAAAATTATTATTGATTTAGGGAATTTTTGCTAGTTTGACTGCAAAATACGTATGGAGCAATGACTCTAGAGCTGGTTATTTAAATCAAGCTCACACTCTATCAGCAATGAAGGCTGCTTCAAACAAATATTCCAGTAAGGTGCACAAAAAGATACTTTTTAGACAGCCACACTGAGAATCTCATGTAATTTTCTGGTACAATTAGGATACCACACATTAGAAAGAAACATAAATGAATTCCTAGAAGTGACATTCATATTAACACACAAGTGTGTGCATATATGCTTTTATATACTGTAAAGTGTCCCATCATTAAAGTCTCTTCACAAATTTCCTATTACAGTCTGAACCATCATAAAAAATTGCAGCCTGGATCACATCAATTCTGATACATTATAACCCAAATTTTCCCAGTACAAATAAATTTAGTCTCAATGTAAGCTAATCTGGATCAATTTACAAAACAGAAAATAGTAACTATTTGATAATTTCAAAGTATTTAAAATCAGGAAACATATTAGATTACTGGAGATTTTTGTACATGTTTTTCGAGAATTTTGATACTCTCTGCTTCATCTTTATGACAAATAGCTTTAATTTTCTAGTAATCACATCATATCTTATTGCTGAATTGACAAAGTGGTTGTAATATCATAGAAGACTTACATGGCCAGTTTAAAGCACCTAATTTATCTCTATCAATGTGACATATTGTTAATAAATCCTAAATATTACGAATTCATGTTTAGAAAAATGACAGAATCAAGCAGCAGCAAGGATAATCTTTGTCACCACAGCAACCATCCAGATTCTTTATGAGATGACAGCACAGTTTATTAAATTATTGTAAGGGAGTATGTATTTTAAAAGCTGTATTTCATTGTTTGTTTTCTTAAATCATTAGGCAGACATGAAAAATTATCTTTCCCCTTGTGTTGCTTGGGTTTTGAATAGATAAGTATTTCCTTAAATATGGATACTGTTTGATGCTAATTTCTCTAGACCTCAGGTCTTGCGCAGATATACAGAACATGTAGGGTGATTATTTTAAATAACTCCAAGAAGGAAAGCTAGGAGTCTTTTCACTGACCATTTCAAGATGCTGAAAGGAGACACACTCAACTGTATTGCTGTCAGGCTGATTTATCTGTGTCCTGTTGACCCAAAACAGACCTTCACAGTCAGCTGAGGATGAGTTTTGCAGGCATCTTTACTGGAAATCCCTGCTGAACAGAGTCTGGGCGGCAGCTTCCCCACCCCTCATCCAGCTAATTTTCATTAACAGCAGTTGGCAGTGTCTAACAAGAGCACAGCACTGGCTGCTCACTCCAGCTCCAGGAAGATCAGAATGGAGGAAAATAATTTCAGTCCCTTGAATCTGTGTGAGCTAATGGGTCAGCACTGTGGAGGTTCACATCAATGTGAATGAAGAGTGTAGCCACACATGCTAGAGCATGAGGAGAGTCTCCTGGTTCCTGGTTCCCTTCTTTGTCTGCCTTTGTGTTTCTGATTTTCTGCTATGTCCTTTTTTATAACATAGTAAAATGGATAGCATTATTCTCAACTATTTTCATTTTATTGTGTTATAATAGCATCTATGAGCCTTAGCCTACATGAATTACTTTAGGTACCACATGGAGCTGTAACACGATATAAATATCCCATCTCTGTAACACAAGAGTTCAAACTTTGAGGGATGCATTTCTTCTCTTACTGGGAAAGCACAGCCTTGCATCTTGCTTCATTAGAGTATAAAATAGTGAGTAGCATTCTGGCATTGTTAAAATAGCTCCTACACCTCACCCTTCACTGAGTTCCCATCTTACAGATGAAATATACCTTTAAAACAAAAATCCCAAAAAACATATTAAAAATGTCAATTATATAAGAGACAAAGTGAGAAAAAAAAGAGTCCCCATTTGAAACACAAGAATACTCTATCTAACCCAGAAAGTCGGCAAAAAAATTGGGAATTTACCTTTGAACCTGACATTCAACACTACCCTCCATGCTTAAAGCCATCCTGTTTCCACTTAAATACTGCAGTGAAGATAGAATGTAGTTTTAATATATCTAGTGTTTTAAAGGTATAATTAAGCAGATGGAATTTTCCATGTAATGAGAATAGATTTTTTTCCTAACAAATTTTACCACCTGGTCATCATTTTCATACTCTGTTGCAGGTAACACAGCAATATACATCTTCAGTACTTTCACATTCTCTCTCTTACAAATATCTAAGCATGAAAGGGAAAATGAGTTCAACTCAGAATTCTGGTGAGCCAGAGGTTAATAATTTGCTTTTGAGCAGTTAAAATCCTAACAGCTATTGCCAGCAATGTAGTTGGGCTAGATACTTGCTAGTTTATCAAGACTAATTGATAGCAGGCAGCTGATTATTCTGAAGAGTTGGTGGAAATAGATACTGAGGGCAAGGCCAGAATGAGAGGTGTTAAGAGCTTTAGAGAGAGAGATGCCATTTCTAATGTGTTTTTAGATGTTGTCTGTGTGAAGAATTGTAGTCAACTCTCTTGCTGTTGGTATCCTCAGGAGAAATTTGCAATTGTGCAGCTGATGTCTATTTTTAATCTAGATAGTACCAGCTGGTGAGGGTGACAGTTCTCCTTGAGGGGCTAGGAGGAGAAGAAAGGAAGCTGTGCATTAGAGCAACTTCTATCTAACTCCTAATACATCACCTAGCTGTACTCCACAGGCAAAAAAAAAAAACCACAGCAAAACCAAAAACCACTTTGCAACAGGAAAAAAACACAGGAAAAAAACCCAAAAACCAGGAAATATTTACTTGTGGAATTAAATTGGTGTATTGTGCTCTTATCCAGCAACCAAAAACAGTGTAACAGAAGTCCTTAAATACCAGAATTCAGTGTTGGAAAGTCTGAGTGACAAGTATGACTTATTCAGGTGACTTTCCTACTAGCTTGCTAGTAGCACAGTCTTATCCCCAGTGTTTTCTTAGATCTCTCCCTGTTCTGGGGATTCATAGCAACTTCAGGCTGGGGTACACCATAACTTTTCCTGAAGTCATGTGTCATAAGAGCTTTTTTGAAAATGCAACAGGGGACAAACTGCTCTTATTGATTAAAATGATGAACAGTTTGTGTGCTCATCCACTACATGCAGAACCAGGCCCAGTGCCTGCTCAATATGATTTCAGAATTTTTTATCCACCTGTTTGGAAATTACAACAACAAGTTAGAGTGAGAATAAAGGTTTCTTCTGCCTTTTCTTTTTCTTCTTTCATATTTCAAAGGAAAGGAAAGGAAAGATTGTGTACCATGTCAACTTCCATTTGCCTTTTTAAGCTAAGGATTTCCTTTCCTTTCCTTTCCTTTCCTTTCCTTTCCTTTCCTTTCCTTTCCTTTCCTTTCCTTTCCTTTCCTTTCCTTTCCTTTCCTTTCCTTTCCTTTCCTTTCCTTTCCTTT
>VZTZ01049097.1:922867-1027488 GCA_013400955.1 Drymodes brunneopygia
TTATTATTGTTTGTTTGTTTGTTTTCTGCTGGTAAGGTTTCAATTTTAAACAGAAAAGCAGTATCTTATCAGAAAAGTTTCTACAGGGAGGGAGGTACTTGCAATTATCTTTGACTAATTGTCCTGTAAGCAACACTGGCATCCTTCAGGAAGACCATACGCAGACCTTTTATGGTGGAATTTTAATGACTGGGCTTTTGAAAGAACTATAAGTGGAAGATATTAAAAGTTTTCAATCCTAAACATTTTTTACATAAAGTTTTTTTTCTTAATAAAGATGTTAAGACTGTATTTTTCTTTCCCAGACAGCAGTCCTATATCTTGGTTCTAAAATCTAAAATGAATGCTACTTGCACTTTGATAAAAATCAAAAACCAAAAGACAAACAACCTCTTTGCTCAAACAAATCAGAGGCAGAGCCACATGATCAAAAGCAGATCTTATTTTCCTTCAGTGGAACATGAAATTGTCTTGACATGCCTCTCCTTATGGATGCCAGTTTGCAACGATGTTACTGGCCCAGTATTAAATTATATTTTTCATCGCCAATTTTATCAGTCTGCCTTTAATTGAGTGTAATTTTCTATAGAAAAAAAGGCAAGTCTTATAGACTTCTTGGAGCAAAATTATATATATACAACTACACCTAAAATCTCTAATCTTGCTTGGCAGCAAAGAAACCTTTTCCCATACAAATTATATAATTGTTGTTTGGTTGGATTTTTTGGGGGTTTGTTCTTTTGTTTGTTTGTTTGCAAGAGGAGTTAAAAATACATTAAAAAGAAATCACAGACTCAGTTACTCTACCAAGATTTCAAAAACATGAACTCTGCAGATTCTGCCTTACTGTATTAGTCTGTAAATAGTCATTCCTTCTCAAATTCAATCACTTTTGGATCCAATCGATTTTATTTTAGGGGTTTGGCATGCAGAAGGGAGAAGTTTCTGTGGGTCATGAGCAGGGTCTCCATTTGCTATATCCTCTCCTTGGCACAGCAGTAGCTGTGAAGGGATCTGAGTTCGCTCAGAAATATGCAAGACCCCCAGATTAAATGCTGTGGGTTTAACTGAATCTTGGAAAAGTTGTCCATTGTCCAGGTCAAGCACAGCAGGCTCCAGCCAGTGGGGGTCTGCTTAATGCCCTTTCCTCCCAGAGGGAGAACCTCCCTAGAGTTCAGTTACCGGGGCACACATTAAGACTTCCATGAAGATTGCATGCATAGCTTCACTTAAGGTTTTCCCTGATTTAAGAGGATAACTTCAATAGCTGCAAAACACTCTTCTGCTACACTTCTGTCCAGGGTTCCTGCTAGCCTTGTGGCCCAAAGTTCTCTCTCTTCTATAATACAGTTGGTAAGTTTGGATTGAAGAGTTTCTGCTCAAGTTGAAAACAAATCACTATTCTGCAAAAGGCAAAAGAACTATAATTGAACATCTCTGTTCCCTCATGGTATATTGTCTCTTTTCATCTGGGCAATATGGAAAATATTTTCTTTCTGTTATAAAATGCTATTTTATGGTGGGTATTCTATCGCTATATTGATCAATCTAAGTAAAACCAGATGAAAATAATGTTTTGTTAAAAAAACATTAATAACAGAAATGGATGCCACAAAAATGAAAAATGCAAAAAAATACATATCTGGAAAAGCAGTTTAACATCTGAGAACTGAGCCAATCAATGATTTCCATCTTTTAACACAGAGTGTACTTTACAAAAATTTATGTAAAATGCTTTATAGTAAAGTGTAGCCTAGGGAGACAGCAAAAGCCTTTTAGTGAGATCTTCAATAGCAACTCATACACAGAGGAGTGAACATTACCATACAGCAACATAAAAGAAACTGAATTCAGAAGGCATTATCAGTACAAATAGGTATATACTTTAGGGATGAATGAAACTGTGTAATTATTTTTTAAGACACATATATGACAACTGTTGCACTGCTGGCAACAGAAGAAACACTCAGGCTTCAGAGCAGCAGTTGAATCACCAGGCAAGACCACCCAAAAGGGCCTGCCCTTCTTTATTCTCTCATTTATATATGTTTCTAAAGACAATCATGGATTGGTGAAAGAGGTTAACACCTCTATAAGTTTACAGGATAAAGACATGGTCAATCATCTTTCTCAGCCCCAGGGGAAAGGAATGAAAAACAATCTACAAGTTCAAAACAATCCCGACCAGTTAGGAAAACAAGGACTATATTTATAGAAAATGCATGGGAACTTCTACTACAAAATTACAAACATGTAACCCTGCAAAAAGCAGGGCGACAACAACTACACTGGAAACACAGTTTTCCAGTTCCATTTATGGTACTCTGAATTTACTGTCTCTGGTTCATTTCCAAACTGCCTGTAACCTTGGGGTCACAAGAAGTTGTAGATGGATTACAGCCATGCAAACACTGTGTCCCTTCACTGGGGAGAATGCTTGGAGTATGGAGAACTCCCTTGGGAAATTATCATTATATTTTTAACAGTTCTGATATACTTCCTGAGGCACTGGTCACTCTAGGGCAGCAATAAGGACTGTAAGAGTATTGCTGTTATAATAAGTCAGCTGGACTTTTGGTCTACATTCTTAGGTACTTTAATAGTTAAAAACAGTCTGACACACTTGATAAATTGTAGGACTAATAACTTATATATTTCTCAGAATGTTTTCCCTACCCTGCCTGGATACTGAGAACAGTTCTTTTTAGACTTGTACAGGCTATCATATCAAAACTACTTTCAAATCCAAATTAGAAAAACCCCTGCCTTCTCTAAGCAGGTTGTTCCTTTCTCTCTCCTTTCCCAGGAAAAGTTGTTGTATATGTTTATTTGATCACTACACCAAAAGGAGATACAGGGAACTCTCTGGTCTGAGAACCTTTCATTTTGGGAGCACTTTGTTAACACAGTTCTATACCCATATCTGAACAAACCAATAGATTGTGCTGAATAAATTCTGGCAGGTCTTATCTTGGGGTGGAGAAGGGGTTAACAAGAGTGGGTGTCTGGAGCCGGGTCTGGGGGAGCTGCACCTTGGCCAGAGCTGCCGAGGGTGAGTCAGTGTAACTGGCCATTCCCTTGGGAGCTGACACGTCTTTCAGGAGCATGATGTGTCTTCAGCATATTAATAACCAGCCTAATACTCTGGCAATGACACTCTCATTTGAGCTGAAGACAGATGGATAGGGTACTTTGCCAAAAAGTTTATTTGTCTTTTACAAAATTTCCCGTGACCTTTAACAAAATTTCTATTCTTTATTTACTTTTTGTTGTAATCTATGATTTTTTAAATTACATTTTCCTAAGATAAAAAGTAAAACCCCATTTTTCTACCTCGTATATAGGCTAACTCACAGAAAGTTAGTGATACATCTCTACCTAAGGGAAATGTGTCTTCAGATTGTTGGTAAGAATAATCCTATGCCAATAATAAAACTTTTTGGTAATACAGAGATGGATAACTCTTATGATGGTGCTTCATTTCTTACTCTGCTTTTTAAGTGAATAATATTTACTGAAATTAAAAGTACTTGCAGTTTAATAATTATCATTTTAGGCATGGTTGTCAGTGTTGAAGTGTCCGCACTTATTATTTACACATCTTTATTTCCAATTTTGTGGTTTCTCAGCTCTTTTCCAAACTCACAACTGAGAACACTAGTGTCCACAAAAAACCCCCACAAACAAACAAAAATCCCCCACTTCCTTTTTTATAGCAATAGTTTCTAGTAAAAAACATGCAGGCATACAGTTGTCAAATAAATGAATGTGTCTAAATATGAGACTAACCCTGAAAAAATAAACAAGATTATCAGTCACAACTATTGTAGAAAGAAATGAAACCAAAAGCAAATTAAACCTGAAAGGAAGAATTTAACTTCTCTATGTCTTTTGTGAAAATGCCCTATAGCTTTTTATGTTGAGACTGTGCATTGTAAAAGAGTGCGAAGTCCCCTCCAGAGTAATCATTCACTATGTCCACTGAAGAATACCGCTTTTCCAGATGATATTAAATGTTCATTCTTTTCCAATTATTGAAGATAAATATTAGTGATAAGACTTGGACTGGCAAAAATAATTGCAATAAAAAAGGGTGCATAAAAGATATTTTCATATCTTCTAAAGGACTCCGAAACTGATATTAATCCCATTGCCTGTGGAAGCCCATTGTCATTACTTGTACTTCTGTTATCTTTGCTTTTAATTTGCATCTCTAGCAAAGTGATCTTTGCTTTCTTTGGGATCATAATTATGATTAGATTTTTCTTTTTCCATGGCTAGACAATGTCCTTTCCACTCCCCTTGACTTTTTTTCCTATATGTAATTGTATTGTGATACCAGCAATCTTATTTTTTCAGTTACTATATTCCATTTTAAAGTAAGTTTTGCACAAGCATTTTAGCATTCATAAAAGCTGCTAGTCAGCAAAGCAAAAGAGTGAAGGCTTGTCCATTCTCTAAAAATAGACATGGAGATTTTTCAAAAATTCTCATTTTATTCATGAATGCCACAATAACTGTGAGTTAGATCCAAAACAAATACTTAAATATCCGGCACAGCAACCATAGTGCACATTTCCAGAGTGAAATTGGAGAGAGGTTCTTGGTAAAAAAGTGAAAAATATCAATCTGTTCATATTCTGGAGACAGCAGTAGTGGACTGCACAATCTCACTGGGGGATTTTTTTCTTATTTAGAATGTTCAAATGCCAGTGCCACTGCCTAAAGAAGGATCCTTCATAAAGCTATAGATAAAATTGCTGCTCAGAGTGGAAGAGATTTTGATGCAGAAATGGTCCTCTACATATAGACAGCAAAAACTCCATCACCAAAACATTTGGTTCTGATTTCATGGATCAAACTAACATTTTGACACACAAAAATCTCCAGATCTATTTGTACAGATGGTCATCTTTTGGGACCAGCCCTTAATGCACCAACATGGAAAAAATCACCAATGCAGTGTCTTGTTTTGTTTCATTTTGTTTTGTTTTAGAAAACATTTTTTCTGGAAGTCTTACTTATGGACCATGTAAATGACAGCACAAATTAGTTAAGAAAAGCTGCTTGGAGAGACCTGCACCTTGTGCTCAGGGGAACAGAATGTGATGTTTGTGAGAGTGCTACCCTGCAGGAGCTCACCTGAGCCCCCAGCCCACCTCCCAGGGCTTTGCCTTCTGCGCTCAGGAGCTTTAGTGCTGGGAGACAATTTTGCTGTGGCCAAGCAGAAAAGCTGGTCACTAGACTACACTACAGAGATCTCAGAAAACTTCTGTTTAGCCTTCGACCCTGGCAATCAAGCTCTTTGATGTTTATACAGTTTCAAGAGAAGTCTGCAGAGAGATAGGAACAGCTCTGAGGGACTGAGTGCTGCCTGTCGCTGAGAAGAAACACACAGTACTCTCCACTGACGTTTCCAAGGGACTGGTGGCTTCAGGCCATATGTATTGTATTTCTGTATTTCAGTAAAAGAGGTGAGAAAATCAAGTATAAACAAGGCCAGATCCTGGCTGCCAGGATGAAACGGAGACCTCCAGACATCTGGAGATGGTAAGTTATTTGAGGATGTTGCTATGTGAAAGCTTATGGCAGTACTCAGACAGCAGTTCTATCTTCAGCAGGTCCAGACAAGGATGAGAATGTTTATCCTCTAAAAGACAGAGGGAGAATCTTGAGCACACATCCAGGAAGTGGAAAAGCCCACTCAAAATTTGTTTTATTGTTCAGGCAGATGAAGCATGTTAGAATTTGGGCCTTTTCACATCCTTGTGGCTGCATTATCCTGTAAGATACCAGATCTGGAGAAATCACCAGCTCCTTGTCCATTTCCTTTATACCACAGATAGAAGACCATCTCAGGATTCATGTCCAGAGCCCGGCTGTGAGCTTTCAATAGTGAGGAAAACATTCCAAGCCAGCAGTTAGATACTCAGCTCCTTGGATGGAGGACTTTTAGAACCAAACAATCGTCATTACTTCCAATGGCTTATAATTTAAGCAGCTGTCAACATGAGGAGTCATCCATAGAAAGATGATTGGTCCTGGTCTTCAAGCATATTAATTCCTTGGATTCCAGATTGAAACTGACAAAATGTTTCATTAAGTAGAAGCCTGATCCAGTTCCAATTAACTTCAGAGAAAACTGGATTGTAATCTCAGAAGCAACTGGGGTGACAGATTCTTCAACATAGGCATTTACCTCTTGAGAATTTGATGGATACCAAATTCAGTTCACATAGGGCTGGTTACACATCCTACTATTCTTGAGCTTCGCTCAATACGGAGAAAAAACACATCCTAGTTTTGAAAAGCTTTATGTTCTATCACCAGTAACTCCAGCCTTCTAATACATTTTCATTTTGATTTAATAGAAGTTGAACTTAAGTTTTATGTTTCAGCATAACAATTTCAATATCTATATAGATTATAATATAAATCTTGTTTCATTCACTTGTCTGCTTTAAAAATTCAATGATAACTAAGTAATTTTTTCAGAAGATTAGTAAGCAGTCCTTACTTTAGGGGCCTGTGTTGGTTTAAGGTAAAATGCTTCACAGTACCTCATCATTATTTCTCACTAAATATACTTTCCACATTATTATTCCTGAACTTTATTTCTATCCAGACATACATATAAATCCTTGGCATTAACAGGACTACCACAAGCATGACATGGATATAAATAATATTTCTGTAATTCTATTTTTTAATGAACTTTTTTTCAGATTTTCTCACTAATAATGAAATAGTAAAGAATTTTCACAGACCAACAAACAGCTCAGTAAATATTATTTGTGTTTTGCATTTAATGAGTTTGTTAGGGCACAACTGACAAGGTTAGCAGACTGCCATGTAATTATTGACAGAATTTATATCTCTTAATTCTTAAAATGATTAAAAAATATTTTCCCTCTTTAGTTAAGTAACTCACCAACCTTTTTTCACAGTTGGTTCCACTTCACCTAAACCAAAAGAAAAAAACAGATATCAGAGGAAAGATAAAAAAACCTCCACATTTTTTTTTCATGTTGCCTCATCTTAATTTAAAAAAAAAAAGTTTTCTTCTTTATATGCTAAATGACAAGCATCTATTCTGAGATTTTGGATTTTTCATTAAAAAATCTATCTTGCCATTGAGTTTTGGGTAGATAAATTCAAGGTACAGTAGTAACTAAGGAAACATCCTAATCTCTGTTTGTGCTTCTGAATATTAACTTGTGACTGCAATTTAAAATTTGCTTTACTTTATGTATGCTTCAACATTTTAAGAAAAGGCTCACTAGTTCTTTTTTAATTCCAAAGTATATATGAAATTTAGCAAGATTGTTAATCTAGAAATGCTTCCAGTGAAACCCAAGGCAAAAAATAATCCATTTCACTGTAACTATAAGCACTTGACTGCTGCAATCTGTTATTGCACCTCCATACAGGACACGGAGTTGGAAGGAGTGATCCTGAATGACCGGCTAGTACAGCTGAGGCTGCACTGACTCCAGCACAGAGTGGGAAGGGTGCTCAAAGCACTTAATTTTTATGATATAGTGAAGTAAGATGCCTTACTGCCTATTCAGACTCCTGGCTGATGATGAAATTCCACTTGGGCCAAACACCACTAGAACTAAGGTATCCAAGTCTAGTGAACATCAGAACTTGAATTTTTGTCTGTCAGGTATTTTATTACTTTTCCTACTGTCATTAACACTTAGACACTTGAGTGTTTGAAAGTTTGCACGTGCTTTGGGAGCTATGAAATGCTAAAAATGCACACTGATCAAATTTTGCCACACTCCCTATATTTCATATTTTCTGTTTGTCATCCATAGGAGAGAGTGACTTTCTGCTAGTTGTAAATTATATCTCAGAATAGGTTGCCCAATTCACAGACGCACATGTAGCAGCCTATCTATTAGCATTCATATATGGTGCCAACATAAAAAGCTCATGCACGTATTTAAAAGGCAAACATTTGATAATATCTCAAGGTTCTGAACAAACAGGTAGAAGTCAGATTCAGTACATGTCACTTTTTAATTATATTCTGGTGTAGCCAAATAGAATATAAAATAAACTACCGTGAAATGAAGATGTCACTCCGACACTCATCGCTTGTCAGAATGACCAATATGATGAGACATGATGATCCACTACTGACTGCGAGCAGTCTCTGCTCATACTGGGGAACTGAGTTTTATTTTGTGTTTTAGTCTTTTGTTTTGTTTTGTTTTTTATTAACAGAAGGGGAGTCATTTCCAAAATCAAAATATTAGTACTTTCACTTATCAGATTATGTCAGATGAAGAGTAGTACCGTAATGGCAGAACCATAATTTCTAGTAAACTGAATTATTTGCAATGTGTCATCCAAAATCCAATTTGTTCAGTTGAAATGTTATATATATTTTTTGTTTCATTATATTGCCCTGTCATCAATATGTCAAATAAAAAAAGCTCTAAATTTCTTGATGTATCTTGTATATTTTCCAAGGTTCTTTAGAGTCTTGCTGATTAAAAGAAAATAGTTACTTCCATTCTTTGAAGCAATATCGTGATGCATACATTGGTTGCAGCTTTAAAGTAGTATAAAAATTAGTGCTCTTTTCTTCAAGATGTACCAACGGTAATATTTAATTCTGACATTTTTTCTGTAATAGGACGTTAGACGTGAGATGAAAGCTAACAAAGAGACCAGTTTACTGATTGGAATAGCCAGTGGATGCTTTATTAGAAATAGTGTTCACTTTTCCTTTTGTTTGACCTTCTTGTTTGAAAGGTTAAAAGCCGAGTAAGCCAATCTAATGCGTGTAAAACAGCAATTAGAGCAGTTACAGAAGTCTTTACACTACAAATACCTTCATCACTGTCATCATCATCACTCCATACGATGTCAGACAGTAAAGAAAAAAAGCCATAAATCCAATCAGAGGACTCTTCCAGTGTCTCATGAATGATTCTCAGTGGTTCTGTGCTGAGCTTGTGAACAGATCTTCCTGAGTGCAGAGTTTAAAACAAAAGCAATTTGAAAAAAAAACCAAAACAAACAATTCCTTCAGTAATAAAAGTTAATCTTCATTTTATACGGGACTAATTATACTACCTCTTTTAGCAGAAACAAGGATTGTGAATGTTAATTTTTATTATTCAAGCATTTGAGGACAGCTCTCCTTCCTGTGCAAGACTGGTATAAACTGTATCTTACTGCACTTGCTGTTTACAGAGTGATTCAAGACCCAGTGTATATTTCAGTCTGATGTTGTAGTCCAAGTTTTTGCTCTCCTTTTGAGGCTTGGTTGGGCAAAATATAAGCATAGATTTCATTCTAATAGACTTCATTTTAGATAATCTCTTCCTTTCAACCTAGTTTTTTAATCTGACTCAGGTTCCCTGCCTCTTGATTCCCATTTAGGATTCAGTCCCACTCATGTCATATCTCCCTGCTGAGCTCCTTTCTTTACACAAGTCCTGGCTGAAGAAATTGCGGAGCCTTGGATTAACTACACAGACAGGTCATGTCATTGTCATGGACTACACATACAGGATGGGAAGAAAAAAGCTGTGCATACTCAGGCCAAAATTAACCTGAGTTCAGAATAAACAGGGATGCAAATGCAGATAGTGGCACACAGACAGCCCACATACTCCTGTGATTCTGGGTCTTCTCTCACAACTTTTTTAGAGTTTCTTTCACATACACTTGTGCACATGTGCATACTTAACTTGTTCTTGTCTTATTGCCCCTGTGGGCAAGCCAACTGGGAAACAAGGAAGCTGTGCAGTTTCATGTCCTTCACCTTCCTGGAATCTTTGATGGAAGTGAGACTTCTGCTCCCCACTGCATCCACACCCAGGCAGTACAGCCATCAGTGGGTAATACCAGTATTCCCTTAAAGGCTTTTCTAACTGGGATTTCACCAGATTTCTCTGTACCTGACACACTGCTTCAGAGAGGCTTTCCAGCCTCTGACAGACTTTTTCTTCTGACCATTCTGTGCATCAATTTTCTATTTTCTTGAACCCTGTACCAAACATTGCTTAGGAAGAGGGACAACCCTCATTCAGTCTGTGTTACTGCCCATTGTACTTGAAACCACAGACTGAGTCATTGCCTGGTCTGTGCAAAGCTTTTCCACAAATACAAACAACTGAAGGTAGACCATGAATGCAATTTGAACTTTTGGCCTAGTCTTGCTCCTAGGAATTTCAATAGAAATATATACACTGAATTCAACAGTATCAAGGTGAGAACCATACCTCTTTTTCACATTTTCTTTCTGTAGGTAAATATTTTATTATGAAGCTAAAGACAAGTCTCTTCAGATATACTTCTGATTGCAGTGTTCTGACTCACAAGCCAAACCAGCATTAACCAGAAGCAGTCCCACATGGACTTGCAGGCTAAAAGGACATGCGTGGTGCAGGCTTAAAGGAACTTTTTCAGTGACAGCATTATGAACAGTTATTTTCTAAAAGTGGGTTAATGAAACTTAGATGTAGTTTTATTTGAAATATAAATGTATCACTAAATAGTTCCTTTTATTTCTAATTAATTAATCTGAAACACAAGAGAACAGGCTGACTTTCTATTGGTTTGTACCTGCTTGTTGATAATGCAGACCAAAGAAATATTGTAGTTAATGTTCTACAAATATTGTATTATATAGGTATATGCTACTGAACAATCAGACACATCAAATGAATTAAAGGTGTGACATGATGCAATAACATAATTGCAAAGATATAAATTCAGTGTACTACTGTGCATACTATTTTATTGAGAAAGATTGAGTAGTAAACCAGCAAATATTTACTTTGTTTAGCATTACACTTATTTGTTTGCATTGTTTTCATGCATTAAGATGTAGAGATTTAATTTTTTCAAGTGATTTGCCACAAATACTCTATTCAAGTATTAACCTGGAGAATAAATACCTATATTTAGGCTCTTAAAAAGTAAATGCGCGACCTGACCCCGATGGCATTTGCACTTTATTCTAATCTAGAGGTGCTAGGGAGTCAAAGTGGACTAATAGAATGGACATGGCTGGAGGCATCTTAGCATAATCAAGGTTTTGATTCACAAGCAGGGATGGTTTAACTTTGGACAGCTGCCTTGATTTTCTCTGTGACTATCCACCCTTCTTTTACCCGCAGGTTGCTCAGAGAGGGCTCAGTTGCTTTTACAGCCACAGTTTTTATAGCCGCAGGGACTACAGCTGTAAACTAAACAAGAACTGGTATCAATTTGTTTTAATATACTGGTCTATCAACTAGCAGTCCAAGAACTGCTTCTGCTTCACAGGTAGCAGAGCTGTCCCCCCTGGGCAAGCAAGGGAAATGCTCAGAGAAGTGCAAGATCAAGAGCAGAGGAAATTATTCCAACCACCCCAAGGCAAGCCATCTTTGCTGATGAATCAGTCTTCAACATCATATCCTGGTCTTTAATTCATATCTTCATACTACTCTATGAAAAGTGATTAGAAATTATAAGTGTCCAGAGGCAAAATTCTCCAGTCATGCCTATGCTAACAGGCCCAAGTTGCAAATCCTGTTTAGCATAGAAAGTTTAGAAAAATCAGTTTGGAGCTGTGTAGGGGACTGGTATTTGCAAAATGAAATGTTGTGTTCAAACAGATACTGTGTGCTCACTTGAGGTATGATGCAAGTGGCACAGGCCTAGAAAATTATGTCCTCATGCACATAAAAGATGTGATCTTCTGCTTAACTTCTGTTGTATTTCTAACATTTTTGAAAAGTAGTGCTAATAGTAGAGATGTGTTCTAGAATGCTGAAGAACACCACACCAAGTAATGCTGAAGTGAAAATTATGACTGATTAAACCCATGCTTTTAGTTCTCCCAACAACTTTGACAATACCAGGTTGTACGAGGTCCCTAGTAGATTGAAACGCATGAAAAACAAAGGAAATGAAACAATTCTGGTATTAACAAGTACAGAGAAAGATTCAATTTGCCTCACACACACGCAAAAAACCCCAACCATTTCCAGAAGGTTTGCATACTCTTGCTTCAAGAGTGAAGCTGAAAGAATGCAGATTTTCATAGCAAAGTTTGAGCTTGATATTTTTTAATTCAGAGATGTCCAGCAATTGAAAAGTGTGATGAGGTTTTTTACAATCATCTTGTAGTCAAAATATTAGACTGGATTAGTAGTCTTCTATTCAACTTCTCCTTTCTTAGCAAATCTCAGAACACTAATTATTTGAAAAGTAAACTCACAATATATTTATTTTGCTAACATATGATGTCTAATATAGAATTTGTAATTAATCTATAGCTATAATTAATATTATTCTAGATTATTATAGATAATTGACCTAAAATGTAATTAATACATGATATATCATATAAAATCCATTGTTCTGGAAGTAGAGGGGGTAGGATTTTGAATTTAAACCATAAAGAATCTTTATCAATACAGAGTATTTCTCAGAAAGATACAGACTTGTGAAGTTTTACCTTTTGCTTAACTTTTAAATAGGGATTGAGCCAATTGTTTAGTCTTAGATAAAACAGTAAACAATTACTACATGCCTGTTGAAGGAGGGGAAAGGAAATAAATGGTTTCTGAGGAGGTTAAGTTTAGACATGAAATATACTATTAATATTGAAGAATTTAGTTGACACTATGCAATTACTTTTAATCACAGTTTAAATTCAGATTATCCTATTTAGTGAAATATACCTGAAAGGGTATTGAATCCTCGGTGGTTTCTAAACTCCCTCAAAAGCCAGTGCAGAAATACATATTGTGACCTTCAGAAGGCAAGTGTCTCTTTCCTCTGAAATCTGTTTTAGGGTTACCTTAATTGATTTCCAAAAATGCTCACTCCTTTCCATTGGCTAGAAATTTTTCAGGAAGTCTGAAAAATTACCATGGACATGTCAACCTTATTTTCATATTACTGAGGTATGGGACATGGATCCTGCTAGTGATGTTGTTTCAGATTTAAATCTTTCTTGTTATTGTACACTTTGGCTAAACACTTAGATTGGTAGCTTTACATTCATAATTAATTCCAGGTCTATACAAATATTCACCTTGATAAATTGCTTACATTCCAGAATAGCACTGATTCCACAAAAATGCTTTGCTAGAACATTTTGTTTGTCATAGTCTTTTATTACTTGGTACAGTATAAGAGATGTTTTTCAGACCAGTAAAAGTTCCTCTTTTCTTGTGCTGGCATGGTCACTGTTATGAGAATAGTAACAGCTTTTTTGTTTTGTTTCCAGACGAAACATCAGAATTCCAGAACCTTCTGGAAAATGTTGAAATTTGGATGAGTTAAAGCTGGCAAAGGAAGATTTCCAATCAAATGGAAGGAATTTGTATACTACCTTTCAACAAAATCTTATTGTATGACAACTCAATTGAATTTGATTGGAGAATGTTTGTTAGCTGTTGGAGATATCTGGAAGCTTATTTAGACTTTCTGTATTAAACATATGCAAATGTCTTAAATAATTATTTAAAAAATAGTTTCAGATGGGCTGTATGTATTAAATACTTCTAAAAACTCTCTACGTAATTTGAAGCAGCACATCTTTTGCTACGATTCTTTGTAGCTCTCTAGCATTATTGCTACAGAAACAGCAATTTAATTAAAAATGTGAGAACAACAATCCCGAACTACTAATTTGTTCATTTCTGAAGTCTCCTTGCCTCACAATCTTAATTTCAAATGATTTTAAAATCAAATTTTTAACCTTAATGGTAATTAATATCTCACACTTAACCCAGCACCTTGAAACCAGCCAGCGACCAAGTTCTGAGGTCCTGCAATTTGCATTAGGTATGTTCTTGGGATAGAAGGTAATTGTCATAAAGTGACAAAGTATTTTTGAACAGAAAACCCCCTTTTTTCATCAGGTCTGATAATGGATGCTTTAAGAGTGATTTTTGGATATAAGAATTGAGTAACCACATGGTATGATTTGCTGCAGCCTCTCAAGCAAATTTGGTTATGTTTAATAGTCTGTGTCATTAATACCTGTGAAATGCATAACAAAAAGTGACTAATTGATTTATCTGTGCAAAGCACTTCAGTCATTATTCAAATCTTTAATAACTCTGCCAGAAATGTAGCTTCCTATCAATCTTTTTTGCTTGTCAAACAGTTAAATGTAGATTCAGAGTTCAGCCTATGTTAAGGTGGCTTTTTTTTTTTAATGAATTGCAGCAAATTAGTTAATAATTGTTGGATTTTCATCAATTGCATATTTTGACTCTAGTAAATTGAATGCAATTAAGTTACAAATGATGGTAATTATCTGGTGCAAAGATTGATCTATGAGATATAAACTACTTCATTGACACTGACAAGGTACAGCTGATGAAGGCAGAGAATTTCTGTTGTGTTTGATAAAATACAAAAGCCTAGCACCAGCTTGTGGTAATAAAACCTATCCTATTTTTAGTAAAATATTCTATTATGAATATATAGACCTATATTTTAATTTGAAAGTTTATATATTTGTAAGTTTCTTTCTGTCTACTCTGAGATCTGTTGAAGAATAGCATCTAAGATACTAAACTCAACATACACTGAGTCTCCTATTATTAACATTCTAGTTTATCAACATATCTGTCCTTAGGTCTTACCTTTGTGTTTCATAGACTAACATTTTTATCAAGCTTATAGCTCTAAGCCATAAACAGGTAAAACTCTGTTTGGTAACACTAAATTATTGGTATAAAAATACCAATTTAATTTTTAATTATACTACATGTAAAAATGGTCGAAATAAGTTCAGAGTCAGTTTTCTCAGTAATTTCCATTTTATAAGTATTTCTATTATAAATATGAAGACTGCAGTATATAGCTGTTTCTTTCTAATATCAACCTTAGATAATTATATTCAGGTCAAGTTCATAGAGGAAACCTCACCTGAAAGTGAACAAAGAAGCAGTTGTAACAGGAATCTGCTTGCCAAAATTTAGAAAGAAATTCACAAACTCTCACAAAGTAATTGAGTAATTTCAGGTCCATTTGATATAGCCCTACATGTTGATAGGAATGTATGTTGAAGATGGGCTTTAGGTGTAGTTTGTATGACTTGATTTGATACCAGCTGGAAGGTTTTGATTTGATAGTTGGGACCCTCATTATGTGGTGTTTTCTGAAACACATTTTATCTAAAATAATTTGAAGCATTTTTTTTTCTCATTCTGCGAGTTCAGTTCTCTGACTAAGAACACAGATCTTCAGATTAAAAAGCTGTTAAATAATTGTGCAACAGCATTTTTACGGGGCATTGAAAGTGTAAAATTAGGACCTCAGCTTGACACCATTTCCTGGGACTCTCCTGGCTGGGGGCATCTCTTAGCTGTCAGATCTATTTCAAGCATGGTGAGAAAATGAGGAACAGGCTGTTGCAAGCCCCAGCCAGGCAGAGCTGGGGTTAGCTGAGAAGCAGTGCTGCCGTGTCCTGGCCTCTGCTTGTGCCCATGCTTTGTTAACATCCACACATGTGTTCAGAACACTGCAGGCAGAAGGTCTTTACCAGGTGGCAAACAGGGATCATCGCAATGTTGTGAGTAGGTGGCTATACCTGATGGCAACAGCATGAACCCCAGAAAGGTCAAAAAAAAAAAAAAAAAGGAAGAAACACCATTAGCAATAATGAACATTCTCAGCTGTCTCTTGGCTAAAGGAAGCGCTTAAGGAGTGAAGTGAGGAGTTGTTTAATCTCTGTGGGGCTGCTGTTATGAGACAGAAATTGGAGTTCATTAAAAAGAGAAACAATATGCTGTAGGTGTGAGATAATACAGTGTGAATCACAGCAAGGAAAAAACATGGTCAAATAAAGCACAGTGTTTTCACAAGTCACAAACAAATTCTATTGCTGGAAAGAATATATTACATATAGGTGATTCTAGTTGAGTTACTTCAATTTCTTCAACAGCAAATAACCAAAGAATTGCACTACTGCAATTGTTACTGAAATGAATTACTGGTTTGATTTGTTTGTTTAAAATTAGAAATTTCACAGATACCATTATGCACTGGAAATTTGCTTTGGGTTTTGTGTCCCATGAAGCATATTTAAACATGAATTCTCCTCTTAGATCTTTCCCTAGATTGAGACAGTTTCTGGAATTCATATTTTCAGCTACACAACCTTGCAAAGTTTGATCTATCAAAATTTATCATCTTTTATATACTGGACCTTTTGGGATGAAAGCAGCAATTGCAATACTACAATAGCTCATAGATTGTCATTCTTCTCAGTATAAATTTATTTTCTGAGGGTTTATAACTCAGCTATGAAATCTGCTGCAGACTGAAACATGGGAAACCAGATGTCATCTGAGCAGCCCTTCTTTAAACTGGAATTGGGCTTAAATCCCTTTAATGGATTTTATCATGGAATAGAGAAAAAATGTTCCATAGGTTTTAGGTATGTTAATTGAAGTTTCATATAATTCAATTAAGAACCTCATTAAGAATTTTGAAATAGATGTTCAATCATGTTTTGAATTGACATTTATAAATACAGTAAAAAATGTATTTCAGAAGACTATAGCACTGTTTTGATAAATTTCAGAGTAGGAGGTTTGTCTAGGGCTTTTTATGTTTGAAAAAGAGAAAAAATTATTTGTTCCATTAAGTTTGCTGGTGGTTTAAACTAATCCAGACGTTTATTCTTGTTCCTGACTAAATGCAAATGTATTATCAGTTTTAACACTGGTGGGTATATAGTCTTAAAACACAGGAGCAAAAATAAGTACCTCCTTTTTGCATTTTTTAAAACTTTCCAGGGAACATAGGCCCAACAGGGTGACTACAGTGAGATTATATTGCAGGGGAAAAAATATTTGTGTATATTCCTTATAATTATAATATGCTCCCCAAGGCCAGACAAAATCTATCTGACTGCAAGACAGTAACAAAAATGACCACAAGTTGAGGAAGGGAAATGGTGACTGTGTTACTCAGAAGCACTATGGAAAACCCCCAACATTTGGCAAAATGTTTTACATTAACTTAAAAAGATTAAAAAAATATAATTAAAGAAAGCATCTGACTGGATGGAAGCTCCATGCCTCCCTGTGCTGTTAACTCCCCATTCCTAAAGGCATTACCTCCACAAAGGTCTACCTTTGCTACAGGTCTCTAAAAAGCCTCTTTATGTTTGAGCAAAACAAATTATCCCCAATAAAGAGCCTATTAATTATTTTTTTTTTTTTTACTTATGAAAACAAAATAGCAAGCTCATTCTGCTAAGCGTGTCTCTGTGTGTTTTTTATATTTTCACTTATATTATTCTGTAGGTAATTTTAGGTTTCATAGATTTGGTGAGGTTTCATTAGGTTTGATTTAGTCTGCCCTTTAGGTGACTAGCTAAATCACTGTCAATTTACTCTGAATACTGAACACTCTGGATCTGAAATTAAGGTGGTGTTAATTAGCTGTAATTGGTCACAGACATGGCAGGGAATTTTGAACGCTCTGTTAGCCCATTAGCAAATATGGATTCCTGGGCAATCAATCTTATGGACTAAAATAATCTTAAATTTTCGAGTTGCATTTACCAATTAAAATACATAATCCAGTTATGTGTACAAGAAATGCATTAAATACATTCATGAATTATGAGGCCAATCAAAAAGGTGTGTTTTCTAACACAAAGGATGGAAGTAATGAACTGTTGCCAAGCACATATAACACCAAAATTTGTTTTTTTTCTTAATTTCTGAAAATATTGAAAATATTTGAGATTCTTCAATTCAATATGTCACTTATTCCATATTCATACACACTATGTGCTGCATGAGATTTGTAGTTTCTTCTCTGAAGCTTTTGTAATGCATGTCACCTTCATATCACGTTAGAAATATTTCAGTCATGTTCGTAGTTGCACAATACAGCATGATAGGAATGCAAGCTTTCCTTTCATTCCTCAAAGGAATAAGCATAATACACTAAAGCACAACACTGCAAAATTTAATTTCCTTGCTCTGGGTAGATAGAACAGGGGTGAAACTTTCAGTACAGATCTAATTCTTGTCTCCTGTTTTCCTTGAAAACCACTGCTAAAGCTAAAGCTGCTTTGCAGAATCGATCCCTGTCCTAACTACAGAGCAAAGTGACACATAACCGCCCAGGAAGCAAAGTTTCACACATGCAACCTGTGACACAGGGCCCGCCTGTTATGATATATTTTGTATCATAACCAGCACCTCCTGAATAATACAGAGTGTTATAGAATTTACAGCCATCATGTCCTGGATATGTAAAATTACATAAAACTGTCTTGTAAGTCTTTCTATGAGTGGAGCTAGAATTCATGTGATCTAACTTCATTTACCTAAACCCTAAGTGTTAGAATTCATGTGATCTAACTTCATTTACCTAAACCCTAAGTGTTGTCCTCCCTCAGCCTCCCTCAGTCCTATAAGCTACTTTCCAAATGCTGAATAAAGAGGGCCTGCAAAAAAGTAATTTACCACATCTACTTTAAGATGAAACTAAACACCTCTTCTTCATATAGTTCTGGGACAAATGTCAAAATTGTCAAAATTTCATAAACTCAATAGTTTACTTCTAAAAGAACACTAATCAAGAAGCAAAACCTAAGGGTTGGCACTATAATCACAGAGGGTGGTGTGAAGTTCATGCTGATAAATTAAAAGAATATATAAAAGCTAAAATACATATACTGATACTTTATACCTTTTGGAATTATTTGCCTTTCAGAAAATGAGAGTAAAATTGTTAACTACTGAAGGAAAACAATGCTCATATTCAAGTTTAAAGTACTTCCTACCCAGCTCATGTGCAGTGTTTTTAGTGAGCTCCATGAACCTCTGTGTACTCTAGGCAACTCATGATCTAGGGCATTGCACTTGCTGTGTTTTCCAGAGGTTAGCAGCTCTGTAGAGTAATCAGGGGGAACAAATCCATGTTTATTCCTCAGTCATACAGTTCCCAGGCTGGTTTACTAGGTCAGCCTGCTCCTGCTTTCTGCTGCAGTCACTCCTGTGCAGGGCAGTCACTGTCACAGCTGTGCTATAGAGGCGATAATTTCTGGCACAGAAACATAGCGAAAGTCCCTGGTGAGAGCCCATAGATCAGAATCCTCTGTCAGCTTTGTAACTGCCCTTCAAAAACCTGCAGGCTGCTCCTTGGTCACCCTCCATTCCCTCTAGGCTGAGTTCAGCTCTCTCAGCCCTCCTCATTCATATGCTATGCATACTTTCTGAACTTGAACTTCATGGAACTTCAGGTAGAGAAAAGGGAAAGAAATTGAATGCACTGGCTTATGAAAGGCAAGTGTTCTTTGAGGAAAAATACACTGATTTTTCTGGGTTTTATGGATCTAAAAAGTATGCAGTTTAATATCATTTCTTTGGCATCTTTCATTTGTATTTGAAAACTAGGAAATTAATTTTAATCATGCTTGCAAAACTAAATTTACAGTCCTGAAAATAACTATCAGCTGTTTTAATGCAGGTCTGGTTTTTCAATGAACAATGTCAAACCTAAGAGAAAAAAATTATGTTTTAAATTTAAGGACCCACTTAGAAATGTATTCCAAATTCTACTTGCTATATAAAGAAGGCATTACTTCCACCAGAAGCAAACTGTCCAAAAGTGAAAATGATTCTTGTATCAATAATGCCAGCTAGGTGATTCTATGTGAAATTTTCAGCTATTTCCATGGAATTTCTAGAAATCAGTGGTTTGAGCTTGAAAAAATCAATAGGAAATCAGGAGTGGAAACCTAAGGGATATGATAACAGCTATGTAACTATTCTTGTATGTATGCAAATACAGAAGATAGTCCAATAAGTCCTGGTCTAAAGAAGTACAGCAGTTCCTTCTCTTAATGTCTGACCATCAAGACCTGATTTGAACACTGGTTTAATTAATCACTTAGGAACAGAAATATTGCTGGGAAGAAAAAGAAACAAACTCATGAACTCAAAATACTACTGTGTCATCTCTCAGAGACCTCCACAAAATAAAAACTCACCCTGCAGATTAAATTTTACATTGTTTTATTTCTACATTCTGGTCAGAAAATGACAGTTGCTCTCAACACTTGTGAGATTTAAGCTCATTTAACCAAAACAATATGAACAGAATTCCATCTGCTTAGAAAGTTTCCTTCAGACTCCAGTACAAATGCAGATTCTTATTAATTAGCATTACCCTGACTTGTTTATTGAGCATGTGTGACCTGAAAGCCAGTTCAGAAATTTTTTGGTTTAAGAGTTTAGTCTCAGTTATGCCCTGGCTCTTGACTGTTCATTGAAAACATATTAAGAACTTGGTTAACTGGTTGACTTATTGATTGATTGATTGATTTTTGCTTAATATTTCATATTGAAAACTAAAGCTGAATATGATAGTTTCTGTTTCTTGGTTTGTATCTCTGTTGTAGCATCAAGTGTTTGGTGTCCAAACTAAAATCCGATGCTTATTTTGGAAGGATCTCTTAAAAAAAGTTGTGTTTTCTTGGGACTCCAGAGATGTCCTTTTGAAAACAAAGACTAATGAGAAAAAAATTTAAGAAAGTTTTGTGGTACATTTTCTCCACATTTCAAGCTCTGTGACATCTATTGATCCAGGATTAGTTGGTTTTATTCAAGATCTATATGTGTTTCAAAAGCTTTCTAAATAAATCTTGAAGTCAATATTGATACATATATATCGCAGGACAAAAAAAATCTATGAATTTATCAGTAAACTAATAAAGCCCAGGAAATTTACTACAAAACATCAACTCAATTTCTTTTGAATTAAAAGGCTGAAGTCCAAATTTCAATTCCTAGTTAATTATTGTGAAGACACGATAACTTTAGAGCTGAAGTTCTCATTTAAGAATCACAAGGACCCTAATAATTTGTTTTCTGCTTCACATATATGTTTCCCAATTGTTAATGGCTGTCTCAGTAAGTTTTACTACTGAAGGGCTGCTGAACACGACATACCCTCTACAAACACAGTATTTAATTTATTTTCCATTATATATCATTGCCAGGTAAAAGGCATAAATAGTCTATTCCTTTCTATTCGCTGCTCTTCTTTAGCTGTTCCTCAATTAGAATCACAGTCTTTGTACCATCCACTTCAGTTTCATCTTTGCCCGCAGTAATCAATACATACCCCAAAGCTTGATCTTGTTCTTTTATCTAGCCAAGTCTTAAGCCAGGCTAGAGTTATTGACTTTTGAAGACAAGGGTATGTCTTAGCTAATATTAAGAATCTGGTCCACTGTACTTATGGTTTTTGAAGATCAGTTTTAGGGTTAGCATGCTCTACATTTTCTGGTCATTGAACTGTGTAAGAGATATCAGAATACTCAAGGCAACTATTAAAGACTCTATATTTCTGAAAATATCAATTAATACTAACTTTATTTTTCTAGAAAAAAATTATATAGAAATTGGAAAACAGAATTCTGTCCTTGCATGCTCATATACATTTTATGTTACTATCAACATATTAATTTTCCAGGATGAGGATGGGCTGCAAAATGGAGAGACTTATATTATAAAGATGTATGAAGTGTAAACTAATGTATTCTGACATTTCTCACAATATCTTCTCTCTTGGTAAACTCAGCAGAGACACTGTGCTGTCCCCAGGGAGGTGAGACACAGGTGTATTTATGTAATGACACTGCTCAAAAAATTTTTAAATTTGAATATACAAGGTGTCAAACAGAATATGCTGAATTTTACCTGCTAAGTCTTTGTAATCCACCAAGTCAAACATTACAATAGCTACTGCTGACCAGGTAACAATCAGAGCAACAACAAGAAGCCATGCTGCTGGGGAGCTGAACGTTGTCACAAGGTCTTCTGTCACTGATTTCTTGCCCACTTTCATGGATGACGAAGGAATGGATCCGTTCTTACCATCTATTATTGTCGTGGTTGTAGACATGGGTCCTATAGAAACAGACAAAACAGAGGAAAAGAATGTAACAACTTGGAGCCTTAAAGCCAAGAATATGAAAGCTGTTTTGAAATTGCTTTGTAGTCAGAATTTTTAAAATAAATATAGATGTTGTATTACTGAAAAAAGGTTCTTGCACTTTCTGGAAGAAATAGTCACAACCAGCCTTTTTGATTTTAATATGACATTTTTTTAGTCTGCCACAAATAGCTACAGGCCTAGGAGAGTGACTGATGAAAGCATGAAATATTATTACCCTCCAAAGGATTGTCTTGTTACGGGCTTTAGGCCAGATTCTCAGGTGATGTGATTAAGTGAACTTCCATTGACTTTAATGGAGCTAATGGCTCTATGCCACTTGAGGTTTGGCTGGAATTCTGCTGTGAAGGACATGTATCAGTAGGAATAGAAAGACATACACTTCATTTAATCTAACAGAAACACAAATTATTTCCACGTCCAGGATCCTTAAAAGTTGTGAATAGGATTGTAGCTGATTTTTAAATAGATTTTTTTTTTTTGTGGAATTTTTCACTTAATGAAATAATCTCCTAAGAAAAAAGAGTTACAATGCCAAAGTAGACTTCAATCCAGAAATCAGAGGTTGGATAATAAAAAGATGGTAAGAAATTGAATGCTAGTTAGCTAAGTGACCAGTTGACACACATTAATAGTAGTGACTTAACCTACTTCTTCCTGAGGTATTAAACATGCTAATTCTGGACACAAACCAAAACTGTTGTAACTGAAACACAACTGAAACTGAAAGTTCTCAAATAAATCTGCTTCATAAAAGACATTTGTCACTGCTCGTGCTCAACTTGGAATGCCTATCCGGATGTAAGGCNATTGATATCCTAAACAATCTAGGAAGGTATTTTTTCCCCATTATATACAATAGCAATAGTAAAAGTATTCCTAACACCATAGTGCAAACTAGTAGAAGACCATGGTATCTCCACTTAGTTTACAATAACTGCTTTTATGCTACAGTTAAAATATTCAAAGATATATTACATGTGTTCTTGGTCTGGTTGTCGAAACCAACTTCTGTAAATTAATTTCAGTGATTTAAGAACCCTTGCCCACACAGGCATCTAAAATTTCAAGGAATCAGGTGACACCTGGTTTGTGCAGATCTTTGCTTCTCGCTTATCTTCTGTCACAGTTGATACAACCTATAAAACTGGTATTTTCTATATGACAGAGTTGCCCTATATGAAGGTAAGTAGATTCAATTTCACTTTTGACATAGAAAATGACAAATAGGCACTGAGAAACTGCTGCTGGAGCTAAGGTGCAGGTGTTGAAGACTTTCCAACATTTGCTATCAGAACATGTATTTAGACTCTCTTTGAGAATCACAACATTTTTATTCTTAAAGAAACAAATGAAGAAAGGATAAGATCATTAATATTACATATACATACATACATTTTTCCTTCCTATTTTACCCAAACAAATCTTCCAGTCCTTATGCTAATGAATACTGGTTTTGTTCTTTTCCTGTAAAATTTTAAAACAATATCCTAGAGTGAACACTGAAATGCCCCTTTATGTATCTGACAAAGCCATATAAAATGGCGAAGTACAATTTTGGTGGAAGAGGTTCCCTAAATCTTAATCTTTCGTACCGGTTGAATTTTCAAATATGTACCCTAATCTGTTCTAGAATTCTGTTTTTTATTATTTTATTATTTAGAGCATTGTATTAATGTGTAATTCCCTTAGCTCTGCCTTTAAAGTTTGCTTCTGCACAAGCATCTTGTTGCTGATTAGTGCCTTGCTTCAAGCCCTGAAAAACTGTTCTGCTGCACAGCAGAGTTGTAAAAGCAAAACAAGATTGGCATATTACATGTTTTTTGTTACTTATTTGAAATTTATTCTTATTTATAGAACATTTATTCTGCTTATAAATAATGTCTGTCTCCTAGGATAGAATGTATACAATTTTTAAAAAATATTACAAAACCATCACTGCTCCCATTTCTCAAAATAAAAATTTTAGATCAAACATTTCACAGCAGGAGGAAAAATCAGTCAAGTGACAACTAATAATAAAGATTAGCTTCCTACGTCAAATTCAAAATCAATACCATTTTATTTTCCTACTGCATACAAGATGCAAGTAATTTGTGTATGTAACAGGTCATAAATGACACATTATGCATTTTTTCCCCTTGGGGATATCAGTCAGAATTTATGATGTGTGAGAGAGAATAGAAAGGTACTGTCTCATCTTGACAAATCTGATTAGCACCACAGCATGTCTTCAAGGACATCCTAGTGGCAGATATTTGCAGTTATACTAGAAGCAATTAAAACTCTATGAGTGTATACAGATATAGAATTATAATTACCAAAGAAACATTCCTCTAGGTCTGCTGCTATGTAAAAAAGTTCCTTCCTATTTAGAATAGCTAGATTTTCAAACTCAGACCACTATGTGTCTTGGTGAAGAAAATAGTAACTGATGATTTGTCAACCAGAGCAACGCTGCAGAGACAAAGCTCAAGTATGCCAGAAGGTTTTCCGTGGCAAGCTTTTGGCTGTTGATGTAGTCAAGTCACATTTCCCCATTAAAAACTCAGGATGTTATACAATAAAATCGCTGTCGTTGCATTCATTAAAGTGTGAATGAACAGCTATTGATTCAAATTTGACTGGAAGTCAGGCTAGGAAAGTACTGTTATACTGCTGGAGGTTTCTCATACAGGTGTTTGCTGTGTGATTCAGGGGACTAAGAAAGACCTCCAGTTTTGTTTTAAATGCTTTACATTATCAAAGACATCCTCACAGAACTGGCAGACAAAATCTACAGGACAGTAACTTTGGAACTGCCTAAAATAAAACCCCAGACTGGATGTCGTAAAGCAAATAGAAGTAAGATTTTTCTGTCCCTAGATACCTATATAAACAAAATTGGCTGAAGGATTTTATCTGACAACTCCTGAGAAAGACATTGTTTGCTGCTACATAATCTCATGTAGGGTGGATTATATATTGATGCCATCATCACTTCATGACTCCAAAATGAAGAGACAGAGATGATTGCTCACCCTCTACAAGCATTCTGCTATTGTAGTACCCAAGGTGTTATCTTCATGCTTTTCTCTGCCTGTTTCTTTCTTTAAGGTGCCAAGGTGCTCTGTTTATTTTTGTCCACCTCCTACCGGTGCAAACTTTCTTCACAAACTTTCAGTGATAATATTTACAGAGCTAGACAACAGAGAAAAAGGGGATGTATTTTCAATGTTTCGATCAGTTCGGCCAGCAGTAATTCTCCTTTTTCTCAGAAAAGTGACAAAGTTAGGCAGAGCACCTGCCCAAGAGGTCAGTGGGGCTTCAGGTGCCCAGTGGGGGACTGAGAAAGACAGGATTTTTTTTTGCTTTGAAATCACCTGATGGAGCCTATTGAGTTCTAATTTTGCAATTAGCAGAAGTCATTCAGTGGCAGGTTAAAATCAGATTGTTGAACTTCTCTAGGCATCCTTGCCATTCATATAATAAACATTTTCTCTCTGAAGACAAATTTCTATGTTCATATTACAGCCAGCCTGAATCCAAGTCAGTTTACTTTTGATGAGCACTGCAGTGGATCAGGAGATTCACGGGCAGATCAGTTGTTCCTGCTTTGGGAGAGGCAACATCCATCACAGGAGTGGAGGGTGCAGCTGAAGGCTGCTACAATTTCAGCCATTCAATTTTAATCCACCACCACATGTCTGCTAGAGCCTCTTGGCACTTTGGGTTGTGATTGCTATTGATTTTCAATGAGGATGGGAACTTTAAAAAGTTATGTATACATTTCTATAAAAAGATTACTCCAGGGATATATACCTCTGACTGCACATCACAATTTCTCATGCACAAAGGACTACCCCATCAGGTCGCAAATATCACCTTTACATCAACAGACTGATTTGCTAATTCCAAACAGCTAAAACTCTGAGATTCTTACTATTCCTCTGGTTTCAGAGTTGTCACTTAGAATGCAATCTAAAAACCCATAAGGTCTTGTAAGTATAAATAAAACTTGACAATTGGTGACAACTTTTAGAACACCATGTGACTTTCAGAGTCCAGAGTGAGCTTGTAGTCCTGGCAGCTTAGAAAAAATACCCTTCTAATTTGTGGACTGAGGCATAATCTCCTTAAGGCTTAATAAGCATGGGAGACCATGGTTAAGGATGGACACTTGATTTTACAGTTCAACAGCCATACCTTCTATTACTGTAGTAGAAAAATGAAATACAACAAAACAAAACCTCCAAAACTAAAAAATAAACCTGTTCCATTCAGACTCATTCAGGTGTAAAAGTGTAATTTTTCTCTATTTATGTCACTTCATAACTATTTTATGTATAAAAATCTTATTCTGTCAACAGGTCAAAAAAGAATATTTAACATGCAACGTCTTTTTAAGGCTAGGTATATTAAAAGCAGAGGGCTAGTCACAGTACTAAAAAGAGGTTGTTCACTTTTAAATAATAATATTGTTGCTAGGGCAATGCAATTGGGATGTGAGAACCCTCAGAGCAGTCTGCTCTAAATGAGAGAGCTGGTAGATTTTGACTTGTCTGTTTTACTCCCCAGATCAGCACTCCAATAAATAGGCGGTAGAGTATTCTGGATTCAGGTCATTAATGGGTGTTCTTTGACCTATTCCACTTCACTTGGAATATTTAAATACTAATCAAGGAAGCAGAAAAGAGAAAAAATGGCTGTATAAATCGACAGTGTATGCTAAGCACCAGCTCAAGCCTTGGGCTTTAACCTGGTGACCTTATCAATCCGCCACTGTTGAGACCAGGCAGGCAGGAATCCCAGACTACACTAAGGAGGGTCCCGCAGGGAGAACAAGACAAGGGATTAGAACCCTTCAGTGAAGAACTGTGCAATGGATATAAGATAACGTGCTGCAATTTTTTCAAGCACAGCACATCACCCTTAGTGAGTCCACAGACCTGCAGGCATCACAATAATCGCTGGTTCCACATGTGGGGAAAGTTATTTCTACCCAAAGAAAGGATTGCACCTACACCTGTTGCTCAAGTGATATTTATGCCTGACTGTGGCATCCTCCTGTTTCAATCTCTCTGCTAGGGTTTCTTCTCCCTTGGCTTATATGAACAGAAAGGAAAAGACAAAATTAATTCTGTGGTTAATAATTAGTACCTTACAATAATATATTAGTTATAATATTTTTTCCTAAAGCTAGCTAATGACTTTTTTCATGCTTTTTGTCTTGTTTATATATTCATGTGAAAACAAAATGCTGAGCAGAGAGAAGAAAGTCCCTCAGGACCCACTGTATGCACTGAACAGAGAGACTCTGTCATCTTACCAGGCCAGCACCAGGGGCTAAAAATGCAGATTCTGGACAACAAGCAACAGAATGCAGAATATTTCAGAGGAGAAAGAGCAAGAGTACTGCAACTGGTCAAAACCTTTTGATCCCCTCCAAATACTGCTAAAGGATGCAATTACAGTGGACTTAAAACCAATTTCTGTGGAAGATCTGTAGCCCTGACAGACTTCAATAGGTTAGAAACTCATCTAGATTCATTAACATGGATTATGATTTCTTTTGGATATACATGGAAATATACAGGCAAGACTCTAACACAGAGAAGGAGATAGAAACAGGGAAAGACAAACAGGTAAATGCAGCTTATCTTTGAAAGCTCCTCTCTCTCGCTTTTATCTGCGACAGACTGTAAGTAGGACAAGATCCATAGTGCAGCTCAAAAACGGGTGATGAGCACCTAGTGTAGGTCTTCTGAGTATGGACAAGCTTCTGCAAGCTTTTGAGCAGAAATGTGACAATTTTAAGAAAAGTTAGTTTATTTAGAGATGCAGCATAAAACTGACATTCAGCAATTTCTTCTCTTTTGTATCGAATTATATCACTGTACATATGAATGAATGAATGCCCCTGGAATAACTAAATGGAAAAATAAATAAATGGAATTTTACAACTGATACCAGAATTTATGCACTTTTAAATTCATCACACAATGTACTGAAGTGTTGCTTTACTGTTTATATAATTAAAGTGCAAAGAGAAAAAACACTCAACACATATCATGTGCACATTCCCAACTTCTCAGACTTTAAGGTAGTCATTCTGTAGACCAGAGGTTTAGAAAGCTGTATCTGGTATTGTATATGAGAGAACATATGCAAATTTATCAGTGACTGATAGTTATAAAAATGTAATAATCTTTATGAAATGTGGCAAACGGCTGGAGATTATGCAGCAACCAATTCTACATGACAAAAGAAATGGAATAGAGATTAAGGAATATGAGGATGGTGTATGAACATTAGCTGAATGATTGGATTCAGAAAAGGGACTTATAATTATTATGGTGGCTGGTGCTGTGTAGTTTTTTAATTTCCTTTTCTGTTATTATATCTGTATTGGTTTTATTTTTAATCAATATAGAACATCTGATAATTTAAAGAAGTAGATAGTATTAATCTTTCTATTCATTGTCCAAGAAATTATGTACACCAATCTTTTAGTTTCATTGATTTCAATAAGCAGCTTTTAGAAGAAAAGATATATTCTATTGAGCCATTTCATTATCAAGTCCAAAGAAGTTATGTATTTCATACAGTGTCAGTAAATAATGCTAATAGCACTACTACTACGAAATACTGTGGGGTGAAAACTAGAAACTATTAATGCTGTATGCTAAATGTGAAATATATTTTGGGAATGTAATACTTGTAATTTTTTAGGGTATTGTGGTGGGTTGACCTTGGCTGGATGCCAGGTGCTCACCAAAGCCATAGTATTCCCCTCCTTCCCTGGACGGTGGAGAGAAAATATAACAAAAGGCTCATGGGTTGAGATAAGAACAGGAAGAAATCAGGCACCAGTTACCATCATGGGTTAATCAGACTGGACTTAGGGAAATTAGTTGAATCAATGAGAATAGGTAATTAGAAAAAAGAATATAAATATTTCAGTCCCTCTCTTAACTTCACATCAAATTTTCTCTACCTCCTCCCAGCAGCAGTGCAGGAGGAGGAGGAGCGAGTGTTGTGGTCAGACAACTCAGTACATGCTGTCTCTGCTGCATTTTTTCCTCAGGGGGAAGATTCACACTCTTCCCCTGCTCTAGCATGGAGTCTCTCCCATAGGAGACATTCCTCCTTGAACTTCTCCAACTAGAGGCCTTCCTGTGGGCTGTAGTTCTTCACAAACTGCTCCAGGGTGGGTCCCTTTGGGGTGCAGTCCTTCAGGAAAAGGCTCCAACACTGATACCTCAGAGGGTTGCATTTCTGGAAGGAGCCTGCTCCAGGTGGGCTTCCCACGGAGTCACAGCCTCATGTGGGCACAGATCTGCTCTGGTGTGGAGTCCTCCAGGGACTGCAGGTGAATCTCTGCTCCCCTGTAGGACTGCAGGGAGCCAGCCTGCCTTACCATGGGCTGCACCTTGGGCTGCAGGTGTCTGGGGTGCCTTCTGCTCCACTGATCTTGGGTTCTGCAGAGCTGTTCCTCTCACTTGTTCTCTCCCCTCTCTCCAGTTGAATTCTTTTTTATTTAATCCCTTCTTTTTATCTCAGAGGTGCTACTCTAATCATGATGGAATCAGCCTTTGCCAGTAGCAGGTCCGTCTTGGGGCCATTGGATGTTGATTTGTCAAACATGGGGGAAGCTTCTGGCAGCTTCACTCTGGAACCACCCCTGTATCCTCCCCCACTACCAAAAATCTTTCCATGAAAATCCAGTACAGATATAGTACACTACCATGTGCTATGTAGGAAAAAAAATTGAAGGATCTCTGAAGAAAATAGCTTAACTAATACCAATTAGAAAACCTCCATAGCTGTATGATCAGAAAATTACTTTCCAGTGATATACAGCCAAGTTGCACCAGGCACTGGGCAGCTACATGTAAGGAAAAAGGACTTTTGGATATGAAGATAAAGTCTCTGACTCAGGAATTTTCTTTATTTCATATCCCTGAATGCGGAGCAAGTATATTGGCAGGGCAGGGTCTAAGCATTTAATGCCTGAACTTAAAACTTTTTCCTCAACCAGTGGCTGCTGAAAAAGGCAAGATATTTTCAAATCTTCATTGTTCACCTGCTAAAATTATTTGAACACAGGTATCTGATTTTTTTTCCCTGAGGACAGCTACAGAGATTGCCTTAAAAATACTTTTGTGTATATAAAAGATTGGTTGTACCTCATGTAAGAAGTTGACATATGTGGTTAACTCCTTGCCATGCAGATTCAAATGATGGATTTGGACCTTTGCTGTACAAAAGAAGTGAGATTTCCCTGAAGGCAATCTGGAGTTCACCTCCCTCCTGATCAAGGAGAGAAATTCAGGCAGTAGCAATTGAAGATGTTTGTCTAGAAAATCTCAGGGAATAGAATGGGGTAGTACGGAAGAAAGTCTGGGAAGCACAGCTGGGAAAATCAATTTGTTGTAGCAACCAGTGTAACTGAGAAAAAAGATCATCAGAAGATTTTAAAAAGGAATAAGTATATATAACTGCGAAAAGGTCTCTTTGCTCCAATCAGATTTCCCCTGCAGAAAAGAAAATTGCTTTTTCAGGAATGCATCACTGGGTCCTGTTGAAGAAATAATAATACTAGCTATTGTTTGCTCTGGAATAGGCCAAGGTATGAAATGTAGAATTAGATAAATTACATATGAGGAATCTACCTATTTGTACAGATGTCTTGAAGGAATCTGAGAACTTCAAGGAGGGGAGGTGAAAACTGGCTTCAGCCAGACCTAAATTACACTATGCTTTAAGATACAATCAGCAGTAAAACAAGTTAACTCCCTCTCAGCTGATACACTTCTAACCTTTGGCTTCAGAGGACCTGGTTAGGTCAGAAGACATCTGAAGGATTTAGGTGCCCACATCCCATTGAAAGTTCATACAAGATGAACCCTAAGTCCCTTGAAAAGTTGAACTTCAGAGATTTGGAGCTGAATTTTCATCTTTCCTTATGTGTTTGAATTTCATAGTCTAGCAGAGCATTGGTTGACACTTCAAATTAGGCATAAGAAATCTTTTCTCATAACTTAGCAAGGAAGCATAAACATGTCTTCACTCCAAAACTGCATATAAAGAACATTAGGCTGATATGAACTTTAACCTTCTGCTCTGTGGGTTTGCTTCCTGTGTGCATATGCATATCAGCAAGCTTTTACATTATTCTCATTATTCAAATACCTCTGACAAAGAAGGCATTAGTAGTAGTTAAAAGATCTTCTGTGCTGTTAGTTTTATATGACTGATTGTATTGTGAATCTATCTGCAATAATTCAGACCAGAAATTATTTTTTAAATACTAGTAGGAGAAGACCTAAGGACCAGCTTGAAAAGACAACAGGTTTTAATGGGAAATTTTACAAATCATTTTAGTTACAACTATATCACTTTTTGCAGTAATTTCTTGAGAACTTAGCAGACCACAGGAGTGAATAATAATAAAAATAGGATAAATTATTTTATAAAATCAAAACTGGAGGATGTGCAGTTGATAAGAACAAGAGAAATGTCATTTACTGAAGTTTAAACTAGATACTAAGATATAGAAAAGGGGCAAACATCTGCTTCCTTACCAAAAGGCACTGGATTTCACCTTTTCATGATCTGAAAGTTAGAAATTCACATTTTTCTCTTTGAAGTATCTCTTCAGTTTGATATGTTTTTATATTGTCTTAGAAATGTGATTTTTTAAAAGATTGAATGTTTCATTTCCAGCTTCTCATTATGCTGATGAGATAAGAATGCAACTGAATTCTGAACTCTCAATCCTAAATTAGCAGCAGCCTGAAAAATCCATTATTTTTTTGGTTCCACATCTGTATTTTTTTTATTGAGTGGTAGTAATACCTTCCCTTCTTTGGAAATAAATTGGTGCTCTGAAACAGTAAAAAGTTTTACCTTCCTGTTCATCTTAGCAATCTGACATTTCAGAAAGAGATGCCAAAGGGATATTTAGACACACTTCTGAGTTGATATAAGCTGAGAGGTACATCTTATCTTTTAAAATGTCAGAATGAAAGTTGGAGAAAAACGGTTGTCATTTATCTCTAAATAGCAGTGGACCTTCTGAAGCAAGAGCACTGTATGCAGTCCCCTTGTTATTAGTTTTTGGAAACTCAACTCTACACATCCTTGAAATATTCAGAAGGGATTAGAAAAAAACATTGACTTTTTTTTTTTTATTGTTGAAAAAAATTAATCTGTTCTCATTGGTAAAATGATGATAGTCCTAATAAAAAATGAAAGTTACTAGAATAAATAGTAGGTTCCACACATCTGTCTTTACCCTGGACAAGTCTACCAGTATAAAGAAACTCTGTAAAGACAATTCTAGATCTGTGTTTTCTCTGATAGAACTACTATTTTCTCTCAAATATGTGTATTGAGGAATGGTTAATAAGATTATTTGCTTGATTTCTTTTATTCCAAGCTAACCTGACCGTGAGGGTTGGATCAACTTTACATGTCTTAATGGACTGGCATTTACAGACTCTGAAAACAAAAGTAGTTCTAACAATAATTTACTATACTCTCTGCAAGTTATGGTACAAGAAGTGTCTCCTATTACAAGTCTGAAAAGTCTTCCATATGGAGCTATCCAGTCACTACAGCACTCAAATATGCAGTTCACCACATGCATAGTTTGAGTGTATATACTCATATACTCATAAGTTATAACAAAGAAACTTGGTTGCAGGTGATTTACTAGAGACAGATATATATATAAAACTTAGTTAAAAATTTGAGCAAAAAATTCTCATCTGACAGAGGGGCAAAACTAAAATANTTAAATAAAATTATTTAATTAATTTCATCATTTTCTTTTTGCAAGAACAATTCCTAAAATTGTAATGTGTAGTGGAAGTTTAACCTTGAAAGACTAAATTAATAATATCATTCATCTCTAGTCTTTATTTGGAAAAAGGAATTATCTCTATGGGCAGCTGAGACATGTAGGATATGCTGTCACAGTGCGAACAGTTGATCTTTGTTGAGGGTTCATATTCACAATACACCTGTCAGCTAACATGTATTCTGAAATTCTCAAGTATCGTCTTGATTTTTTAGAGTGTTGTGTTTATAATTGGTAACAAAGGTTCTCATGGATTTTGTATAAACAATCCATGTTTCTATAACCAGCCAAGAACTATTTTGTACTTTGGATGTTGTTTTTCATTCTTCTTTCTGGGGCAGAGAATGTGATGAACTGTGTTTCTCACCTATGGAATTTAAGAGGTGACAATCTCTTTGTCCAATCCATAAACGTCTGTAAAAAGGTATAAATATAAAAATAAAGAGAGGCTGGGACTCTTTTGCTCTCTACCTGGCCTTGGTCCGGCTGACCTCCTGAGTTGCCTATTTGTCTCATGTCCGACAAAGCAACACTCAAGAGCTGAAAAGTCTTTCCACTACTTTACAAATATTTCTTTAATGGACTCTTATCCCAGATCACATCTTTGAAGAAAACTTTATTTCAAATCAATATTAAAGAATCTGGAAAAATGGGTTGTTTCTGAGACTGTTGAGACCCTTTCCTGAATCAGCTACCATAATTCAGCCATATCTTAATCCATTTTACTTAGAGTTATATCCTGGCCAAGTTTTGGAATGTNTGTATGCAGTCCCCTTGTTATTAGTTTTTGGAAACTCAACTCTACACATCCTTGAAATATTCAGAAGGGATTAGAAAAAAACATTGACTTTTTTTTTTTTTATTGTTGAAAAAAATTAATCTGTTCTCATTGGTAAAATGATGATAGTCCTAATAAAAAATGAAAGTTACTAGAATAAATAGTAGGTTCCACACATCTGTCTTTACCCTGGACAAGTCTACCAGTATAAAGAAACTCTGTAAAGACAATTCTAGATCTGTGTTTTCTCTGATAGAACTACTATTTTCTCTCAAATATGTGTATTGAGGAATGGTTAATAAGATTATTTGCTTGATTTCTTTTATTCCAAGCTAACCTGACCGTGAGGGTTGGATCAACTTTACATGTCTTAATGGACTGGCATTTACAGACTCTGAAAACAAAAGTAGTTCTAACAATAATTTACTATACTCTCTGCAAGTTATGGTACAAGAAGTGTCTCCTATTACAAGTCTGAAAAGTCTTCCATATGGAGCTATCCAGTCACTACAGCACTCAAATATGCAGTTCACCACATGCATAGTTTGAGTGTATATACTCATATACTCATAAGTTATAACAAAGAAACTTGGTTGCAGGTGATTTACTAGAGACAGATATATATATAAAACTTAGTTAAAAATTTGAGCAAAAAATTCTCATCTGACAGAGGGGCAAAACTAAAATAAGTGCTTTTGGCAAGTCAGCCATCTATGTCCCTGTTAGATCTCACCTGTAAATGGCAATTTGAACTACATAATAGGTCATCCTGTCTGTGAGAGAAAAAACTGAAAACGAGCTGCTGAAGAAACTGTTTTGTGGCTTACAGAATAGTATAACCAGTTTCCCAAGAGACAGTACTTGGTTACAGTAAACAGATGAACCAAGGTCTATCTTCTGTCAGGGAGTTATTTTCTAATAAATATGAGAGTACTCTATCTGTATACTTACAGAATAGGTTAACAAAGCCCACTACATATGGGCATCTAAAATCCTGGGGAAATTAGGTTTTCTGAAACTTGCTTTTCAAGTTATGTTCCTATCAAAATATGAACACAAAATTCTCTCTGATATACTCTTTTTATTCAGTGTGCTCCCATAAGAAAAGAATTCTAGAAAGAAGTGGCAATCATAGAAATGATTATCTGAAGGCTTTGGGTTTGGTTTTTTTGTTTNTCTCTTTGTCCAATCCATAAACGTCTGTAAAAAGGTATAAATATAAACATAAAGAGAGGCTGGGACTCTTTTGCTCTCTACCTGGCCTTGGTCCGGCTGACCTCCTGAGTTGCCTATTTGTCTCATGTCCGACAAAGCAACACTCAAGAGCTGAAAAGTCTTTCCACTACTTTACAAATATTTCTTTAATGGACTCTTATCCCAGATCACATCTTAGAAGAAAACTTTATTTCAAATCAATATTAAAGAATCTGGAAAAATGGGTTGTTTCTGAGACTGTTGAGACCCTTTCCTGAATCAGCTACCATAATTTAGCCATATCTTAATCCATTTTACTTAGAGTTATATCCTGGCCAAGTTTTGGAATGTGTGAAAAACCTTCCAATTTAAGTTTGATGAGAAAAATCACTACACAGTATTCATGTACAGGTACAGAGCCCTAGGTATCTTTTCTCTTTTTCTCCCAATGCAGATGTTTTTGTGGAACCTCATGTACACACTGAAAAAAACAAGATTTCTTTGAAGGCTACCTGAGGGAAAACCAAAATTCCTTCAGTAACTGTATCCATTCTCTGCATCCTTTCTCCTGCCAGCCCAAATCAATCAACATCTGCCTGCAGAATGAAGTCATGACTATGTCTTAGAAATTGTTAGCAACACCTGAGTTTTAACCACAAGTAAATTAACAACAAATGAGTCTATTAATGAATCTGTCCTGTACTCATACCTAAGTCCAGAGCATATCTAATATTGCTAATTTTCACACTGTTACATTCCATATAAAAAAAAAACAAAAACTAAAGAATTCCTTCGAAACATAATGAATAGCCTAGAGATTGTTTTAGGGACTCACATTTCTGTGACCTGGACATCAGATCCCAAACCCATTTATTATAAGGGGATAGAGAGTTACCTAGAATTTAAGTCTTCCTATCGCACCTCTTCAGATCTCTGCAGAGTAGACAAGACGTAATAACAAAGACCTCAATAGACCACACGAATATGAAATTCGGGTCTCTAATTTATCCCAGTGATAAATGCAAGAAGTGATTACCTAGCTGCATTATCTAGTTCCAGGAATTGAGCCAATCTCTATAATAATTCCTAGAAATATCCCCCTCTGAGGAGTGAGATATTCTTATGACATTTAAAATAAGATTTGAAATTAAGGGAAAATCTGGATTAAAATCTATGCACAAGTAAGTACAGTTCCATACCTCTCCACTCCTACTTGGCAAAAGAAACTGTGGAATGCAAATTCAGCTTTTGGATGTCTATTATGATGTTTTCTTGCAAAAGTGAATGCGTGAAAGGGAACATTCGATTTGTGCAAATAAAGAGGCTATTTGCTTTATTTCCAAATTCTGAGTAAAGTTCCAATTTCTATATTAACTCTAACTTGAAATGTCATCTAAGTTTTATGATAGCTATGGGGATATGCATGGAGGTTGCCAAGAAATGCAATTTTATTAAAGTAAGTCCTTTTTTTTGTGCACATTATAGGGCAGGATATTCTCTTTGCTTAGTCTTTTCTGGTGTATGATAATGGCTTTATACAAATGCTCTGATTTACAAAGAAAGAACTGGCAGAATTATCAAATAATTATTATTGCTCAAGGTTTTCTTGTTTTCTACAAAAGATGCTAACTTATTTTTCCATCTGACAGAGTAGATTCAAATCCCAAATTAATTTTTTTCAAGTATATATGCCATAACAATCTGTATTAAAGATCTTCATATAAAGAAATGAAAACTTTTTTTTCATTAAAAAAAAAACTTATAAATAGTACTACAGAAAAATTCCTAATGTTGTGAATACATCCATTTTTTCAGTATAAATTTGCTGAATTGTAAAATCCAAAAAATACCTTTTTCTCTGTGTCTTCGAAAATTTATCCATATAAAAGATATTATGACAAGGAGGATGTTTTCAATATAGGATTCAGACATCAGGAAAGGAAAAATAACTTAGCTCCATGGTCTAGTTGTTAAGTGACTCAGAGAAGTGATATCTCAATTTCGAAAATTATTCACATGAAAGTTTTACTTGTAGGCTAACAGTCTTTTAAACATATTCAGTGACAGATAAAATAAAAATATTCCCTAAATTAAAATATTCCTAAAGCAGAATGTGATTCATTTTAAAAATCTATCTCTATAGATTATGTCTAAAATATTTCTTTACCCTACTTACGTTAAGCTTCTAAACACACAACCTAAACCAGGAAGAATACACTAATTATTAGCTCATGTGTTTGCAATATATGTGAAGTAAAAATTATTCTCTACTGAGAGACATATTTGTAAAAGTATCTTAATATAAGGTTCCAAATTCTAGAAAAGAAATTCAAACTACACACTCTCGGGCAGAGCATAGAATCAGGGAGTTCTTTAGGTTGGAAAAGACCTTTAAGATTACCCAGAACCCAAAAGTTTACTCCAAGCACTGCTAGGGCCATCACTGGTCTATGTCCCTCATAGTCTTTTATGCCACATCTTTTAAAGACCTCCAGGAATGGTGACCACCATTTCTCTAGGCAACCTGTTCCAGTACTTAACCCCTCTTTCCATGACAAAATGTCTTCCTAATACCCAACCTGAACCTCATTTGGAAAGGCTTGAGGCCATTTCCTCTTGTTCAATTGCTTGTTACTTGGGATAAGAGACTGAACCCCACCTGGCTTCAGCCTCCTTTCAGGTGGTTGCAGAGAGCAATATGGTCTCTCCTGAGCCTCCTTTTCTCCAGGCTGAATAATCCCCAGTTCCCTCAGACGTTCCTCATAAGGCTTGTGCTCTAGACACTTCAGCAGCATAGAATGTTGCAGATTTATCATTAATTTTAATTGATTCTCGTTGCATTTTTCTAGGCAGCATTAGTATAAAAATGAAACAAAAATGTTGAAATGTCTGAGCTGCTCTTTCTGGGCAACTCTCTGCCCTGTGTATGGATGGGGAATCCATTTGCTGACATCTTTGGAATGTGAATACTTCTGAAGTTCATAGCCTCTCTCAGTTCCCGTGTCTGCGTTATAACATTAGACATGGGTTCAGCCTAATTGGAAGACTAATTAACATGTCAGCAGACTTCAGCAGAGTAGTCTTCCAAACTCAGTGATGCACCCTAGGACAGAAGAAAACCTTTCCATTTATTTTAACTACATGATCTGTCCTGAAAGCTTTCATAATGTTAAAGCTTTGCCTCAGTACAGTTCAAAAGACTTTATTACAAGTAAAAAAAATCTCCACCTTGAGGTGGGCCCTCGATGTTATTATTGCTAACTGGAACAGCGAGCTACATCAAGGAAAAAATTTTGACCTGATTGGAATGATAGTTTCCTTATTCCCTCCCATGGATTCTAAATCAACTAATCTTTAGCATCTGCTGTAAACATGCACAAAGTCATCGCAAAACCATTCAGCTATCCTTCACAAGCTGTAACACCTCCCCACATTCTCTGTAGAGCAGATCCATATAGCTCCACTATTCCTAGCCCACAGTAACAGCAGGCGCTGCAAAGTTTCCACCCAGCTTGAGAGCCTTGTGTGAGCACCAGACACTTGCAGGACCTCTATGATGTTCCTGGCATCTTGCCTCGACCTTCGTTATTTTGTGCTTTGCTCTCTGACTGTTGGTGGGATAGGAGAAGACAAGAACAAAGTTGCATACCTATGCTTGAAAGGATATTTGTGCATGTGTGTCCAAATTTTGTCCCAATATTTTCCATCTGACAGAAGTCCCTTTTTTTTCATATTGATGAAATAGAGATGATAGCTGGCATTGTTTTCCAAACAACCTGTGTTAGATAACAAGTTTTCTAATTATGATTGAACATGTCCATATAAATACACTGTTTTCTTATTTACTAAATCTTCACATAGTCCCAAGTCATATTAAAAATGTGCAATTGTATTTTGTTTATTTTTATAGATCTTCAAATCTGGGTTTATTTGCCCCTGGTCTTCTTATATTTATCTTCTCTCCAGTTCACTCTGATGCAAGGCCATATTATTTTAATTCTGAAGAGCTAAGCAATGGGAACCTATTTTCTGGCTTATTTCTCCTCTACACTAAACATAGCACAGGCTTCCCATGACTGTAGTTGTTTATCTTCTTTAGTCATCTTTATAAGCTTTTTATACACATTTAGCAAATGTATAAAGTTTCTTGAACATTTCCTTCTTGGATTTTAAGAATACCTAAGCTACTACTGCTTTCTAATTTCAGGAAACTTTCAAGCAATTGTCTGATATATGTTTCATATTAATGCAGCAATTTCAACTCATAACTTTGCCAGTATAATGAAAAGACATAGAGGTGTCCTCTGCAGATGTAGAAGTTGATGGTCCTTTCTAAATTTTTAATAAAGCTTTAGAGAGTTACTTAGTTATCCTGGTTACATGTTTGCAAGATTTTGCTGGCTGTTATATTCTAGTCAAGGCCTATTCATCATCTAACCTTTCTTTGTTAATTTCCTTTTCTATTATATCAATAGAGTGCAGCTTCAGCTGTAATTATGCCAGTGCTAATAAATAAAAAATGCATACTTTCACATCTATTGAAAATTAACACTTACTTTACAGTCAATATTTCAGCCTTACAGCTTACATTTGCTATATTCTTATGGTAATATTACTGATAATCTTTCACTCACTAGCACAATTCATGCCCCCAGAACTACAATACATTCACAGTGCTATTAAACTATTACAGTGAAAGACGAGAATAGACACAAGACATATCTAATATAATTAAATGAGTAATAATGAATAGCATTCACAAAGAAAGGCCATAAGACTTTTTACTATTCTTGCAATTTTTCCTGGTTTGGTTTGTGTTTTTTTGGTTTGGTTGGTTTGTTTGTTTTGATGTGTTTGGTTGGTTTGTTTGATTGGTTGGATGGTTTGGAGTATTTTGTTTGTTTGTTTAAGGTAGTGCTTTATTTAGATCTTAGGCCAAGTGTCAGATAGGAAGTGAGAAATAAATTGTATAGGATGATCATAAAGGACTCTACTTGCATACTGCACAGCATCCTGTGCACTCCTCAGAGCTTGAAAAGGCAGGATACTTCTGTCAGGTAAGTGGAGAAAAGCTAAAGTGTCTTCAGGGCTCTTACATAATTGGAAACTCTGACAATAAGATATCAGTCTCAAATACAGCTGAGCCTGACCAACAGTCCAGAGCAACAGTTTATTTCTATACATCTTGCTGATCAGGGCAGGAGCAGGGACACCCATCAGATATGTGTTATAAGAGAGAACTGCAACATTTTCCTTGACCCCCAAAAGGCAGGCATAGGTTAGGTTTTCTTCACTCCATTTCCAGAAATGTTCAGACCTGGAGCACTACAACGTGAGAGTCCCTTTGGTATTTATTCCGCAGATGGTGCTATTCCCTAGTAAACTACCACACAAATGAGCACATAAGATCATTAGAAATCACAGACTTGCTAAAGTCACCATTCCCATGATCAAGTATTGAAAATGTTGATAACAAATCTGTATGTATGAAAAAGTGTCAGATATATTTTTCATGGAAAAATATTGTCAAGATTTGTATCATGCACAGGGTATTTCTGTCCAAACTGATATTTCAATTCACATCACCTTTAGTCAGGAGCTACTGTCTTGCAGAAAGAAGTATAGATTAAAGAGAGTTAGAGTGCTGGAAAATTTACAAATTCATATAGCGGAACTTTTGGCAGGTAACTTTTATTCAGAATAAATTCTGATGATGCCTTCAGAAGCAAACAAGCCACGAAAATAGCATTTGTACAAGAGATCCACAGAAAATTAATAATCTGTATGTTTGGAAGTTCACATTATTCATATCTATGTCCAAAAAAAGTGTTCATTTAATTCTGGTTATAAAATCACTGAAGAATAAAATAATTTATTATTTCCTTATGTTCCCTCCTCATTGCTCTGACATTTAAGCAAGTTGTAAAGCCAAAACAAAAGTTATGTTTGGTCAACCATAAGTAAATGAGAAAGGTACTAAATGGTGATAAAAGAGTCAAAATATGTGTTTTTTCACATAGAATATGTACTCTTCTTTTTCAGCTGATGACACACCAATACAGTTCTAGTTCTATTCAAAGCGATTGAAAACAGGCTCTTCAATCACTGTGAAAACAAAAGGTAATATTTCTATATTTAATGTGGCAGGAAACCTTGATTCTTCCAATTAAAATAATGAAAGACATGAAAGAAGCGGAAAGATTGAAAGCCGACATAGATAGTCCCGACTGTGGTTGAAAACAGGTGAATCTTTTGCAAAACCAAATTCAGAGATTTAGCAGATTTCATGTAGACAACATTCATTAAAGGCCTAAATAAGATTTACAACTATATAATTAGGGAAAGTGAAATTATTCTCTACAAAAACCTTAAAGACAACAAGGATTTTGTTATTGTAATAGCAACAAAGGTTATTTCTAAGGCATTGACTGGAAATATTCAATGAGTCGGCAAATATAAAAGAGTTTATAGTAAACACAAAAAGTGGAATAAAAATAGGACTGAGATGGGGAAAACTTTGAATGTTTTCTTCAAGAATAGGAGTGTAGAGAATCCATTCTGTGAAAGCTGAAAATATTAGCTGAGTTTTCATTCCTGCTAATTTCAACCAGTTTAATCTAAGGGAAGGTGGGTGTCACTTGAATATTCCTTAGAGACAACTGAAAAAAAGAAAGTTGTTTTAGTGAGGAAACTATTGAGACAACTATTATGTTAAAATATACTTTCAAAAATACACTGAAGATTCTGAAGTTTGCAATATGCTTCTTCAACCTAGAAACTTTACAGACTTTAAGACTGGGTGTGGGTCTTCAGTGAAGTGCACTAAGCATGAAGATTTCTACACCTTCATTTCTCTGCAGAATACACAGCATATTCTGATTTAAAATGCAATTATGTAGGTCATGTTTAGTTTATATTTACTTAAGTAAAGCACTCCATAAAAGAGAAGGGACTTTGGTATTGCTTGCATTCAAAGATCAGAAGAGAAGAGACAGAAACACCATGCGCAACCAAGACTTCACAGGCTTTTGTAAGCACTCAATTTTTTTAGCACAATTTATATATTTTCTTTGTTTTGATACCTACTCTTGTGCAAAAGAAGAAACCTATTGGTGTTTTTTGGGCTGGTTGGTTGGTTGGTTGGGATTTTTTGCAGATTGGAGATTGATTTCCATATTACATAGCAAACTACAAGCTGTTCACCAGGTCACTGAGAGAGGTGAGAATGGTGGGAAGAAAATCCAGAGAATTTTTTAAGGACTTACAAGCTTTTATTCCACCACTTCTTTCTAATCTTTAACACAAGGACTTAATATTAGACATAACTACGTTTCATGTCCTGTGTGCCCACATGACCAGGAATTCAGGCTTCTGCAGAATTTTTTTGCAGAATTTTTCTGCAGAATTTTCTTATCTTACAGGATAAGAGGAAAGGTCTCTCTTCCTGCTTATTTGCATAAACATAGAAAAACAGGGAGATGTGGAATTGGCTAAAAATTAGATTTCTGGGCTAGAAAACAGACACATAATAGCATTATAAGGTGCTTTTTTGTTCTTAGTTAAATAGTTTCACCTGAAGAACAGCTGCTTCCTCCAGTGGGACAAGGCTGACACTGGAATTGCTCCAATGCAACTGATGTACATCTATTTTCAAAAGAAGATGTAATTCATATCTGCCTACCTGGGCATTTTCAGGGAAAGATGGAGCATCTGGAAGTTAAAATTGTATTCACATTTGAGAAATGCCAAGAATATGTAAACAGCTTATGAAAGAACAGAGGGGAAAGTGGTAGAGTCTGCAGACATAAGGAATCAATTACTATAACTTCATGATATTTGCAAATAAATATGCTGCATTCACAGCTCAAAGTGCCTCAGGACCATAAAGAGAACAATGGACAATGTAAGTTAAAATTGTATATAAAGTTTGCAATATCTAAGACAAGTTTCTGCTATGCTGAAAAACTATTTCAGAGCATGAAGATTTCTGACATTTGAGAATAAACTCAGAAGCACTGGAATGACAAGAACTAAGGACTGTGCTGCCTGTTCTGCTTGAAGTAGCACCGATTTGAGGCAGCAGAACTATGATTTAATAGACACGATGATTATGGGAGTACAAAAGGTGAGGAAAGTGAGCCACGGAGTTGGGTTGGAGACATGTGTGCCTGTGGGGAGCACCGGCTCAGTTGCCTGCTTCCTGCTGCTGGGGACATGGGACCACAGCAGCCATCCAGTACTGGAAGGAGCAGTGTCCCACTGCAAATGGCTCTGGCAGTGAGTAGTGAGGGATCTCATAGGTTCTGAAGCCTACCAGATGTGGCCATCTCCAGGAGATTGAAGAGTGCAGTAATCACTTTTCTTCTTCTTTGTGCTACTTGTGTAAAAAAGCCCAGTCATAGAGTGGAAAATGTAAAACACAATTTATCAGAGCAGCAGAAGTAAGCACTAAAAATATTCTCCAGAATTTAATCACAGAATCACAGAATCATTTAAGGTTAAGATCTCTGAGATCATCGAGTTCTAACTTTGACTGATCACCACCTTGCCAATTAGACTGTGGCACTGGTTGCTCTTTCCAGTTGTTTCTTGAACACCTCCAGGGATAGACTCCACTGACTCCACCACCTCCCTGGGCACTCCACTCCAATGTATTACAACCCTTTCCATATAGAAATTCTCCTGAAGTCCAGCCTGTACCTCTCCTGGTGGCTATGTCAACTTGTCCTGTCACTTGCTCCCTGGGAGAAGAGGCTGAACCCCATCTCACTACAACTTCCTTTCAGGTAGAGAGAGATAAGGTCACCCCAGACTCTTCTCCAGGCAAAGGGGGGTGCTTTTGGACAGTTGTATAGTTTAATATTCAATTTACTAGCACATTGAAGCTTAAAATTATTGCCAAAGACTTTCTTCTGTAAAATAGTAAGGAAAAGAAGAATCTTTAAAAGTTTGAATTATTTCAGGATTCCCGTGTAGAGACTGTTTCCAGCTGCAAGAGGTAAAGTCATTAGATCAATGTAGCCCTGACCTGGCCACTACCACAGGGAAAAAAAATTAGATCCAGTGCCACTTTATAGTTCTGAGAGCCTCCACAGATGTGGCATTATTTCTGGTCTATACTTACAATGACACACTGAAGAGTGGATAGCAATATTGTTGTAAAACTCAGTTTTATAACTAACTTTCCCTTTTGTGAAACTTCTCTTAGCATTCACAGTGTGAAATGCATTCACCTATCCTGATTGTTTAATTGAATGATGGCAAACAAATGCTTAAAAGTAATTTTCTACTAATTACTTTTTAAGACAAAATCCTAGTTCTCATCACAGTTTTCTCTGTATAGTTAAAACTATATTAATTCATTAACTCTGGTAAAATTGCTGATTCCCCTTCCCAAAGCACTAATATCTGCATGATGCTACATGTTGCAAGATAAATTTAGAGTAGAGTATTAGTGGTTCTGCTCCAGCTCATAGGATGCAGTCAGGTAGCTGTCCCAGATGGGCAGGGTTCACATTCAACCTCTACCACAGATCTTTTGCTATAATAGTGTTACACTAACACTCCTGGTAAAAAAAAAAAACAAAAAACCCCCAACAAACCAGATCAACAGTTAATACACAAAAGGGTGAGTCTAACTTTGGTTGCCTCCCTGTAAAATGCTCACATTTTTTACTCCTATCATGAATGGTGATGCAAAAAACTTCTGGGAAAAAGAGAGTTTTAATGTTTCCCTTAGAAAAAGCAATTGAAATTATACTAAATTTATGTTGCAGTTACAGTTTAAATATTGGAATTATAAAACTATTAAATGCATATAACCTGAATTGTACCATATATATGGGTTATCACCTGTCTGAGGTGTTAAGGTGTATCCTACACCAGATGTGTTTGTGTACTAATACAGCTGACTTCAGAAAGAGTTGCATGGATAGACCTGAAGTCAAAATTAAGGTCCTTCCTGCTACAGGAGGAAAAGGTCAATGCAAAATAAGAACCTTAACATTTGAATAGATGTATTAAATTATGCCTCTAAAAACAGTAAAATAGTTACCAGAAAACTATATTTATGGTAATTGTGTTAATTGTGAATAACCTCTCAGCAAAGATTGAAACAAGATTTAGCCTTCCTGACACGCATAGAGAACCACAACTTAAATCTACATAATGGACTATAGGAAAAAATTAAGTTCATTTACATACCAAAGGAGGCTACAAAGGCTTAGATTCACTGTGCCTTTGACAATTTTACTCCAGGCAAAGGTATGGAGATACTTTTGAAGTTGTGAGAACATAAGCACATACAGGGAGTAGCCGGTCTTTACTCATTACATATTTGTAAAGGATTTTTTAAAACTATCTTTGAAGATAGAAAGAGGAGACCTCTCCAGTGAGAAAGTCTTTCTGTGCCTGGAATTTAATACTTTCCTTTCTTATGGTAAATTCCTTTGCGTGGCACCAAGCAGAACTTTTAGTCCAGATAAAAGATCATACTGTGCTCTTGGACTTATTCTAAAAGAAGGTCAAATCTGCCCCTGGACTCAAGTGAGGCTTATTCAAGACTTAAAGCCACAGCTTTTTCACTCTGATTTGTAAGGACAAAGCTCAGCACTGACTATAATTTTGAGCAACTGAACCGATTTGAGTGAAAGTATAACATAGACGAGTTTTAACATATGGGCCATTTGGGAAAAAAAAAAGAAAAAAAAGAAAAAAAAGAAAATCAGTGCCTCCTCCATTTTTTTCTATTTAGCCTCCTCTACATTGTATGACTTGTTTTGTTAGCTCATCCCTTTTGCTCAAAATATAATGAGTTTAAAGAATAATGTAGCTTCTTACAGTGTGCTTTATTATATTCTTCTTATTAAGTTTTGCATTGAGAAGAGGGGCACCAAAAAGTATCGGAGGCTACGAAGAAAAGGACAGACCATGGGACAGAACAAGATCTGACAGCAGTGTCATCTGGTGGTCTGCTACCTATTGGTGTCACTGTTTCTACCACTAGTCAAAGATTTGGTAGTCATGTATTTGTTTTACAATTCCCAAAAAAGACTTTCATAGATGAATCAACTGTGCTGTAGTCACATATTAGGAAAAAAACCCAGAAGCTAAATCGTGCTGGTCCCTTTTCACCACATACAGCTTAAACACACTCCCATTCAGGAATCTAAAATCTGTATGGTCTGTTCTGATGCACTAAAGCAAGATATACTGTATAAAGGTACAGGGATACAACTGAAATATTAAATATTAAAAAAAAACTTTTAAAGTTGACAAGAGAACATGACAGTGGGATCATATGGATAATAAGCACAGCTGGTTGTTCATAGCTTTAAGTTAAGTTTATAGATGCAGTGACTTTACATCTTACTTATCTTGCTTATCTACTTCAGGTACTGTATTCCCAGTCTGATCTGTCAGTGTAAAGCAGTAAGGATGTGAAGCCTGCCTGTCTCTGCAAGTTCTCTCTGACCATACCTTTGGTTTGTCTTTACATCAGTAAGAAAATACTGCGTTCCTCTTTTACACCCCTCTGAAGACATTTCAATATTACTGCTCAACAATCATCCTTTTTAAGATCCACTAAAATGAGGCTGCATTGGGGGAATATAGGCAGGGAATATAATTGTTGATGCTTTTTGAATCATAAACTAAAGGTTTCTATGAAAGTCATTTTAAAAAATGCCCTTTAAAATTAAAAATTAATTTAAGAAATCCCTGTGCTAAGGACCACACTTTCACAATATTACAATTTTACGTTACTAGTTATAGAAATCACATTTATTTAAACAAAAATAAAAGGTATGATCAAGCCATTAAAGTTGTGAAAAGTTAAAGAAATCACTGAATTGTTGGAAACCACTGGCTAAGCAGATGCAGTCAAATTAAGGTAACCTTTTTTTGAGAGTATAGACTGTTTGCAAATGCAAAGAATGTGTTCCTAATTTCAATTTATTTTAGTATTTGAATTCAGTTATTATCTCATTTATATCAAGGCGTAATAAGGATTAAAAAAATAAGAAATTTTTTTCTTTCCCTAATCTTTGAATAAACATTTCATGAAAGAAAATGAGCTCTATCAGTTATATATTCTTGTAGGATGCAGTGGCCAGGACCTAAATTAGAAATAGCAAGATATTTATTTAATAAATCATTTAACTTATCAAAACAACTTATATTTAAAATGGGCTTTTTCTATTTAACTGGTAGGTAAATGTATACATATAAGCAATTTTTAAAGGCTGAGTTTGTACCATTTTAATTGAATTCCCATTTCCATCCTAATGAAGCTTAAGAGAAGTCACAAGTAAAAATGAAACCATTATCTAGCAAAAGAGAAATGCACCATTTACCATTCCCTAGCATTACAAAACAACAAAAAATACAACATGAAAAGATTAAGAATCCAGATAAATTGCACCAAAAATATAGAATATTTTATTAGACAGATATTTAGGCTATCTTTCTCTCTGAAAGGCACAAATTTAGTGAAAAGGGCTGTATTCAGTTGCTGTCTTAGTCTCTTTTGGGAAAAAGAATGATAGATGACATTTGTAAAAAACTTGAAAATTGCTATTTTGAAATTCAGGTTTCTTGTTCGTTGATTTAAATCATTATTAAAATTGACAATCTAAAAGTCTTTTCAATCATTTTGATTTTCACCCTCTACTACTGTAATATGGTTTAAGCTGGTAAAATGAGTAGTTTCCACTAGTTCAGTCTTTTCAAACAGAGAAGAAACCAGTGACTGTCAACATGGCAAAGAAAGGAAAAAGTATTTTATTTCTGTAAGTGGATGATCTGCTTCAAATAGGGTAACTCTGGTTTGTTTTTCTCTTTTCAATACATCCTGAACTGAAGCCAGACCTGAATTATTAAATGTTTTAAAGTAAAACAATTTCTGCTTTCCAGAACCAGTAAGAATAGAATGAATCCAGCTCTTATTCAGTGCTTAAACTGTAGGCAATAGGTAAAAGTACTCAAAATATTTCTAGACTAGATTTTTTTTCAAGGTTTAGGTCCCTGAAGCTGTAGGTTGGGACTTCTGAGAAGGTAAGCAGTTGCACAGGTTTAATTTTTAAATCAGCGGTAGTGGATCCTCCCAATAACTTGAAAACACTAGGAGGATTTTAAACACATTTCTCATTATATAAATAACATTAAAATATGATCCAAATACTTAAGATCACAAGGTTCTTTTAAAAAAAAGTGAATAAACATTCAGACCTACAGTCCAGCTGTTTGTCCACAAACAGGAGTTAACTGTACACACTCACTTTTAGCCTGTCGTGGACTACCAGGACGCATTAGCTTTGCTCTCTGGTTTATGGATTTTCAGTCTTTCTGCTGTCCAGAGCTAAGCCCTTGACTCTCTAAGGGCTTACTTAAGGTAATGAATGATATATATAAGTGTTGCCTTGTACCAACTGAAGGCAGATAAATCCTGTATCAGCTTTGAGTAGCATTGTCCACAAATTCTTAAATCTAAAAGTCAAACTAATCAATTTGGCCTCATGCTTACCTCAACAGGCTATGAGAAAGCACCAAGGGTGTGTCCACTTAAACCAGCATGGTTGTCCAGTCCCAGGGTCACAGGGAATAAAATTTTTAATTTATTTCAGTAAGAATTTGGAGCTTCTGTTCCCCACAAAGACTTTTTTACAGTCAGACCTGGATTTTCTGACTTTTTTCACTTTGTGTAATTAGACTCTTGATTTTATCTGGTTGTTCTGAACAAGAACAGACAGATTCCTTCAAAAAATCATAGCTAAAATTGTTTTATTCTCCTTTCCCAGCTGTAATAAGTACACTACCTTCTTCCTCATCAACATTGAAAGCCAGAAAAAGAAGGCATCTTTTCATTTTGAAAATTTACTAAATACAAATAGATTCTATATAAACATCGTAGCTCCAAGCATAAACAGCAGTCTAACTGAAGGGTAGGAAACACCTCTTATGCCTTTAGCCATCAAAATGTAGCATCTAATCCAATTTATTCATCTAGGCCTCTGTTGCAGTCAGCACTGCTGGCACCTCTAGCAGCAACTCATGAATTACCATGAGAAGTAGTTATCTCCCTCTTGCCTCTAGTGTGCCTTCATTAAACTTTTTGCCAATTGGGTACTTCTGTTAGCTTCTGACCATCACACTCATGAAATAATTGGGATTTTACCCTCTGGCTCTTGTGTGTTATTTCTCACATTATTAGTTTCATGTCTGTTAATCTTCAATCATACAGATCTTTCTGCCTTTTGAAATGGTTTGCATCTTTAAACTTTTCACAGTTATCCAACAGCCTGAGAAAAGGGCTGAAATGCAGAAGCTAATTTTGATTTTGTTACTGACAAGCTGTGTGTAGCCTTGGGGCTAGCCTGTCTCCTTGCAGCCTGCTCCCAGACAGAGGAAATATGTAGTTGCACAGCTCTCAGCAGCAAAATAAGGACCAAACTGTGACTCATTGTCACATTTCTATTTGACTCCTGCTTCTCTCTTGCTCCACTGGGGAAATAAGTTGTGGCAGACAAACAGCTGGGACAGAAACCTTGTCTTTCTCCTCTCCTCACCTCCCTGGATTAGATCAGTGCACTGAGTCCAGAGCATTGCAGCAAGCAGAGTCGAGTCTCTGTTCATTCTTCCCTGCGTGGGAGGATGAAGTGTCAGGGGATGGCCATCAGCCTTGCACTGTGACCTGCAGGAGATGGGACTAGAAAGGACCAACTACAGGGCTGGGGCTGGAGCTGCTGTGCACATACAGATTAAGCTGTACATTGGCAGAAGCCATTTCTTAGAGGTGTCAGGCTTTTTCTGTTCGTATTTCAGTGGTGGCAGCTCCAACTACATCTGCCACTGAGTCCTGTCCAACCCCTGTGTCCATAAATACAGTGAAGTAGCATAGTTAGAGACCTATGGTATTCTAGACAATGTCTTAAGTGGACCATAGGAAAATCCGGGCTGCTACAAGAATACTCAGTAACTGCTTAAATGTAATAATAACAAGAACAATAATTAGTATTCATTGTAATAGCATTATTAATACTAATAGTAACATCCCGAGAGTATAGCAAAGACAGAGTACTTAGTCTCTGTACTGAGTCTCTACTTTTTTTTTAAATACAATTTTAAGGATGTCCACTTTTAATAGTACACTTCTGTGATCCAATGACATGCAATATGAGAATGCTGAAGATAATCCTTTGGAATCTTCTCCTAAATACTTGACACCTAGAGACTTAGGTCCTGCCAACTTTCTAAGGACATTTATAAATTGCTGTCTTCAGAGATTTTGTCTCTCACAGTGTACATTTCACCAGTATTTCTACAACTAACAATTTGTAGCTGTGTAAAAGAATAAGTAGCACATGTGGGTTTTGGTGCAAGTAGACAGGGCAGGGTCACTGCTTATTGGCTACATTTTTAAATAACTTAGTCTCATTGTCCTTATCATGCTGTTGACCTGAAAGAGCTCCTCACAGCCCCTGTTCATTTCTGAATAGATTGTTGTCCTGACACAGGCTGTCAGAAGGAGATACCCTGAGATGTACACCAGCACACCCTGCCAGGGCTGGACCATCTCTCTAAACCAGCAACCTCACTGGCCATGGCAGTGCCTGCATCACTGTTGTGCCCTGCTCTCTGACGTGTCAGCATGGTACCCCAAAAGGCAAGGAGCCCAGGAGTCTGGCTCCATGACTGACAGTGGAAAAAAAAGAGTTATAAATACCTATTGCAAGGAGCAAGTGGTTTAGTCCTAGCAAATTCATGAAGAGCCCAGCAAATCATGGGCTGGGAGGTGGTACAGAAAACAAAATAAATTGTATGAAGTAACAGGTAGTTGAATAGTTTTTGTTTATCCAAACTGTATGTTGCTGAAGTTTATACCTAAACTTTCAGACTGTGAGAGCCAGTACTAGCCCCAGAGGAAAATAAACTGCAGCGAAACATTAGCTCCAGGCTGAATTCTTACTTTTTCGCCATAAATAAAATCTCCATCTTGTGGATACAGAGTTTAAAAATCAGTCAATCAACATAAGTGCATTCTAAGCTCATGAAAAAAAAAATAAAACTAAGCTAAACATAACTAAACTAAACTAATTACACAGTTTATTTCCCTTCCATGTAGAAGGTCAGCTTACTGGGGAGCTGATGCCCCTTATCTATGCTTTGCACAAAAAAACCCACAGAAGACACACACTGTAACAGCTAAGAAACTCCTGTGAAAACACTATAAAAACACAATAAAAATATTTTCAGACCCTGTTTTCTTTCATTCTAGGATCTTTTGTTTCATTCTAGAGATTTTTATTTTCTTTATTTAATAAACTATGAAAAGTCAAACTGGTTGAAAAGTTTTCTGTTTTCGCCATTAATTTTGGAGCAAAAATCTCGCTAATTTGGTTATTTCACAGAATTGCCTGATAGCAGCTTGAAAATAACCAATGTTTCCAACAAACCTAGTTAAGAATATCTGAATAAACCAGTGTTATTATTTGGGTTAGGGCTGTCAGGCTGAGCCACCTGTTTTGGCAGTATTTGCAGCCAGAAGCAAATTATATATCCGTCCAACTGCTGATTAAAAAAATCACATTGCCTCCCTGCTGTGGCTAACCAGACATCAAGCAAGGATAGTACTACTTGACATAGTCCTAACATCAACCCTTAAGAAGGAAGGAGATCATTTTCTAACAGCACTTAATGTGGAGCCTCTTACAAGTATGAACAATTAAAAGTGCAAGATGAAAACTGCATTTTTTATGCAGTGAAACACCACATAACCTTGAGAAGCAGAATAAAAATAACTCTCAGAAGACTGTTTAAAAGCATTTCTTTTTATTTTTGTAATCATTAAATTTTTGTCATTATGAAATTCAGATAAACAGTGGAAAAAAAGTTAGAGTGAAATTCAGCTAAAATATTCAGTGTTAAAGAGGGTTGCATTTTAAATATATTCCCCCTCTGACTTCAGCTGATAAAATATTGTTATTCATCTAAAATGTTATTTAAATATGAATGGTCAGGAAATTTTAATGTACATGAAGCATTCATATTTTAGAAAATGTATTTATTGGTTAATACAATTGCCTTCCATTCTTGTAGGCCAACACCCGGCATATTTATTTCAGCATAATTTTCAGTGACTCCCTTAGAAGTCTACCTGAATAAGGATTGCAGAGGGTTTTTTTACCTTTTACCCTTCAGTAACTTTATGTACAGTTCACAAAGACTCTGTTTTCCCTATGGAAAAATCGGGGTCAACAAATTAAGCTATTCTGACTTTGGCAAATCTCTGAGTATAAGGGGCTACCAAGGCTTTTTCTGAGCAAATGCTTGAGAATAGAACACCCTGAATTTCAGACATTCCCTGTTTGTATCACTCTAATAGAGCCGCATATATAATATTGTTCTGAAACTGAAACTGTTCTTTTTAGAGGTGTACAAAGAACTTGCTACAGTAACTGGTAAAATCTCAGGCTACAGGAGTAAAATAAAAAGAAAAAACAGGAAAGAAAAATAAAAAGGAATCAAGAAAACAAAATTATCCTGGAGTGAAAACATTGTTTGCTAAGAACAACAAATCATTTTGACATGCAGTTCAATTATACTGTTAAAGCACATATCATTTTTGGTTAATTACATTTGAAAATAGTTACTGTACCTTCTGCGGTTATCTCGGCCATGATGATGGTAAGAGATACTCTGTTTAAAAGGTCAAGATTTACTGTGGCAGCTTAGATAGTACTTCTGGGTTGCTGACTCTCACAGGAGCTGCAGAATGAGAAGGAGGGAGGTCCTCTGCTTTGTCTAATTGTGTTCCTTCTTCTTTTACTCTCCCTGAAATGTCTGTTTCCTCTGCAGAATCCTGGCCTCCCAGAGCCACCCAAGGTCTTCTAGAGGCAACACTTAAAGCTCAGTACAAAGTATCAGCTTCTAACAAAAATAGCCATGCCTCAGAGTGAACCTTCAGCAAGTTTTTCTAATATCCTCAGAAGCATGCACACCACAAATAAAAAGTAAAAAGACACAGCTCTAAACAGGACAGGAATGCATAGAAAGGCAACAAAAATCAAAAGAACTGAGAAAGAACTGTTCAATGCTCCTACAGCCTTGCTAGCATAATTGCAGTTCTTTGGGGGGTATGTCAGGAAACATGAAATATAGAGTTCAAAGTAACCTTATCCATCCCAGTATGACTTTATTCTTAGCACACTCAGTGCTTAGCACATTCTTCCTGGCCTTATACGGCTTGGGGAGGGTCCTATGAAGCTCACTGCTGACTAAGGGGGAGGGTAACTTTAGGTGATTTTCTCCACTTTGAGTCTTAGTTGCAGTTCAGAACCAATTAAGATACCAATTTAAACCTAGAAAATTGTTTTTTTCCTTTTTCTGGTTTGCTACAATTATCACATATACCTGTGAAGTTCATCTAAGTATTACAGAACACTGTTAAAAATTTAAATGATAATATTTTATATAGTTTAGATTCGTGAAGGTAATGTGCAAAAATATGAAGTAGATCAGATTGTTTTTCTGGGTCTGATTCATGGAAATATTTACGTAGTTCAAAAATTCTGTGATTTTTAAAAAGATTTTATAAAACTGAAAGCAAGTAGGTGCTTAAAAGCATATAGAGGAAGTAAAATATTAAAAAATTAAATAAGGATTATTATTTTTAAACGTGAGCAATCTTTTCCTTGCACTGCTTGAAATTTCACAGCTGTAGAATTATGTATATGGTCAACTGCTTGAAAATGAAATTAGTAAAAAAGTGCCCTCAAGCCAGCATACCTCTACATAAATGTCATCGTCACATGAAATCAGAAACCATCTTAAACAGCTCTTGCTAGTGAACCTGTAGTCACCTTTTCTCTGCTGTGTGTGATGGCATTTACACTTCTCATCTTTCCCCCAGGAGATATAAGCACCTGGCTCTCTGGCAAAGTGTGGGGAAAAGGAATCTATTTATCCAATGCACAAGATGCAGAAGCAAGGGTTCATTGAACAGCAAAATCACCACCAGGTTTTTTCTCTTCCCTCTACTCTTGACACACTTCAAACCTGCCACGTGTCTGAAAATGTTTCCTTTTTCTAGACAAAGCTTGCAATCAGTGCTTGAGCCCCTTTCTTCCTTGGTTCTACTGGCCAAATGTTTTGCACTGACACATTCTGATTACCTGAAGCTAAGTACTCAGTGCTTTTCTGATCATCCCTCTAGCCCTCTGTTTGCTCCTTTAGCCTATTCTTCAGTAGATCCTCACTAAGGCTGATAAAGACATTTAAGAAAAAAACCTCATTTCTTCAAAAATACTCTTTAATGAATGCAAAAAATGGTCCAAGCAGTCACATTCACATATCAACAAGACAGCTGCCCACAAAAGGTCGGTGGTTAGTAAAGGATGATAGAAGGTGTGATACTAAGGCAAATCCTTTGTTCAGCTTAATTATTTTTCTTGTGCTGAAGCAGTTCCATTTTACATGAACAGTTAAATGTTTGGGGTCACCTATGTTTTGACAGCTTTACTATTTTCCTGAGATGTGAGAGAAATCATCTGAATACCCGAAGCACAGAGCTAATCAATCCTGAGAAGTCAGGATTCTTTTCACTTGTATTCCTATTCAAATTGAATAAAATAGTAAAGTCTCAGTTTGGGAATGCCGGGAGAGAGATAAATGGGGAAAAATCTTGTCTGAATCTTTTCTTGTTTTATGTAGCAAGATCCTGAGATTGCGCACTATACCCAGACATATATGTTTATATAAACAGCTGTATGTGCATGATTGTCTGTCCCTCACCACTTCACATTTCAGCTCCTACCACCTGCCCTCCTTACTCTCTTGCTACTCTTTATGCTTACCCTCAATCATGGAATGTTATTCTGAAATCAAAATATAAGAGCAGAAGAAGTGAGAGAATCCAACTGGAAACCAGTTTTCCACAACATCAGCCCAGTGGCCAGAAAAAGTGGTTGGTACCCTCTGTACCCCTTGTATGCACAAAATATTCATTCTGGGAAGCAGGCTAAATATGTCATATGCACCAATATCTTACTTATATAAGAGTGGCTTTAGGCAGCTGTATTGGAAGTTACACAGTTGCTCCCTTTAAGGAGGAAAAAGTTAAGGGATCTGGGTGTCATATTTACTAGATATAATCACAGCCTTGGTGAAAATACACAGATCTAAAATAAAAGAAGTTATGTGTATGTGCATATATGTTTAATTTGAAAAACAAACATTGCCATCTGGAAATTATAAAGAATGTCATATTTATTCTTTAGGTGTCTAAGCAAGGGAAAATCTGAAAAAATTTTAGGGTAATTTAGAAATTTTTTCAAAATCTGATGTTTAGCTCCTGACTCAGTTTAGGAGTTTCTTTTAAACTGATGTGTGAAACTCGCAGTATGCAGAAAGTGCAAAATTTATACAAATCTTCATGCAACAAAGTAAACATACTTTCCTGGCCTACTTTATATGTTGAAAATTGCATTTTAGTGGGAACCCTTTCTGTCTAACCGGACCAGAAATATTCTTTTGCAAGATGTCCTTTCTCTCTCCTTGCTCCACAAACAAGGAAACTGAAAAATCTAAACTACTTTGGTTCTTGCAAGTGATATCTAAACCTGGACACACACAAGTTTTCCATATTTTCTTCTGATAATGCCTTGGGCACAATGAGAAAATGCTCTAGCCTCAAGTTAGCAACAGATATTCCCCTCCCACTCACAGGGGTTAGACGGTAAATGAACTGTCCTGGGATCAGTTCTCACATTCAGTGGTGATGGACGGAAGTGTCAAAACAGTTACACCCTCACACCAGATTCCTCACATACACAAGTCTGGGTTAGACAAAATAAAATGACAGTCCTCTTTGCTCTATAGTTGCTTGGAGAAGAGAAAAAAGTAACACATTTAGGAAGAGGGGAGAAGGACATACTATATGCTGCTGCTAATGTTGGCATGTAACCAGGCACCTTGATCTCAAATAATGTGTATTTCACTGAAAATCCTAACTGGTGAGACAAAGTAAAGCAATTACTTGAGCATTTTTATAGAAAAATGTCAGAGGTTCACTATTTTTCAGATTCTAATGCAAACTCTTGCTTATTGATGAAAAGTTTGGTTGTTCATATAATAAAAGTAGGAATATACAAATACTTTGTGAACTCATTTCTGAGTTGTCTTGATGATATTATTAAAAAGGGAATTGGGAGAGACACCAGTTCACATCAAATTATGAGGTAATGAGAGGAGAGACTTTGATACTGGTATAAGGAAGTATTGGAGGAATTAAGTATAACTGTCATTCAACAAGAAAATGCAGAACAATATTTGAGTTGTCTGTTAACATGTTACAGATGAATTCTCAGAGTTCAGTCCTGCTGAGAACCAAACTACACATCAGAAAAGAGTTTTGTATCCCAGTGCATGCTTAGCAGCACAGCTGGGTCAAGGAAAGGAAATTTTTAACTTTTATATAACCGATGATGTCCCTGGATCAGATGGGGGTATGTTTTTATCAGAAACACCCAAGAACTAAATCTAGGATCAAAATATAATGCCAAAGAGAGGGTGAATGGCACTGAATCTAGTGAACAATAAAGACATATGCAGAAACAAATATAGGATTAGAGTGATATCTGTCAACTGAGCTTCGATGTGCATGTGAAGCTGGTTTCCTCTGAAACAGACTTTTACTTTTTATACTTTGTTTTTTTTTATGAATACTGTTACTTACAGATGAGATTTTCATTCAGCACTACTAGTAATACTGTATTTTTCAATATGAATAGGAAACATGTTCTGGACCATTAGCTATCAAGTATTTTTTTTCCATTTGTGATTGATATCTCATAATTAAGGGTTGCAAGATTTTTGGAATCCACATGACCAACGTATAGCCATGTTCTAGATATTCTAAAGCACATCCAAAATACAAAACAAAGCAAGAACTTGGTATTACATCTGATCTAGGTTAAATCTTGGCATATAAATGTTTAAACATTCTCATAAATCAACGCACACCATTTTTCAATTAGAGAATTGCATACGTAGTACCTTTAAGTAAGTTTTTATTTAATATGTAGGATACAGTAGGTTGAACTCCATAGTAGATCTGTCCTACATTTAATGTGAACTACTGACAGACAGATAAGGAGCTCTGCCCCTGCAGGCAGATTGGTCTGAATGCAAATCAGCCTCTGCCTGGGGACAGCTGACAAGCACACTGGGGTCACATCACCTTGACACTCTGAGCTAATTAAAGGACATTTCCAAAGCTATATGATAGAAACACAGCAGGTACAAAAGAAAATATCTATGATACTGACTATTCTGCTTTACTATGGACAAGATCCCTATCAGTCATTGTACTGCAAAACTGCCCAAGTAGCCCCAGTCTGGGTGTGTGAATAATGAACATTTTCTGACATCCAAGAAGGCCAGCTGGTTATAAAACTACTTTCAGGAAACAAGAACCTCCTACTTCTTGCAAGCTGGCCAAGTTGACAGTCTATGGAAGGAAATCAGACTAAAGCAGCCCCCTTGCTTAGGAGAGCTGGGTGTTTTTAGTTCTCTGCTTTAACTATAAAAAGTATTATAAGCTACATTCAGGGAGGGCATTTATTGCAGCATGTCAAGGTAGACTGCATTTGGATGACCTTTAGCAGCTCCATGTACCATGCTTTTCCTTTTGCTTTGATTATTCTGTCCTTGCTATTCTTAATGGGTATTGTTTTATTAGCACCTATGTGGCTTTATTTTCACATCTAAAAAATTACTCAGAAGCTGTTCGCAGACAAGTTCTGTGACAGTGAAAAAGGAATACCTGGAGCTGACCCTTTTTAAGAAGCAATGACAAAAAGTACACTATAATTGTCTTTTCCTTCAGGACAATCAGTATCCAAGCTTGACCATGTACAGAACATAGAAAGTTGCGAAACAATTACTAGAGATAGGGATTGGCTCTGACACAACATGAATTACCCCTGTCAAATACTGATTGAGAACTGTTCAAATATACCAAAGTACTTGATGTCAGGTCAAAAATGTCCTTGCAAAGCAAGGTGGCTTCAGTTCCCATGACTTTTCTTGAGAACATGAATTTTCTGGAAAATTCACTGACTTTTTAAAAGAATTTATTTGAAATCAAGTTTTTGTGCTGAAAGAACAAGACTCAGAAATATATCACACAAAAATACCTAGAGAAAGAGCAAAATTGTTCCTGAGCTTCAAATTTCAAACCCAGCTCCAAATTTCCAGTAATACATTTTAAATTTGTCTTCAGATCTTAGCGTTATGAAAAGTTTCAATAGAAATCTGCATATAGTAGTTTGTTTTTTTCCAGATATGACCGTAGTCAGGCATGTTGCCAAAAACAGATAGAGAGAAAGACAATTTTGAACAAAAGCCTGATGTGAAAAGACAAAGACAAATAAACGTTTCCATGCCAAGTGCTACAGGAAAAAATATGGGGTAAAACTAAGTAACAAGTATCTTCAGTAATGTGAACCCTTTTTGGGATGCTTTAAACTATCTGCTCAGGCTGACCTTCACAACCAAGGGGAAATCTCATCTTCCTTTACATTTAATATCTTATTCTTCTGCTTGGTATGGGACATTATGTACCACATGATCTTAGACACCCAGGCTAGACAGGACCTCCCCTAGTCACACTGCCAAAGGGTTTGCCCTGTAAATAAACCCAGTCAAAGTGTAAGGAGGTCTATCTGAATTTTGGTACTTTCATACTTTTCTGACAGCAGACACTCAGGATCTAGGCACAGTGAATTACAAGCCATTTTCAAGCACTTTTTGTCCTGGACATCTCTGAGTGCAGTACAGCTGCAGGTCTAAGAGTGGTTTTGGCAAGAATTTGTTTTGTGCTTGTTTGGGGTTTTTTGAACATCAGATTTTTCTGCTATTCCCAGGTCCCTGTTTTCCCTGGGACATGAGGACCTGTTTGAGTTATGCATTGCCACAGATATGATAGATATAAGCTCCTGATAGTGGATAAATCATTTTCTAATGAAATACAAAAGCCTGCAGATGAATTAACTCTTTATATGCCACAGTCATCCATCAGTACACAAAAGTATGATGCAAAATGCTGAAGAAAAAATTGAATCTGTTATTTGTCACAAATATACAGAGAGATAGATACAGAACAAAGGAGAAAAAATACAAAACAGACAAAGTATTTCAGCCATTATCATCCCTAAGAAAGAAATTACATGAAAGAAACCTGATATGTAAAAAACTTTGTTTCTACAACAGCTATAATTATTCTTTGTGTTTCCTCTTTTTTTCTCCTACCTTCTAGTCACAGTTTTGGACAGATCAAAGCTAGAATTGCAGATGAAGAACACACTTTATTATTATTATTATTATTACTATTACTATCATCATCACTATTTAAAAAGAAAATCTAATCTGGGAGCTTTTTCATTAGGCAATTTAGCTTCTTTACAGAGAAGACATGAATTAGTAAATTCAGCCTTGTCAGTACTGACAGCTAAGACTGCACTGAAAAAAGTGTGTCTAAAAATGAAAGGATTTTTTGAAAGGAAAAAGAATTTTGAGCATTGATGTCTTTACAACTCATCATAGCACATATATACTAATTTTCCTTCAATAGTACATCGCCCTTTGTCACTGTCAATTGATTTAGATTCCTGTCCAAGCTCCAACATTTGTCCTTAGTCAACTTCCTAATGCAAACCATAAAGAATATTTGTCTGCAAAGCATTTACTGAAAAGAATTGCTAGGTCTTTCTTTCTCCTCTCCAGTCACCCTGTAAGAGCAGAACATAACAGATCAAAAGTAGAGGACTACAATGGTCCTTAAGGGACAATTACACCATTTGATTTTCTGAATTCCCAGTTTAAATGAAAATAAAAGTATTACCCCAGAGGCACAAAGCAGAAGATCCTCAGCTGCGTCCCCAGAGCTCAGAAGGCAAGGCAAGGGCACTGGGGACTTTTGGAAGCTCCCGGATGCATTCCCAGGGCCTGAGGGAAGCGTGCAGCGCTGGTACGGCTGGCACAAAGTGCAGCTGCCAAAGAGCTGTTGGCAGGTGCTCCCTGTGGGGTGAAGGGGCCCCGCAGCCAGGGCCGGCAGCACAGCACGTCCAGCTCTTGTGCAACCGTAAAACAATCCAGACGGGGAGGATCTGGCCTCCAGGATAAGGGCTTGTGCTTGAGATCATCTTGTGGGTCTTGGAAGTGATTATAGCTAGGCTTGTGGTTTTTAAATTCATAGGCAGTTTGTGAAGTGGAGATTTGACCATAAAATCCCATTTTATATGCATTGTACCTTAAAGATTTTTCTCTCTGGTCACTCCTACTTCTTCCCCTTTCCTCAGCTACCTGAGAAGTTCAGGGTTTTGCTCAAATTCATGTCAGGAGAAAGGTTTTGTGAAGAAAATATAGCCTGAATATTTGGATTCTGCTTCACCTAACAATGCTGCCTTGAACAAGGAAAAACCACGTTTCTTGTTACTGAGGTAACAGACAATTGAGAAAGGGGTTTTGATTTTGTTGTATTGTGGTTTTGTGCCTTTTTTTCCTTAAGAGAGGGAAAGTAGCTAGGCTTTTACTCCGTCTCTGAGGAAGGCAGATATAACAATACTTCTATTTTCCACATTTTCAGAATAACAACAAAAATGTTATCTGTTCTACAAGTAAGAAATAGAGCATGACAGCTGAGTGGAGCAAACTTTTGGTTCAGCTGCAGAAATAACAAAGGCCACACAACATCAGATACACAAACACAGGACTGAAAGTACAACCAACCAGAACACGCATTTTTCACAATCAAACCAGAACTTACACTTTTCACACGTCACCAAACTTGAGTAAAGTTCAAAATCATGTTGGTGACCCATATACAACAAAGAGGTGCCTGACAGACATGTAGGTGCTACATAGCCCTGGGAAGGTTATGCAGAGCAGAAGACTGCAAGTAGTGAGTAGTTCATGCCACAAGCAGAATTATGGTCCCAGTTCCCCTATGCTACCTGAATTGACAAACCTGCTCTGTAAATGATGCCATCCCACTTCCTTGGCAGCGTTTGTCAAATGAATCCTTCTTACTCCATTCTCTCCACCAGTAAATTTTGTTTTTAATTAAAAACCCCCCAACTTTTCATTTGTCACAATAGTGCCCTGAGAGCAACAGGCAAACGCTTCTGTCAGACTAAATCCTAATGGTCATTTTAAACCACTCAGAGTAATGTTTCCAGTTTTCCACTCCATATTAACACCAGTGGAGTGGAATTGAAATTTACTCTTGCTCTTTTCCTCCTAAAAGACTGACATATCAGAAAGAGGAAAAAACTCTTTTACAGTGTCTGAGCATACAATGTCTATCAACCCTTTTATTGGAGTCAAAAAATGTGGAGAATCAGGCACTTAGAGCTCGTGGTCCTGAAGTAAATTTGTGTCTTGGATTGTCCATGTGTTGTTTGAGAGGTTAATTTAAACACACCTGTCACTCTTAAGTACAAGGCAGTTGGAGTATATTAATATTCTGCTGAATTATTTAAAAGATATGACTAATGCTTCATGTACCATAAGACTGTTATCTGCAAAAATAACGTGTGTCAGTCATGGCTGAGCAGTTAGGATTTCGTCACTAGCATTTATCAGTGTTTCTGAGTCCTTAGTGTGAAGGATTCTGCCAGGTTACCAGAACTCCTGCACCCTCAGGTGTAAAACCCAACCTACAGACTCTTTCACGTTGCCTGTTTTAATCAGGGATGAATAAGAGTAAAATTTTGAATCTCCTTCCTGAGCAAAATCTCATAAACTTTCTGATAAACTAAAGGCTGTGGAGTAGATATGTTAGACAGTCTGGTGTGATATAAGCGTTCTTTCAAGAAAGTAGAAATTGATCCTGCACATTGTTTTTCCTGAACTCTGAGAAAGAGCAATATTATCTAATACAATAGCTCAGACAACTGAACTGAATACAATCTACTAACTAAAAAAGAGTTCTCACATTCCTGTGACAGTGGTATTGTGACCTTGTATGTACAAAACAGTCTTCAGTTGCCCACCAGAGTTGAACCACCACTGAGGAGAAAAAAGAGCAGGCATTAAAAAACATAAAAAGGAAATTTCAATACTTTAACTTATGGCACACCATACCTTTGCCCCATGGTGTGTGTCTGATATCAGATGAAGGACATTTGGCTGTGCAAGTTATTTCTGACAGTTATCTAACTTAAGGAGTTCACAAAGGAGTTTCTGCATTCTGCTGTTTCTAAACTGAACATCACCAGCACATCAAACTGTGAGTATCTTTGAAAGTGCAGCTGTCTCAGTAGCCCATCACACAGAAATCATGTGTGAAGTACAGGAACATTTCAAGGAAAGTTCCTTTCCTCCTACATCATGGACAGAAGAAACTTTTTGTTACTTGTTGATCATTCATTGCAGTAGAGTTACTGGCACCAAAGAACATCTTTCTCACCCAGCTTGATCAAATAAAGGCCAATTTTCAGAGTTTTCAAAGATCTTATTTAAAACAAGTGAGAACTGTGGGAAATTTCAAAACCAAAATGTTTATTGCTTGTCTATTTGCATTGCATATGCAATCAATAATTGCAAACATAAGTATTTAATTGAAAATACGTGTATGCTATGATAAAAGAAAATTTTATTGAGTTACAGGAAGTTTTGCGGTCACTTGATCAGTCCTTCATCAAATGCACAGCATAGCTGAGATTTTGAGTCAGGTTATGCAAAGGATGTGTGAATGAATGAATGAATGAATGAATGAATGAATGAATGGTAGCCACACATTTTAAGGGTCTAGTCCTTTATTATTTGCTATTCTCAGTATAAGACGACATATAATATCTGTCACATTTCTTTACACACCTTGTAGTCTGCTTTTATTTATTTCTAAAATAATGTCATACACTCCACAGAACTGAAATTTTATTTCCATAACTGAGAGTATCAAGATATTGTTGCTCAGGTTTTAATTTTTAAATTTTTTTTAGTTTGCTTTGTTCTACTTGGAGACAGATATACTGTACAAAATCCAATAGTTCATTAGTTGAGTGTTATCTAGTAGTCTCACACAACTTTCCTCACTAATGTCTCTCTTTTAGTTGCTACAATTTTTTTGTTTCCATTAGCATTATTGGAGTTGTGCCACAGGCAACTAAAGTAAACATTAAGATGTGAAATCTAAATGATTATTTAACAAACTAGTGCAAGAATCTGGAACCCAGTGTAACAAGTTTACACCTGTGATTGCCTACTGTGTCTGTTGCTCAACATCAAAATAATATAGGGAGTATTCATCTGTCACTATTAAAAAGAAAGAAATCAGAACTATCAAAATGTACACTCAGCATGAGAATTTTAAATTCTTTGACACAGTTTTGTAAAAAAAACCCCATACTTAAATGCTATTTTTCAAATAATTAACATTATTAATTCACCACTAAAAAGATTATTTGCATAATTTTTGGGATATATAATTAACACAGTGATTTGTATGAACACTTTAGTCTTGAAAGAGTTTTAAAAGGTTCTTGTTTTAAATCATGCTGCTATTTTTACGGTCACAACCAGTAGGGCAAAATTAAATACATATACCTTACTCTTTATACTGTTCATACTAATGTTACACAGAGAATAAGAGCATATTTTGAGGCTGTTCAGAAGGAACCACTGGTGAGAGAAATACTGTGCCTCAGCCTTCTGACAGCCACACAATGTAGTGTCATTGGGGTGGAGGAATTCCAGTGGTAATTGCAATTTTACTCGTTGTTACAGCAGATAATGGCTTCTCACACCTTATGACTTCAGAGACAATTCCCAGCATTTTGTACCCTCTAAATTCAGAAAAAAAGAACCAGACTCGGCTGCATGAAAAAGTATGTTTAGCAAGTGTGAATGACAAAATTCAAAATCAAAAGGACATTATATACCTGTACATGCAAGATAACGGTGGCACAGGTAGTATTCTCTTATGCTTCCTGACTTGAAAACAGAAAAAAAAAAATCAGACTTTGAAGTTTTCTGTGTTATTCACACATACCCTTTAAGATAATCTACAGTTAGAGCCCTGGTGATCCCAATGGTCCAAAGCAAGCTTGCAACAAAAAAATCACTTCACTTTCTTTGCTTATTGCATCTTTGGTTGCTGTACAATTAATACACTTTAATTTTGTGAAGAGAGAAAATCCTGAAGAATCTCCTAAGAAAAAGGGAGCAAATCTAACACATAAATTCAGCACAGTATAAAAGCATACTGTCTGGCCATACCTGCCAGTGAAATACCAAAAAAACCCAGAAATAAAATAATCATATTTGATGTGGGCAGGCTTGTGTTTTTCTTCTGCTGTTAGAAAAAGCATTCTTCAGCCAAAATGTCAGCTCAGTGGTCAGATTGTATCAATATAATGCAGCTATTTTACAGATCAATGTCTACTTTACATTCCCTTCCTGGCAAATTTTAAAACCCTCGCCATGTTTTGGAGAGTCATAAACTCTACTATCACTGCACTTGATGACTTGTCAGCTGAAGGATTTGCCTTTTTATTGCAAAAACAGGCACACACATACTTGATTGTAAAGATTTCCTTTAAAAGTTATTTATAAAATGACAGCCTCCTTTCTCTCTAGTTTCCCTCTGGAATACCTTGCATTCACAAATTTGATCTTTTGTCTTCCAGATTTTCAAACATCTCCTGAATCTTTATAATGTCAGATTGATTCTGTTGCTGAGATTGAGATGAAGTGAGTCTCTTCTTGATAGCTTTGTTTCACTGTTCTATCTCAAAGTCCTTATAAAAAATCCCTTAAATTTATCATTTGTTCCTTTAGTTTTAGAGATCTTATGCCACAAAAGAAGCACTGGAACAAAACATTCCCTGGGTATTTCTCACACATCTACTGTCCTTTGACAGCTTGCATACACTGCAAGGACACATAGCCATTCTGCCCTGCAGACCTGCTCCATCTGTTCCCAACAGGTTTTGCCCTTACTCACCTTGGAACACCAGTCCCACCAATGATGATCCACACCAGTGAACACTATCAGATTGCTATCATTTTGAGCTCCATTGCTCCAGTGAGAGCTCTCTACCACCCCAACAATCCTATTCCTTAATTCTGTGGAACTGAGGTGGATACATGGGCTGATGAATAGCAATGGATTGCTTTGTCTTGCAAGGATCATCTGAAACAAGCTGTACAATTGCCATGTTGTAGTTGCTTAGATTGCTGATGATCAGCACAACACAAAATATCTCCAAGTCTATCAGTCTCCAAGCCAACTTTTCTTGGAGCAGAAGAAATTAATTATCCTAATGTAGTTTGTTCAGTCTCCACCACCAAAAATCCTGCTCCAGACACTGGCCAGAGAAAGACAGCACTAGCCATAGGCCTTGTGTCCCCTTGTGAGTCTCCAGGTACTGTTTCTGACTACATGGAGCCTCCACCTGTCACTTGAGGCTTTTTGTTACCTTAATACACTATATCAGGGAACTTAAAGGCAACTACTGACAAACGGCTTACATCTGGATAAGCCCAGTACCAGGTGGGAAGCTGTCATCTCCCCCAAAGTGTCTTAATGTTTATAGTGTTCTCACATAATGCCAATAGCTTCTTTGGTGACTGCAAGATCCCCAGTAACTGTTGTAGATGTAAGGTTGAATATAATCATCAGCCAAAATCAAAACCCACTAAAGACCTGTTGCCTTGATTTCAAGGTTTGTCTCTTTTGTGCAAAAGAAAATTATGGAGCACATCCATCCTTTGAGACCTTCACCATCTTTGCACACCTACCTGCTTCCAGCTGACTTGACAGCTTGCCTAATTTATGAGACAGTTGCATCAGTGTTTCTATTCTTTTCGTTTTAGGAATTCAGCTCACTCATCTCAGTTCTCCCTGCCAAATCTCCTTAAGGATCAAAATTCAGGTGCAAGATATGAACATCTCTATATTTCAAATTTGAGCCTAAAGTGGAGACTAAAAACTAAATAAAGGACAAAGTCAACAGTTAAATCAAGTTTTAATGAAGATGGAAAAATGTATTATTCTGAAAAGTCTTGGAGCACTGATAGTCAGTGGTGGGTACTAGCGAAAAATTCCCTGGAAAAGCTTTATTACAACAGCTCTAATTGGATGTACAGAGTTATGCTGGTTTTCCATTGCAAAGACTTAAATACGTCTAGTTACAAAAAAATGTAACAGTGCATATCAGGACCAAAGGGATCTATGAAACTACTTTGCTCCCACTCTAAGGTGCTGAAAAGTACCAGGTTTCTATTTTATTGTGAATAAACAGTGTTATTCATTTACCCATGTCACATTTCATTGCAGTGTAACAGGGGTTTGGAAAGCGAGAAAAAGGTTTTCATGAGAATTGTGATAAATAGAAATATTCCCTTCAAAAATAGTCCTGTGATTTGTCCTTCATTTAAGCCTTCTCCCAGGACTCCAGACTCTTACATGTAGTTTACTGCTGACTCAAATTATCCTTGTGGCTCCGAGCATATTGAAGGTGCCTCTAATATTGACAAGGTTCCTTTTTTAAGTTCTATTAATTATTTTGGTAGTTTGCCTATTACTGAAATGACTGAAGATATCAACTTGACATGCATTTCTCTGCACCAAGATATAATGAGTTCATGAATCAATTTACTTCTGCTGTATATCTTCCTAAAATAAAAATATGTAATATCTCTCTCTTTGCTTTAAATATGGATGGACCACTTGGCTGAAAATTGTCTTGGGGTATCTGAGAATGGAATAAAAATAATTCTAATAATTTTCACTGACTTAAAACGAAATCATAAGGTTCTCCTCCTACCTACTATCCACATGTATACGATGTATATTATTACATATATTCTTTTTTATTGCAACTATTACTGCAGCTAAAACAGAATTTAAAATTTACATGGAATGAAAAGGAAAGTTTGAAAGCAAAATATTAGTTTTTAGCAGTTTCTTGTCTCTATCGAGCAGCTCAAACCTAAACACCCTAAAGGGATTTAGAGTTTAGCGACCTTTGTATTGCTCCTAACCTAAGTTCAGAAAGACAGTGCTTAGTGTTTCAGTAAAAAGGTGGGCTTCAATACCCTGAAACAGAGTCCTTATTTCTATATCTGACCTCTCAGGGAATATGAAAGAAGTAGCAGTGGGAACAGAGAGTGGAAGTCTTCAGAAAGAAGTAAATAAATACAATTTCATAAAAATTATTAGAGTCAGATTTTCATAAAATGCAGTTTTAGAATTCAGTGGGAGATATCAACAGGAAATTTAATAACAGGGAGCAAAGGGAATGAATTTTGAAGGTAAGTTGCTATATCCTCCATCTGCACTGCCATTAGAGAAAACCATTTTAAAGTTTTCTACTACAGACATCCCATTCCCAGAGGTTCAGAGAACACTGTCTAGGAAAGATCACTTGATAGGGTCAGGAAAAGGTGAAGGGTTTACAGTGCCTGAAATATGGTAAGAGTGTCTGAATGTCACTTCTAAAGCCAACACTTTTGCATCCTGAATTAGACTGCAATTTTTATTCCATTGGTGATTTCTTATGATTTTTTTTTCTATTAGCATAACAGCTTGAGTAATAAGAAATTAATTTCTCATGTGTTAGTGACAGCCAGATGTTCAGCCCTAGACAGGTAGAAGAAAGAAAAGCAATGGCAGATATGAAAAAAGAGATCTCATTAGAACTTCAAGCACCCTGATCCTTCTTGTTCTGCATAAGGATATCTATTTTGTGTAGAGACTTTTATCATGTATCAGACAAAAATAATAGGAAATACCTTATGTCACATTCACTAAAATAAATTAGAAATGTATTTGAGCTTGGAAACTTTGAAAGAGTGATTGTTTTTGAGTAGGCAAGCACATGTGGTATAAAATACAGAATTTTTGTTATCTGTTTCCTACCAATATTATCAGAACTGCATTTTTTCCACAGATAATGGTTGATCTGTATTTTTTTTAATAACTATATATTCAAGTCTGTAAGAAATTTGACCTTATAGCTCAAAGGAACAGTCTAAAGAAAAGGAAAACATGAAAAACAAGAATGAATATTTTCCCACGAATAAGCCAAATATCTCTACTAGGTCTTTTCAGTGCTCCAAACTGAGAATATTTCAGTACTGAACATTTCTTCCATGATCAAAGTTGTACATATTTTTCATTTTCTGATCAAGACTAGAATACTGCAGGAATGTTGGTATCTTAAGTGTCTACATTCACTCACACTGGAAAAGGGATTGTATCACTCGCTGTTTTTTCTCCCTGCCAACTCATTCCACAGTGCACTGGTACAAAGAATTTGTTTGTGGAGATGGAGTTTTGCCAAAGTGGTCATTAATGTCCATCATCATCTGCTCACTGTCCTACACACAGGCTAGAGAAAAAGAGGAAAGGATTTCCAACTCCCTCTCACAGATGCGCGGTAGAGCCAGGGACCGCGCCCTTTTTAGAAAATCATCCTATATTAGATATGCTAAAGATCCTCAGTGAATGGGAAATCTGGGGAAAAAACAGTATTAGTCACTTTATTTCTCATTTTTGAGCCATGGTAGGACAGATTGCAACTTACAGTGGTAATTCCAAAGTAGGAAGGTCATTACTATGGAAGAACAGGACCCCCTTGATATTGAGGGGCCCTTGTCAACCCCGTAACAAAAGGAGACTACTCAATTTTTAAAAGATTGATGTTCCCTGGCCTTCCATTTGGAATCAGGACCAGGATCCAGGGAGTGCTACAGGAGCCTCAGAAGGGAAGATTTCTCTCCTCAGCAATCTTATTATGCATTGTCAAAGAAGTGTTATATATAAAGTCTTTCCAAGTATGGAATTAATGATTGAATGCCCAATTCTGAAGATGACTAAAAATCCTTATTGAGATGCCTAGCAACTCTATTTCCAGTAGCATACTAATTTGGAGATTTGTAATAGTGAATAATAACACCCTGAACGTCTTTGATACTCTTATAAGATACCCCAAAATGGTGCTTTGCCCACTTCTAGTGCACCTCACCATGGGCACTGGGATATCCCAGATCAGCCGCATGTCTGCCATTCTCCATCTGTCTAGGTCCCCAAAATACCTCAGGATTGCTACAAAATTTGTACAGAGCCTTCCTGTTCCTGTTTTCCTCAGTTTCTGAGTGACAGGAACTGTCCTCAGCCTGGACCTGGAGTTTTCATATAGCCTCTATACATCACTAACCTCAGTCTTATCTCAAGATTGTAGAATCAAAGTGGAGGTAAGCTCATGTCAAATAGCCAAGATTCAATACTCTTCTCCTCAGTTTTTATTTTTCAGTCTTTTTTTTTTTCAAATAAGAGATAAATGAAATAATATTCACAGAGTGGAATATGTAATTTTTGACAACATTTCTTATATTTGATTAGTATAGTGTTATTTTCTACATATTCAACAATCAATTAACATTATATAAAACCAAATAAAATACCAGATTAAATAGATATAAATCTTGAAAAGGGACAAAAATATCTAAATTACAATACATAAAATAAAATTGAAAAATAACTTCTAGAAAACTTCCTTGAATTTAAAAAGGAAAAATTAATAATCAATGACATGCAACAGGGAGTTTGATTATCACATGATGATAATTTCCCCAGGCCTTCCCAGCAGTATTCAATCCAAGTTATAAATAGCATCACAGTAAATGCTAACAGCTGAGTTACACATTCATTTTCCATGTTATCACTGTGGAGATCTTGAGGGATACATTCTGGACAATGTCCATCGTGACCGTCTTGCAAAATGAGCAGAATTTCAGGTAGGAATCAAAACAATCGATTTTAGAGATGAAAAACGTTCTTAACTTTTTTAACAAATCTTGAAATAGAAAGAATTATTATGGAAAATCTCACACCTTCCTTCATATACAGAGTGAAAAAATATATTTTCACCTCTGAATCATGTCTATGAGAACACCAGAACTCTAATAATAGTAATCGTATTTCCATTAGTGTTTACATTTTGTACCCAAATTACAGAACATTGTGTGGCAGATGGAAAGAATACAGATTAAAAATGTGTTGACAGTAACCCACCATGCTGTCTATAAGCTTTGGGAATTCTTGCGTCAAGAAAAAAAATCATGAGCTTTTAATCAATTTATAAAAGCTGATAGGAATAGGTAAAGGTTATTAATAGCTGAAGGAAATAGGAAACATTTGCCATCAAATAAGCAGATTTCAGAGAAGGTTTTGTATACAAACCATTTTTCAGTAATTTCAGTAGTGCATATTTTCACCCACAAATTCAAGTTAATTTAAATAACAAGGTAAGGCAGACATAAATACATTCTGGGAAGGCATCATTACAAACTGAAACTCCTTAGAGGCACAGTGTACTACGTGTGATCAAACTTAGCATATTCTTGTTGATATACAGACTCAGTAGATTCCAGAGGCAATGTTTGACAGGGTCCAGTGGTCCTCTTATAATTTTTCAACTTACATCTCAGGCATGCAGATGTGAAAGGCAGCCCCATATACTTGTTTGAAGTTTCTTCTTTCAGCAAAGGTGCCAGAAAAGACTACTTCTTCCTGTTATAAAATTATAATTTAGGTCCAGAATAAAAGTCCACTCAGAACAAAAGTCCACCCAGAAAAAAAATACTCCTCCATAGCTGTATGCAACTGGTGAAGACAGTCATCAGGAGCTGAGCTTTGATGATCTTTGTGGTGGGTCCCTTCCAACTCAGGGTATTCCATGACTTATGATTTTCGTATTCCCTGTCAACATATAGCATTCAATGTTCATGATCAACAAAAAATAAAGCGTAGAAAGTATGCACACCTTGGTCATGATTTATCTATGTCTTACAGATTGCTCTTTGCTTGTGATTCTCAGAGCTATGTGTTATGAAATAATTTTATTGCTGCTATTTCCAAGCATAAGAAACAAAACCACAGAGAGAAAAATATATTTACCAAGATCATCAGTTACTCAACAACATAATTCAGAATACAAATCACGTTTCTTTGGTCTCAAGCCTCCACACTGTTTCTAATTATTTCTTTGATCACCTCTACACTCTTCAAGAAGAACGTAATACAAATACTTTGTAATCTCAAATTATCCAATAAAAACTATGTACATTTGTTATTTTGTTGTAGTGCAAAGCTTTTCATAGGATCAAATTCACTTAAAAATCATTTCCATTTCTGTTTTTTTATCAAAACACATGCTATTTTCTGTGGTAAGTTTTAAAGAGAAGCAATTCAAAAATATTCAGAAAATAAATTAAAATAATCACAGGGAAAACATAATTTCCTGTTCAAAGACATCCACTTATCTTCAGATATTCTTTTTCTGTTCTTATGCCAGATGTTAATTTGTCTCGCACGCCCTTGCATGCAGCCCTACTGCAACTTTAATCAAGTGATTAAGAGAGCTGTTATTTCATTAGTACATCCTTTTACTGATCATTGTGACACATTAGTTATAGATAAAATGAGTACCAGAGGCTTGCTTCAAAAATTGTGTATTGTTATTTCCACTGTAATAACAATTTTTTGCCTTTCAGTCTGCAAGAATGTAATTGTACTAAACAACCTGGCCTAGCAACACTTTCACCTCTGTCTAAAAGGTGTTTTATTCCAGAGCAATAAAGTTTCTTTTTGGAAAAAAAGGAAAGAAAGAAAAGAAAGAAGAGAAAGAATGAAAGAAAAGTAAAGAAAAGAGAGAAAGAAAGAAAGAGAAAGAGAAAGAAAGAGAAAAAAAGAGAAAAGAAAAAGAAAAAAAGAAAAAAGTAGAGAAAGGACAAAAAGAAAAAGAAAATGGTCTCTTTTTTATTATTTTTAAAGGCCTCTTGATATGAGGGAAAGATTTTTTATTAATAATCAGCCAGATATCTCCTCCATCACTTGTGGTAAAATTGATCTAACTACTTAAAAAAGCCCTATGCTACAGTTTTCATTTTCCTGCATTTGCTGACTCATTTATGCAAATCACTGAGGACTATGGATATGAGGAACTGAGTATTTTTTTGTAATGGATTCCAGTAAGAAATGGACTTCATAGTGCAATTGCTGGTATTAATAGTCAGAATTAAAGTATTTATATTACCAAACACCCATTTTTGAGCTATAAGTGAAAAATACCAGCAGTTTTCAATAACACAAAGACAAATTATACAAAACCTAATCCTTTGGTGAATGGCATATATCGCAGATTTTTAAAATTCAGACGTCTGTAAAATCCATCCCATCTTCCCAGACACCTTCAGGTTTATACTATACCAACATAGTTCATCATATAATGACAGAAGCCATTTAGTTATTAATATATAGTCATGATTTTGCCATTTTGGAGCATACTGACCAAGAGTTTGGGGCTCAACAACCCCACAGGTGACCTTTGTGTCCTTCTCAAGGGCTACCTCACAGCCAGGGCCACTCAATTTCCCAGGGTGGATCTGTTCCACTGACTATTCCACTGCTGTCATCTACAGAAAACAGATTCAGCATGACAATGAAAGGGTGACCAATATTAATTCTTATAAGGCTTGTTCAAGGAAGAAATTTTAGCAGCTGAAAGTAAAAGCATTTTTTTTTCTTTTTGTGCAATCAGCTACACAGCTCAGAGACTCGTGAAAAAAAAATTGGGTTTTTTGTCCAAAACTGGATATGATCTAATCTAAGGAGTATGTCATCTTCCTTCAAGAGAGAAGCAGACCTTTTAATTTTGAATCAGCGTGGGGGCCTAATTGAACAGACCAATCTTTCCCTGCAATCTTTTCCCAACTGAAATTTTTAAGATAAATGGATTTGTAAATAGTTTTTGATTCCACCAAGAAAAGATGGCTTTTAGGATTGCTATTAAAGAAGTGTTTGACATCTATTGTTGCAGTCTAATTGCTGCACATTCACAATGCCATAAAAATGTGAAAGGGTATGGTGTTACTTTTTACTGCAAGTGTGATGTGATGTAAAATGTAGGGAAGTACAGAGGATGAAAGAGTTATAGTGAAAATCAATAACTGTAATATTAAATGCAAGCTTTGAGAAAAACACAAACATTCAACTCTGTTACTGACAGGTAATCAAAGTGCTGGTTATTTTTCACACTTGTAAAAATATTCTTTTATGAAAGTTTAGGGGTTTTTTAAAGTATAATATGCACTGCTTCTTTAAAGTTCACACAAAAACCAAAGAGAAGACAGAAGAATGAAAAGTCTTAACAAAAAATATTCAGCCTCTTGTAAACCCTCCAGCCTCCAAAAAAACCAGAGGATAGCCCTGCATTTTATTATAGGTTTCATCAGTAGATTCAGATCCAGAGCTGTGATTAAGACCTGAAAATCTTAGGCTGAAACTGAAAGATGCTCTTCAAATATCTAGCAATTATCATGAAATTAAGTTCATTCCACATTTTAGCTAATCACCATGGAAACCTATGTTCACTGGCGCCTAATTGGAAATGTTCCCGACCTGGAAAACACTGTAGGTTTAAGACTGCATAATTTCTTATTTAAGCAATTGTACTATTCTGTGTTTGTGACAGAACACCTTGACAACTTTGGCAACAATCCCAGAGAAAAATATTTTTCTGAGAAGCCTACTTCTTGCAAATATTTTTCACACTCTAGTGGGACTTCTGCCCTAGAAAGTTGCTTCGTCAAGCCCCTTCCACTGTTTGTGACATGAATACCTGCATACCCAGTCACAGGTGTCATAGAAGGCTGCTGTCCTAGTAACTCCAAACTGAAAAGTTACAAAAATGATAATGAAGGTGGAGTGTTTCTGTCTGAAAGAAAACTGTGGTGCCATGAAAGCATTAGGAAAACTCATGCAAAAAATGTTCTTCAGGGATTATTTAGCCTGCCATAACACTGTACACCACTAGAGAGAAAAGAGTAATTACAGGCTGGAAAAAACACCCTGTGTAGAGGAACTTTTAGCTGAGAATCATGCCACTAGACTGAACTCAAGAGTACTGCCCCATTACAGATCTACTGGTGTCTGAACTAGCTGTTTATAAATCAGTTCTGGTTCATCTACAACCACACTGTTAGATTACAATTGTGCAAATGCTTCCCAAACTGCTAACAAAAGCATTTTGTAAATGCATTTCTTTCATCCATTACTATCTTCAAGAAGTAAAAAATTAATCTTACTAAGTAGTTAAAAAAAGAGCACAAAGTTCTTCAAATTGTTGGAAATAGTTCCTGTTGGCTGTTAAAATCTTACATTTAAGATGTGTTTAAGAGATTTGTTTTATGTATCTGTTACACTGACTTTAAAAGATTCCAAGCCTTTGGAACCATTTCTGTGAGACATCATGACCAGGCACATTAATTTATCAGGCATAGATAAAACCTTTAAATTTTGTTTTAACAATCCTTTATTTTGATACTCCTGATAACAAATTTGAAAGCATAAGCAAGCATTCTCTTATTCTTCTCCTGAGAGCCTTAAGAATAACCAGTCTTCAGATGACTAAATGTATTCATTCATTCCATTAATGTATCTCTGAATAGAGTTCCTTTTCTCCTGAAAATGTTTGGCAAACTTTGAAGTTTGCTGTTATCCTAATATTTAAGAGAATTCAGAGTATTGATAACTTTAGCTGAAGTATTCTCCCCAAGTCTTCTTATTGCCCTCAAATCAGCCATTTCACTGCTGTAAATACTTAGATGATGAATAAATACATACTTAAAGCAGTTGCATTACAAAATGAGTATTTTTTGAATTGATGGTTTGAATTCTTGTTCTCTATAATCTATTCCCATAAATGGAACACCAGAAAGTAAATTAGAGCATATACATTTTAATTCTGATTGCTCTCTTAATGTTTACATGACTGTCAGTATCTTCCTTTCTACAAGCTTACCGTGTTGCCCTGTTAGGATGGCAAAGTGATAGATGGGAAATAAGGGGTTTTTTGCACTTCAGCTGCGCAGAAAATGATTGCAAGAAAGTAAAATTAGAATTCATGAATTCAAAAAGCAAAAAAAAATTCATTTAGTGTAAAAATAACGAATATTTTTTATCAATTATATTCATTGTTAACAGCAGAGTAATATACTTTTTTTTGTTAATTTGTATCAAAGACAAGTAAATAAAGGGCTGGTTTGCAAAGTATTTATGGTTGTCAACTCTTTCCCAGAAAAGCAATGCTTGAGAGACTCTCCCATGATGTATGAGATAAAGATTTTCAGTGATTTAAACAGGAAGGGGAAGACTGGGATAGCCCAGAATAATATGGGAAATTTTCAGTTTTCGTGTCCTATGTAATATGATCAAATACTTTAATATTTATCTAACTGTGGATAAAATGACCAGACCTTGCCTTTCTTATTTTAAAACCCATCAGAAATATTCAGGTTACATCATTCACCATCTTGGAATTTTCTTCCCCTCAGAATAAGCTGAGCAAGAACTTGTTTTGAAGACCCTGCTGTTCTGCTGGGAGAAACTTCTGGAGGTTATCTGCAGATGGGAAAGCTTCTCAGTGAAATTTAACTTTTTGAGACTAAATACACCATTTAAAAAACAGCGAAAAGTTAATTTAGTCACAAATAATACTTCTGAAAGGAAACAGCTCTATGTGTAGCAGAGTAAATTCCTTCTTTATACATTCTTCTGGTGTTTAATCTTTCTGAGTGTAGGTTTAGGAGTGGTGTTCCAAATTTAGTGTTCCCACTGAAACATTCCAAACCATGTGCCGTTTGCTCATTACTCCCTCACTCTCCCCCTGCGGTTGCTGGAGAGAAGAATTGAAGACACAAAAGGTAGAGATTATGGGTTGAGATGAGAACAATTTACTGCAAACAGTAGTGAAGCAAAAACCAAACAGTAACAGCAAGAATATTAACAAAAGGGTGTAAAAGAAAAGTTCAGCATTCTCCTTGCAAATATTTTGTTACTTAATCAGAGTTCTGCAGTTCAAGTGCGTACTTCCAAACCATTGGAGAAAATAGTCCTTCAAAAGAAGGCCTATTTTCTCCCACCTTTCATGCCACTCATGACTATCCACCCTTGGGGCAGATCTCTGAATTACCTTCCTGGAAGTCTCTGTCCTGAGTCTAAATGTGGCGTTGACTGTACTGACCCCAAACCTGGTCCAGACCATATTGAGAATATGTAGAACACAGAGCAAAACCAGCATGCCTTCCTTAACATCCGAAGGAAATTCTCAAAAGCTGTGGTAACAGGCCTGAGGGAGAAAAAGGATGGGAAAAGCTGGGGAAAATCATCCTCCCCTGTTCTCTCCATAGACTGGGTGTGGTAATTAATAGATGTCAAAAGGTAGCATCCGAAGTAAGGGTAGGAGAGCGACACTGAATACACATCCCAAATGACCCTCATTGGCCTTGGTGTTCTCATGTAATAAACTGATATGACATAGTACAGCAACAAAGCAATGCTGATCCCTCTCCCTGCTCAGAAAAAGAGCACAGCTTTGGTCCCATGCTGCACATATGGAAATATATACAGGATTATGAGTCACAACCACGTGAGCAGTCCAAGCAACGCTGTGACCAGTGTCTCTGGTCATAACACAACTAATGCTTAGATCAAATATTTTCCAGCCCTCTCACTGGGCAAACCTGTGTTATCTCAACACTACATGCCCCGCATTGGGTGCCTAATAAGATTGTCGTGAATTAGAAATGGTGTTCCCAATTTAGTGTTCCTACTAAAACTCTCCAAACCGTGTGTCATTTGCTCACTCCCCCCTCTCCCTCCTTTTCCCCTCGTGGAGGGATGAAGAGGACAAGTGAAGGCCCAAAAGGTAAAGATCACACGTTGAGATAAGAACAATTTACCGGAAACAGCAATAAAATAAGAAACAAATGGTAATAACAACAATATTAATGAAAGTAGGTACAAGAAAGCAGAATGATTCACACATGATAAAAGCTCACTACGTGAGAACCTGCAATACCTGAACCATGGCCATGCTATCCCTGACCTGAAGAGAGTAATGACATGAGGTGACATAGAATAGCTTCTGTTTCCTGGCTATGGCCTCTCCTGGCTACTGCAAAAATTAACTCTGTCTTGTCAGGGACCAGGACACTGAGCATAATTGAGCGTGGTTTGTGTTAGAAATGTGTCTTCAAATAATGAAACTTTCCTAAAATCACCATTTTACTTCCAGAAATCTGTTCTGGGAATAAAAAATTGATGTGTGGACAAAATACATGTGCATCTAGCTAAGGTAAACTCTGTCTTCTATGGCAGACAAAGAAATGCAGACAGAGGGATTGAAATCACTGTTTTTTTTTTAAGACAGGAATTAATTTTAAGTCTTGCAAGGAAAAGATAAGAGAAGAGACATATTAATAGAATTCTGAAAGCAGGGAGGGGATGTCAATTTGAAAATCTTGAAATACCCATTTTATAAGGTTAATTTATATCCATACTGTTATTAAAGTCACTTAATAGCTTTTTTTTTTCTAAAAATGTGTTTAGGAGCTTGGACAGTACAATCAAAAGTGTTAATAGAAAACCTAGAAAAATATAGTGGTACTGTGTTAATTCAGATGGAATAGGTTGGCTGGACTTCACAAAGTTGTCCTCAAAACACTTGCTCGTATTCTTGTAACCATGAACAGCTAAGTTCAGAATTTGAGTTTCATGCTAATAAACACTATTGAAAATCTTTTTAACTTTTATTAAACATAGAGAAATAACCAGAGAAAACAGTTAAGCTTTATGACATATAAGGAATTAAACAAGGCTCATTTTAAACAACATTTTTCCTATTACTCTCTTCTTTTGCTCTAAAGCTTTTATAAATAGACTTCTTATATCACAGCTTCTGGATGGTAATAGCTGTCCATTTGGAAAAGAGAAAAAAAAGAAGAGCCATTTAAAATGAAGCTGTTGTTGCAGTCTGTGCCTTTCAGAACAAAAGAGGATAAACAGAAACAAAAGGAAGATAAAAAGAGCATTATAAAAAAAAAAAAAAGAAAATTCAGATTCTGTTTCTGAGCGTCATCTTTGAATTATAGACTAGATTTAGATTATAACTACTCTTTAAACTATGATGAAAGGCATGGTCTCCTTTTGACTAATCTGAAGAGGACACATTCCTATTTTGGAACTGCATAATACAGGGCAAGACTCAAGGCCTGCACTGAGGCTTCCTTTCCCTATTTGTTTTTGGCAAGGTGTCTGAAGACACATAAGTTTATTTGCCCATTATGAGAAGAGGTGGTCCAGTGGCCTGGACAGAGGTCATGTGGTTCTAATCCACCCCTGAGAAAGTTGATGTGAACCTTCTGTAATAGGAAGGCTCCTCAAAATTATTAGCACACTTGAATACACAGAGAGTTGAGAGGTTGTCTGGGCTAATCCACAATGTTCATCCCCCCCACCAGACAGATGTCCTTTTCTGCTCACAGCTGTGCTGCCTGAAGAAGTTCCTTTTGTAAGCCAGAAAAGGATGAAGTATTTGCTCAGTAGACAGTCTCTGTGTGGGGTTGATAAAACCTCCATCAGCAGCAGGATATTTCTTCAGCAGCCTCTATGAGATGAAGCTGTGGCTGGCAAAACCAGGCTTTTTTTAATAAAGAAAACCAAAAGAAAAAGGAAGGAAAAAAAAAAAAAGGCAGAAAAAAAAAATAGAGATAAAAAACGTGAGGGAAAAGGTGATGGTATTAATGATTTAGCTCATACTGTGAAGATGGCATTTGCACTTCATTGTCTCCATCTGACACAGTATGTTCATGGCACTTTCCACAACACGTTCTGAAAGTTTTTTGTGTTACAATGGAACCCCAAAGAACTTGGATGTGGGACTCTGGGGAGTGGATCTCACTTCTTTCACAAAAGAAGCTTGGTGGGTTGGTGGGATTCTCCTGTCCATTTAGATTTTTTTTTAATCCACCAATTGCAGTAATTTTTTGTCCCCCACTTATCAGACTTGTGTTTCAGACACGAGTTTAACACAGTTCTTTGACAATAGTTTAGTTAGTATTTTTGTTTGTTTGTTTCTGGCTTTTGATTGGGTTTTGTTTGTTTGTTTTGAGGAAAAGAACAACTTGACACAGTCAGTATAATACTGGTTTAACAATCTCTGTATGAGGTGAATTCAGAAAGCCACAGATTTTGCATAGTAAACCAATTACAATAATTGCACTGACAAACTAAATCCAATAATTGAAGAACCTGTGTCAGAAGATAATTGTAATGAGGTTAAATACTTCTGACAAAAGCGAATCCTTTTGTCATATGACATGACTTGGGAAGAGAATGTCAATCCACATTATGTTCCATGGCTGTAACATTATTATTCATAGACTCAAACATGTGAAAGTGAGCCATATCAGAAGTTGGATAATACTGATCTTTTTACCCCTGAGACTATTGCAAATGTCTATTATTAAGGCAGCTACAGCTAGCCAGTCAGTGTCAATCAAAGCCTGTGAGGCATTTTACAAATTAGTCCCCACTGATATATAATGATATATGAATTAAAAGCAGAGGATGGAGCCATTTGTCATTGTAACAGCTAAGTTTCCAATTAGCCTATTTAGCTACTTTTGTTGTATGTGCCATGTGTATGCCATGCATATATTATTAGTCAATACATTTTAATTAACACAAATGCTGGAAGGAGCTAACATTAAATCAGAAATTTTTCAGTTGTTTAAATCTGCTATATATAATGGAGGTAGGAGGAAAATAATATTTCTAATTTCATTGTTAAATTCATTTTTCTTTTGTCGTTTCCTTCACATTTCTTCACACACACACACAGAGACTTAAGTTATAAACAAAGCCTTTCTGACAATATTTTGTGGTTAAATTTGGTGATTAAAAAAAAATTCTTGTACAGAGAAAATCCAGAGAAGAAACATCTATCTCACTTCTGTAGATTAGCTTAAATCTCATTATGCTAATTGATTTGCTCCCACATTTTACCAGAGATGCTGAAATGAGAAGCTAATCCACACTTTTCACACAATTCCTTGGGGCTACTCTTGCACTCCTGTAGTAAACCTAGCTGAAAGTATACTCCTTTTGGGTGCGTTGGTATACCCCAAAACAAAAACACATGGTCAATTTCCTCTTCAGGATATTTGACAGTGGAGAATGGAGCAGAAAAGAAGGTGGAATGACATTCTCGGAAGTGTACTGCAGCATTTCTCTATTCCCTGTCTAGGCATCCCCCAAAGCATAAAACATCAACTCAGCAGCTGGTTGATAAGCTGCAAGAACAGAAAATTGATGTTGTGTCAGAAGCTGCTTTGCACTAGTTAGATTGAGAGAAACTATTTTTTATTGCTGTAGATTTTAAGTAGTGAAGTATCATAATTTATCTCATTTTCAAAATGTATCTCTTTCATGTATAATATTCTCTATCAGAACAGTAATCCTACCAAGATTATTCTAGAGTTATTTTCATGCTAGATGTTGATTTTGGCATATCAGATATTAAGTATTTTAGACATTGATTTGTCATTTGTTTGACCTCTTGTACTCAGAGAATATGACTTCCATTAATTAACTCTTAGATGTTTATTCATTTTAAGGTGATATAATACCACGAAGAATAAGATGATTTTCAAAGAACAAGAATAAAGAAAACTTTAAAAAAATAGCACAAAATTACACATTTCACATTACTATATAAAGTAGTTACGCAAATCTGCTACAGTAGGAAAGAATAATCACAAGTAAAAGAAGGAATTGTTAGAAAGACTCTTTTTTAGAAGACTTCCATTTCAGAGCTTCTTCCCACATATTGTGTTTCAAATCTTCAAAAACAGTCAAGGGATTTACACATTAAAGTCCCTCTGGAAGCGTCTTTGAAAGTCCTCCCTAGGAGAACAGCCTGGAAGGAATTTTGTGCAAGGAGTAATTAGGAGCTACAGTGTACCTGCAAGCTGAGCAAATGCAGAATAACACCATCTCTGTAGCAACTCTCATTCTGCATAGGAGTTAGTCCCATAATGTCACCTTTCTTCACTTATTAATCTGATTGTCCTCCTTCCACACTTTACCTTCCCCTGTGTATTCCGCATCTACAGAGAGAAAACTTGGACTGAACTGATTGCCTTGGGATTTTTTAACTCTAAAAGCAATTCCATTTAATGCTGTTTAGTAACTCTTCATGAACTGGTAATACTTGTTTCATTGTAATGTCCTGCTACCAGTTCTTGACATAAAGCTGAATGTTATATGAATGTGGTGGAGCACAGGTGCTACAGCATACAGACTGACAGAAAACGTAGAAATAAAGGGAGGTAAGAGAGGAATCACAGGGATTTCTAAAGCCATGGGACACTATAGAGTAATAAGTAGAACAAAAAGAGACAAAAGAATCAATATGAGTCAAACTCGTTTGGGGAAGGTGCTTTAAAATGTTTTACAGCTGTGATATACCATCACTCTAGAGAATTCTGTACTGTTATTAAAATATTGGCAAAATTCCTGAAAGACTTTACAGGAGATCCTTCTTTTCCAGATATAAATTAAGAATAAATGCCATTAAAATCAAGAGTCTGAGAAGAGAGTTAATTGTCCTCTCACAGGGTAAATACAAGAAAGGAGTAAAAGTGATTTACAATGAAGGACAGAACTGACATAAAACGAATGAGTGTACATTGGTGAGGAATTCATTCAGGCTGGAAATTAGAAGCTATCTAACCACCTTGAGAGCTGGGTCCCAAAAGTCTCTGCATGTGACCCAGAAAAAGAATTCATTTTATACCAGAATATGAGCAATTTATGATGGCAGTTGCATGATAGTTACATATCCTGAGAGGTGATTTGAAAGTGGGAAATGAAAAACAAACCAAGACTAGACACCTCCTGTCAACTGTTCAGTTGACCTGCTACTTATCATTATATATTTAAACTTTAAGCAGCCATTATCTTCTCACTATACATTTGGACACTGCAAAGGAGAATCTGAATCAAATACAGCTCACATGGTAGAAAAAATAACAGAATAACACAGAGGTTTAAAGAGAGCTGTTTAGCAAAAAGATTAAATTATAATAATGTCAGCCATACAAAATTTCAGTAAGTATGTCAGAGCCAGGTGAGTTCAGAATCAGTGAGATGAAGCTCAATTATGACCACACTTATTAAGTATAAATGACCCAAGTGTGTAATTTTTGAAATTGCAAAAATAAGGGAAAAAACGTGAAATAGCTTTTTGGAAAAAATGAGAACTTAGTGTTCACTCAAGCCAAACTATTTTGTTTCCCCTAAGCAAATTTGTGCAGTTTAACTCCTTACTTTGCAAGCATCAAATTGTCCTAGATGTTGCTCAGGATCAGATTTACATAAAAACATTGGTGCAGTAGAATTTATTAGAGCCAAATAACAAGAACCACGTAATGAGGAATGTCTCTTTGAAAATTAATGTTTTAGTGTGCCCTTGCTATTTTTTTAATGAACCTAATGCCTTTGATACATGTAAAAGGAAGAGATTAATATCCTGTGACTATGTCCTGTTTGATTGATATTATCTCTTAATTAGATTAATATATGCTGTTTCACAGACACTTGTAAAAATAATTGATTGGTAAAGAAGGGCTATCATGGATATAAACATTCTAATCATCTTGATGCAATTCAGAGATCTTTGCTAATGAATGACTTGAGCAAAAATCTGGATTTGGCTGACCCTCTCTGATAACTTCTTCGAAATTGGTTTATATGGTTATGCAACTTATTTAGTAGGCTTACAAACTTAGCTAAAACTATAAAACAAAGATTAAAAGGAATAGCCTGCAAGTGTACAGTTTTTGTGGTCCTATTTCCAGACTCAAATATCCAGGCAAAGTTTCCATCTATGCAAAGCAAATAAAAGTAAATGAATATGAACTGCCTCAGAACATTATACCACAGATGGTCGGGGACAGTTTCTTCTTTGGAATCTTGAACCTGAATCTTCATGGTAGGCATTTGAATTAAATTCATCAATACCTTTGAAAAATTCAGCACCATTGTCTCTGAGATAGACATAGCTGATTGAGACTAGGAATAATGTACATTGCTCCTTAACAGGACACCTTCCAAAATAATGACATGGAGAGTCACTTTGAAAATTTTTATCACTCTCTTCTCAAGGCATATTTGAGTTGCCTGTAAATTAGTGAGAAAACTGTTAATTTACACTGAGAATCTGAGGGAAAACACGGTTTTCTCTGTATGTAGAGGTTTCCCAGAACAATGGATAATGTGACATTAAATGAAGAATTGTCATGACATTTTTTTTGACTGATATTTAAAATTATACCATTGTCTTCAGAATCAACTCAGAATTTTATTATAAACATTGCTTAGGAATCAAAGCCAGCCTTTGACCGAACACTTTTCATTTTCACTGAAGTGGACATTAATCATATGGATTCCTCAGCCATACTTGTCATTTATAAGCTTTTCTGGTGTTTTTCGTGCAGCCTTGATAATAACCTTAACCAGACCCTTTATTCAGACTCTTGCAAGACTGGATCTAGAAACACACCAGAAGACTATTACTGCTAAATTATACGATCAGGTGATAGCCTTGTAATGGGAATGAAAACCCAGTTTCATCGTAGACAGGTATTGTGACTTCAGTCATGTAGAAGATAAAGAATTTCCTCTTCATATCTACTGTCTTAACAGAGCCACATGTGTATTTCTGAAGTTTAAGATTTTACTGAATGGCTCAACTGGCTTTATAATACAAGAAAAAAAAAAAAATCAATGTAATTACTTAGATATATTGTGGGATTTTCTCTCAATGAGGAAGAGATTGGTTGATATGGCTGCTGCCTGTAAGAAAAGCTGGCTTCTTCAGCAGCTGATGATTGTAATATATTAAGTGGCAATATTCAATCACCAGTTTAAAAAAAAAATAAAATAAAAAATGCATAGGCAGTATTAAGGAAAGCATTACATATTTGAATATTCCCTTTTTCTATATTCCTCTTTTTGTAATGTTTCAGCTACTGGGCTCAGTCAGGACTGTGATGGACAAATTGTCCCAGTATTTTAAATTCTATGCTCCTACTTCTGATAAATTCAGGTTGATGCCATGATATTTACATTCACTTGTAAGCAGACCTAGCATGATTCATTCATATCTATTCCTCTCAGCAGTTACTTTCTTTGTTTTAACCATGAATTTGAAAGGAAAGAAAGAAAATCAGGGATTATCTGGATTCAGGGTCACTGTATTCTTAATATTGAAACAAATTATTCACTGCTAGCATCAACCCATCTCTAAAGTAATTTTTGCATACTGTCCTAAGAGTATGGTCAATTTTTCTCCAACTAATTTTATGGATCAAAGAAGCAATTGCACACAAAATATGAGATAAGCATATAATAATAAACTTTAACTCATAATGCACTTAGACAAAGATGATTGTCCCCCTTTCCCCCTCTGTTCCAGAACTAAAACAAACAGAAAATGTTTTGGTTTTTTGGTGCACAAGTCATTATTTATGCTTGTGTGATGTCAACTTGCTCTACTATTCAAGAATTTTCATGTTCAGCTATAAAGGCTTTCAGAAGGAATCGGTTGTTTTCAAGGCTAAAGCTGCAGCTAACGAAGTTCCAACTCATTATCTATATTTATATGCTATTCTGTCCGGAAATGTATTTTTATAAATTTCAGGACTTGCTGCGCTTCTTTTGAAGTCAAAAAGTTTTTGCAATTGACTTCATTGTGAAAAAAGCATCCTTGTAGTTTTTAAGAGATAACTCAAAGTCACAGGATCATGCAATCATAGAATAGCCCAGACTAGAAGTGACCTCAAAGACAATCAGGTCCAGCCTTCCATGGGAAAGAGAGAGTGAGCCTAGATGAGAACAATTCCTTTCTCTTGTTAGTCTGCTCAGGTATGATTCATTGTCTATTTTTTATATTTTCTTTTATTACTAAAAGTTTCACAAAATCTGGAAAATACCTGCAGTTTGCAGAGGATGGATGGTTATGGACATAAGAGTGATGTGCTCCCAGAAAAATGTCTTTTATGCACATGTTCTTCTGAGACTTACTTCTTATGTTTGAAGTGCAATCCAGCAGCCAGTAAATGAATGTAGGAACTCTTCTGTAAGACACAGGGTGAAATCCTGTTTCATTTAATCATAAGGTAGAATCCTTCAGAAGTAAAGGACCTGACTATTAATTCTACTTTGAAATAGAAAACTTGGAGGGCAGAAGATTTCACCACTTTAAAGAACAAGGTATACTTNAGAAATTTCGATGTAAGTTATACTACCACAATACTGATACCAGTTATCTTAGAATTCAGATGGCTCTCTTGCTGCAAAGGTTGTACTAAATATAGAAATGGTTTTGAGCTGAGGATGAAAACCTAAAAAAATATGCAGAAAACTGTGGTCTAGAAAAGGCTTTTTGCTTGTGAAACTTCTCACATATTAGAAAGGAAACAGATGCTTAATTAAGGTCAAATTCCACTAATTTACAGGAATCCTTGTTAGACTAAAATCTCGTGATTTAGGAGAATAATAGTTGCCAGATTTGGCTGATATGTACTGTGAGTCAGAAAGAACCAAAAAAAGAAACATTATTATTTTTTCCTGCAGTCACTCTCACACTATCTTTCCCTCCCACCTTAAGAGCCTTAGCTCAAGAAGCAGAGAAAGAACAGGAAAGCAAGAATTCATCTAAAACAAATTTCATGATTTTTTTTTGCCAAAAAGACAAGTTAATATTTTTGGCAACTTGCATTTTTCCCTCTGCAGCTGGAATTCAGCAGCTCATAGCTATCTGCCAAAGCAGATGCATAATCTAGGCCACTGCCTCACAACAGCTTTTGTGAGTGTTGTTAAAAGAAGTATTCTAGATAAATACTATGAGAATTTAAAATTAGAGTTTGAATAAAAATTACAGAATTCACTTGTCCGAGTTGGAGTAGAGGAAACAGCTGGTTGCAGAATTTAGGTATGGAGATAGTTTCTCTCATTTCTAATAAATACACATTATTATTTCCTCCCTAAATACCCCTAAAATAAAGATCACTCAGGTAGTTCTAATTCTGAGGATGCTGTATTCATGAAATCAAGATTTTTTTACAATATTCTATTAATATGAATGCAATGATCACATTATCTTGAATATAAGAAAAACTAAATCACCATGACGTTTTCTTGTTCACAGACCTAAGTCTTTTCCAGGCAAAGTACTGACTTTATAGCTTTTTTTCAAATAGATTTACAATGTAGACATGATACTTTCCACTCCCATTTTTTTCTTTTCCTTCCCTCTCCTTTGTATGCCCATATCTATTCAAAAAAATACAAAGAAATGTCCCTCTATTTTTGAACTGGGTGGAAATTTGAGGGTTTGGAGACTGTTATTAACTCAGATATCTCCTTTGAAAGCACTTACACTAATATTTCTGGTAAACCAAAACCATTAAACTAATCGGTTTCAGTAATGTTCTATTCAAATCCGGTAGCTTTATGGAGCTGATAAAGATCTCTTTCAAATCAGGAAAATTTTGTGGACTCGTAATCCATTACACACTATTAAAACAGTCCTGCATTTTGCTCTCCACCTCTGGAGGCCATCTTTTCTCAAAGTAGGAGCAGCTTTAGAGAAGGGAGTTCAGAGCAAGATTTCATGGCCTCTCTGGAAAACCCATTCCAGTGTTTGCACTCACTCTGGTGTTCTTTCTATTGCATACTGAGAATTTCCCCTGTTGTAACCTGGGACTGTTCTCCTTTTACTGCTGACCTCCAAGAATAGTCTGGCTCCTTTGTTTTCTACACACCCTCATTAGAGGTTGAAAGACAGAAGTAAGAACGCCATTAGGAACACAGTCCTCTCAACCTTCTCCCAAGTATCATGTGCTCCAGACTTTAATCATCACAGTGGTTCTCAGCTGAATTTTCTCCAATAAGTCAATATCTTTTTGGCAGCAGTGGTGTGTTGGAAAGCCAATCATGAAGAAAGCCCCTGAGGGTGGATATCACAAGTACTGTTTCTTGCTCTTCCACAAGCCAGCCATTCTTCTTTGTGTTCCAGCTTCTGGGATGTATTCTTAAATAGAAATATTTCAGTTCCAGAAGTAGTCTGCCCTCTGCATAGTGCAGTTCCCAAGTTGATACTTCTTCCTGGCATCAAGACAATTAAGGATGGTGATACAGATTGGTCCAACCAACAACTTATTAGTCCAAGTGTCTGCAAAACAGTGAAGTTGGTTAGAGCTTCCTAATGGGAGCTCGTTTCTTATGGAGTATCTTTTTTCTTTCTTTTTTCTCTGTTAATTCCCAGGCTTCTGAAGAAATGGTCACAGAAGCTGTACGAGTTGATCAGCCATGCCAAACTTCACTCATTCTCCATAAGGTCAGTTCAGGTGCATTTATAGCACAGATGGTGAAGCTCTGATTTCTGCACTGTCCAATACTCATTTTCTGTAGCTACATGGATTCACTTACTGTGTGTCCATCCATCCATCCATCCATCCATCCATCCATCCTACAGTCTATGGAATACAGTTAATCTAGATGTAAAAAAATCAACTAAGACCAAAAAACTCCTAATCTAAACCACAGAATTAGTTCTTTGTGGCCGTTAATGGTGAAATAAGCAGGAAATTAGATGTGAATTAAACATGACTTCTATACCAGCTGATGCAAGGAAGACCTTGGCATCCACTTTGTTGTGTGTTTCATGCTAAAATATTAATTCTGTTTATACAGAGTGTGTGGAATGACTGATATTTTATTGTAAAACAGACAGTATTGCCTAAAAGCTTCCCTAACTAATAACTATTTTTGACATCAATTGTGGAAAAGAACCAACATGCTTTAATGCAATATCCTCTCAGAAAAAAAAATAGTTAAACACAAAAACTGCTACATCATGAATAAAGACATCATAAAAACAAGAGAAAGAGGAAGAGGAGGGGTTTANTATTCAATAAAGTTATCAGGGAAGAAATCAGGAAGCCTTGAGCATATATTTGGTAAATCTTAACTACGTATAAGAGTTTGTTGGACAAATTCATGGCTGCATTCATCAAGCTCCTTTCTCAAGAAGTACTTTAATGAACATATTGTAGTTAACATTGTTTTAAGACAAAAAGAAAAATAACTATAATGAACCACAGTGGGCATCATTTAATGTTTTTATATTCCTGCCATGAAGACAGATATGTTCCTTTTGTTCTGCCTGACGCATGTATCCCTGAAGCAATAGCCACATGAGGTCACTGTTGTTCATACATGAGTCATAAGCTCAACTCAAAATTTTCAGTTGACTGAAACCTAAATGTGTGACTGAAAAATAAAGTTGATTGTATTATACAGTAACAAAAATTTGTGTTTCACAGTCTGCAAAGAGAATTTATTAACATGGGAAATACTAAATACAAACACTAAATGCATAAAATACAAAATATACATGAATAGTTTATTTGCATTTGAAAATAGTTATAGCATTTGAAAACCAGTTAAAAATTATCCCATAATGGCTGAAAAGAGCATGAGCATTATCTACTAGATTTTCTGGAACTTTCTCTGTAGTAGTTATTCAGTTGCACTGGAATAATAGCATCAAAAGAATTTCAAGAGACTTAGAACTTCATAATTATTTAATTGCTTATCTTTCATGAGAATTCTTTTTTCTTTCTGCTTTTACATGTAAAGTTTCTTGTCTTCAGAAGCATAAAAATACAAAAAGTTTCAATATTACAATGTGAGTTGTTCTAGCATTAGAACATCAAGAACAACAGCAAGCTGTTAGACAAGCACTGCTACAGCAAACCTGTGTACTGAACTGCAGTGCAAAGCCATCCTAGCTGAGAATTTGCTTACAAGTTTTTTGTCATTTCTTAAAATATATTGTACCTATTATGCTGATAGACTTTCTCTGAATGATTCATCCATTCATGTGATTATATAAGCATACATTTTCATAACAGCTTCTCTTAAAAGATTACAAAGCATATATGATGAATTCAGTGTTATGAAATTTCAGAGAGAGTACATTTCTTTTTTGTCGAATTCTTCTCATAAAAGAATAAAGTGTCATATTCACCAGTGCTCTATAGTCATGAAATTAAAAACCTTATCACGATCAAAATCATCAAGAGGATAGAACAGAAATAGCGATCAAAAATGTCAGCTGAATTTGAAGAACTGCATAATTAAAATCTTACTCCCCAAACTGAATCAAAGTCACATTTGTATGCTGAGATTCTTTCAGGGAGGTGAGTTTCTTTTTTTATGCTGGTGTATTTATCAGCATGCATTTAGATGCAAAAGCACGATTTGTTCTACTAATAAAATAAAAGATAACTTTAAAAGTTGATTAGCTTTTGCAACATCTTTTATCAAACTACCATGCATATTAACTTCTACATCTAAGCATTAAAACCCCTCACTACATAATGTAATAAAAGACTGCTTTAATAGAACATTAACACAGTAAAAAAACCCAGATATGTGCTCAACAATTCTTGTATTTATTTTTTCATCTGTAAGCAGGTGAGTAAACAAAATTCCTCATATTATGCAATTATTTCATATCTTTGGATTCCCATATGGGATTTTAGAGATCATGGAGAAAACTTAAGCATTAAATGTATTCATCTCCAGCAAAAGAGCAACAAAGTAATGAGTCTTAAAGACAGAGCCTGTATAAAAAGTGGATGGAAAGGCACGGCAATACAGGACATTACCCCCATTGTCTGTTGTCAGTATGTAGCCTTAAAACTGGAAAAAATAATTGTTCTCATAATTAAATAACCATTAGCTTAAACTCTACAGCTGCTCTGACTACACATAATATGACCTCCATGTTTATAGAAACAAAACATGGTATAACTACAAAATATAATTAACTGCACTAATTAAGCTATAAAATAACAATATCTCTCAGTAAGTATATGACTACAATTTACTGCTTAACTGAATTAATTCATGATTGTAAAGGAAGGCTGAAAGAACTAGATTCAGGAGTGAAAGAGTTCATGCAGCCTCAGAAATCAGCTGAATTTTGAAAATCTATCGGAATATTTGGTGACTAATCAGTAGCAGCAGCATGTGCAGCAGATGGTTTTTCAGTGGTGGGAATGGGTGTGAGTGTGCATGGCTGCAAACACCATTCCCGTAGCTGGTGGCCCTTCTGCAGTCTGAAAGGACAAGAAAAGTTACATTTCAAGATTTGTTAGCAGGATCCACAAAACAGCAGTTCAGCCAGCTCTTAAAGAGAAGTCAAAAAATTACCCACAGAAATAGGGGAAGCAACAATGGGGTGTTTTCACTTGCAGAGCACAACACAAAATTACTTGATAGTGCCATGATACTGCCAGGATGCAGGAAGAAAGGAACCTTTTTCACTCCCTAAACTCAGATCACAACCATGGAAAGAAATGAATACTTTTATTTTGGCTCTTATGACCAAATAGATCTTGATACTTTGTACTGAAAATTGTCCTAAGGTATCTGACCTTTTAAACCATACTAGCTGTCAATTGTTGTACAAGATAAATATATGAGAGCTATTTTCAGGAACAAGTCATATGACAAAAAATTCAACTTAATGTTTCTTAGTTGTTTATTAACTAGTGAGTTCCGTCTTTATTTTGCTATTTTTTTCTAATAAAGCATTTCTGCCTAAGCAAGCAAATGAAAATACCTCCTGCTACATTTCCTTTACTCAGTAATCAAAATCCTTACTGAAATAATTTATCACAATGTTAGGAGCATATTTTTTGAGTGGAATCCCTTCAAGATATTGGCAGTGCATCACTGGGTTCCCCAGGTAAGAAAAAAAATCTTTTTTACCTAGAAATTCATATTATTGCACCAACTACTATTCCGCCTAAAAGCTCAGCTACCCAGGGGACTACTTTTCATCACTGAATGCAAGTGCCCAATATGTCACTGCAGCAGATGATGATGGGGCAGGTGGAGGGCTCTTATATTCATTTACTTCAAGTGAGATTTAATTTATTCTCCACCTATTCTTTCACTGAGAACTTCTCTACCTTGCCTTTATAACCCACTCCATTAGGGTGTCTGGCAAGTCAGTGAAGAGGAGAGAGGGTAACATATTTTTGTGTGAGTCATATGCTGGTAATAGACTGAGCTATTTTACTGTCCAAAGTAGAATAGCTCTTTCATCTCACAGGTAGTTTTACTACTGCTGGTTAAAGGTTTAAAGGAATGTATGGCTAGTCTATTTTAGGGGCTGCTGACATGCAGTCAGAAAATACACAGGGGAAATTTTTGACCAGTTGAAGTTCAAATATCATTCAGAAGCAGCAAGCAAAAAAAAAAATCCTTCCACCACAACCCTGTGATCTCAAAGGTAGCTTTTTAAAATGTATCTCTATAGTTTGTGATTTATAAGATCAATTTGGTAGCATTCTTTAGAAAATCTTTTGAGATTTCATCCTTATAGTTGCTCAAGATTACATTTATAAGAGAAAAATTAGCACAGTTGATGTCACCCATAACTTTTACAGTAATCCATATAATATACACATATGTATTATATATTTTGCCTTCCTTCCAAATTCGTCATCCATCCACAGAGATGTAGAGATCACTACTGACACGTACAAATCAGGATATGAAGTCATTCAGAATTCTATCAGGAGGTAATAGTAATAATAACTATTATAATACCATTATAACCATAATTAAGTTTGTGTATAGTATTAATATGAAGCAAAACAGTTTGTTCCAACTGTTGTGCAGATTTCTGAAGAGCTTACTCTCCATACAGAAGTTTCATCTTCCAAACCATGGAATCCAAGGTTAAGAGCCACAAAAAGTACCACATGTCTGATCACTAATCATCACCATACCCACAATGTGTATGTATCTTTTCTTTATGAGAGTTTTTTAATTTCCATCTTTCCAAGGTCCTGGAGACATGTAAATGTGCAATTACTCAATTACTCATCATCAAGGCATTTTTGTAACCCATTTTTACTTGGGAAATGTTTGGGTGTGCACACTTTTTTTTTTTTTCTGTATAAACAGGGTCAGAATAATTTAGATTGGGAGAGGTTTCTGGAGGTCATCTTGTCCAGCCCTCCTTGCTCAAGGCAGACATACATTCACTAATTAGGCTGGAAATAGCAAGCTATTTATTTATATTAGCATCAGGACAGCTATGAAAAAGAAGCACTTTCATGAGAAAATAATCTAGTGTCTTGCAATTTTATAAATTAAAGAACACCATTTCTCAGTTACCTTTCTAATATATATGCATTTCTCTTTACACAGATGTATACACACACACATCCCACATATAAAGATAGAAACATGGAAGTTGGAAAGATAAAGAAAAGAATGCATAAATATGCACATATATATATAAAAGAAATTGCATTTGTGAAAAGAATATGCTAGTATGAAATGTTCTAAAATAGTACTCTTTTCCTCATGAAATAAGGGCAATTCCACAGACCCTACTAAGAAATATACAAGGGGTCAGAAAACCCCTTGTCTTTTACTCAGACCAACCTTTTCAAAAAGAAGCATCACAAAATGGAGCCTGGATACAAGATGTGACATTTTGAGAACACATCAGCTGCCCCTCAGTGCATTCTGTATGAGTTTGACAAGTCAAGGCTAACCTGGGTGACAACTAATTAAGACCCTACTAATGAGGCCATAAAAATTGGTGTCCTTAGAGATTTCTGATTACTGACCTCTATTGCTCTTTGGTCATTATATGGGGAGAAATATCCCTGAGTGAAAACCTGAACATTTCCAGAGCACATCTTTCTGTGGTAAATAGAAAACAAATGTAGTTAATCATGCAGATATCAGCAAAACATGGTACATTATGCCTTTGTTTTCATGCAGAAAGAAAATGTGTCTGATGTAGATGTTTAGATTTACAATAGCTTAATAGAACCAATATTTGCCATATTCAAATACCAAACTACAAACAAATGTGCTGTCACTCTGAAAGCTTTCATATGGTTGCAATTTTCAAATTAGCAAACTGAAAGTTATCTAAAAGGCAACATATTGTTATACTCTTGGGCCATTATGGCATAACTTATTTATTTATCTGTTCCAGCTTAAAATCAATTTTTCCAGATTTTGGACTCAGAATCCCCACAGGGTTTTTACAATTTGGTTACTCCTTTCTCAAAAAGCAGACATTTTCTTTTGGGCTATATTACAGGAGCATGTGTACCACAGGACTTGGCAACACATCTGAGGAAATGTGACCTGTATAGGTGTTTTTTTTCCTGTACTTATCAACCCTGGTACAACAACAGTGTAATGCAAACACTCCCTTGTCATAGTATATCCTTGCATACAGGAAAGCAACAAGACTGATCTGAGCTTATTCACAGAGAAAATATCTGATCTCAGCACACAGGGGGAAGCTGAGTGAGGCCAGATTGCAGCCAATTGACCTGAAAGGAAAACATCCAAGCTCCTATATTAGTTCCATTGTTGCTCTACAGACTGAAATGCATTTATATCCGTGATAATTTCCCTGTGCTTTTTCTCCAGACATGTTGTTTTCCTAGTTTAAAGAAGAGAACTTGAAAAAGGTTGCCTTCTTTACCCCACGTACATAACCCTAACTCAGAAATCTCGTTTTCTCAGATTCAGGCATCTTACCCTGACCCAAACTTTAACTGCCCACAATGCAAATATCTATATATGAAACTATTGTTTTAAACAAACTGGCTTTATTGTCAAAGGAAACAAATCTATGTAGTCAACACAGAGTTTTCTTGAGAAGTAAATGCATCTATAGCTACTCTTTATTGTTATTACCAGACCTCTGTTGACTACAGAGATACTGCATGATGATTTTTCAGATGATTTTTTGAATTACTTCAATTGGTTTAATAATGACACCATTGCTCATTGTAGTTACATCTGGAAAAAAATGTTGAAAAAATGATCTTGTTCTTCTGATTTTTTTCTGCAGGGTTGTTTCTTTCAAGCATCAGACCTTTCACTCTTACATATCCAAGTGACTCTCAAAATTCATTTTGAACTTCAGTTACAAAATCAGAGTATACACAAGTGAGGAGGTACAGTTCTCATCCATGAAACTCAGAGATAAGCACAACTGGAATACTAGACTCAATTTCATTTTTGAATTTTAGACTGAGTGAACCTCTATCTGTTAAAAGATTGGATCTGTGTGCACACTCACTGGATTACATTCCACATATTTAGATTCTTTTACAATTTTGGGTAAAAAAAATTTCTGAGTTAAATTGGGCATTTATAGTGGTCAGATTTTTCAGTGTTGCTGAATGATCTGGGTGTCTGTGTTTTCTACATGCATACTGCATATGATCTGTGACTTTTCTTGGTGACTTTTTTTCAAAGCTGCTAAAAAATTTTGAAAGATTCTTCTCAAGCCTGCCTTATTTTTTTTTCAATATAGTCCTAATATAGAGATGTCTGGAACTAGTCTTTTGAAGTAATACCAGAAGAGGGGTAATTATGTCCCATGTTAATGCATGCTCTTTACATATGTCAAGCAAATATTTGTTTCCCTTCAAAATGCAGCAGACTATCTCCTAGATCATTAATATGCCACACATTGCCTTTATTATGAGATCTTATTTAAGAAATAAAACCAAAAAGGTTTATCACTGATTCAGTGAGAGTCATCTCAGTAACCTTAAATGTATATAGGTATCTTTTCAATTCATGGTTATTCTCTTATAAAATCATCATATATTTTTATGTCTCTTTCTTTGTTTTAAAAGTAATTAAATCATAACTATTAAGAAAAAATAAAACACAACTGTGATTATATTCAAGTTATTTTCACATTATTTAGGTAGGGTTTGTGGTCTCTAACATAAAATTGTAGTCGAAATCCAGCAAAGTTCTCAGGATAGTGTTGGAGATTTAGACCTCTCTGCTCCCAAGACTGTATATTTAATAATACTAGGATAAATATACCAAAATTATTTGGAGCAGGAAGCAGAAGCTGGAAGAATCTGCTCCCCCAGATAAGGACTCTTGTCAGTGGTTTGTTACAGTTGGTTTTCCCCTTTCTCCCATACCTTTGCAGGATGCCCCATTTTTACCATGAATATGAGAAACATCTTACTGCTATGGTTTAACTGGTGATTACGAGAGTTTCCTTGACAACAGAGCAGTGTAGCTGCTTCTCCAGATTAGTCTCACAAGACCTAGTAGCTACAAGCAAAATATGAAATTATGTGATTAACAAAGGTGAAAAAAGTTGATTTAGCCAGGCTATATACCAGAGATATCCATCACATTTTCCTCATTGGCTCACACCTTATAAGTTGATGAAAAATTATACCTTCCTAAATGAAATTTATAAGTGACTAATTGCAGAAGGACATTTTTTGATTGTTTGTTTCCATTTTCATATACCAACTGAAGACTGTGAGGAAATGCCTATTAGCAAGATTTCAGACAATCCACTCTTTGTAGTATTTCCTGTTGATTTTTTATTCATGTGAAAGATCTAAGAAACTATTGCTTATAACTATATTATGCCACGTGTACAGAAATTGTCTCTTTCACAAATTTTACTGAGGCTCTTTTTGAAGCTATCAGTGCTCTACTGGAGGTAGGGCACTGAAAAGGAAAAATCCTGATTAGAAGTCCAGGTTGTTCCCTCTGGTTACCAACATTAACACAAAACAGACCTGCAAAATCTTCAGGTAATAGGAGTGAAGCAAGACTTTTCAGTGTGCTGTCTAACCTAAACTTGCAACTCCCTAAAGCCCTCATAAAAACACAGGCATGACTTTAATGACTTCTCTGGAGTGCATCTCTGCTGTCTTCTGCTGCACAGCATGTGGAGCCCTGAGGCCTGCAGCATGCTGGTTGGTATTACTTGGAATGCATCAGAGATCCCATCCAGAAAGAGCACTCATTTCTTTTGCAGAGAAACTGGAGCACCTGCGGAAGTGTGGGGAGAAGAAAAGTTTGGAGAAGAGGTGGTGCATGGCCTTCTCTGATCCCATCAGGGTAACCTGATGCATCTGTACTTGAGCTTTGCTTTCTACAAATCAGGACTCCAAGCCTGAGTCATAATGCAGCATTCATGACTCATACGTCATCTTTCACTGCTTTCTGCAAATGGAAACCTTTAAGCTTCTAAATATATATTTCAAGACTCACCTGATAATTAAAATCTTGGAAGACCCAGATGCATCCTGTGTTACATTGGTGTTGTGCATTGTATCATGCTGTTCACTACTATTTTCCTTTCCTACATTAAATCTTTTAATCTTATCCAACTATAAGCAATATATCACACAAAATGCACTTTTATTCACTATGCCAACAAATAGAATGAAAATATTTCCCAGTTTGGCGCACAGAGCATGTGTCACATCTTGTGACCATATAACAGCAGCACGCTACATATAAACAAGATAAAATCCCTTGGCAATGTATCAGTCATCGAGTACAACCTCTCTCTCAAGACAGTGAAACATAAAATTGCTTAGTAATCACCTGCTGCTTTTTTTTTCCCCTTCCAATTAATAAGCCATGCTTAAAAGTTCTCTATTAAGATATAATGTAATCCTCCTCAAATTTCTCATCATGACTCAAGGAAACATCTGAGAATCTTGTGAAAAGAGGTTTTGGCCTATTTGAACAGGAGCATGTTTCACTAATACATCTCCTAGCACCCACTGATGAAGGAAGTTTGCAGAAGAAATCAAAAGAAGATTCAAGTGTCTGTTTGTTCTGACTTTGACCTAGTCTATTGGAAGCATAAAAATCCCTGTTCAAGACTGCAGTTTTTGGAAAATACAGGCAACTGGGTGTACTATGGGGTGATTTTCTGAGATGTTAGAAAGCTTCACATTCCTTTTATTAGCATATGAATAGAAGGAACACTCTTAAAGATAAATATAATGTTTATAGACATTTATATGTCAGGTCAAATGGAAAAATTATTCTCCTTTATTGAAAGATAATGATTACTTCTTATGACTAAATTTTATGGTGCTGCATTATTTACAAAGCTTTAAGCAGACATTAAAATAGTCATTATCAAGGGGAGGATTCTCCTTTCATTCTGTCTCTGTTCTTTCACATAAAAGAACATATTGCAAATGTAAACACACTTTGAGCTGAATATTTACAGTATTTTTAACACTCTTTCTGGCATCTTGCTGGCAGATGACTAGCTGTGATATAAAAAAATGTTTTTGTGACAATAGTTTTATGTGCTTTTTAGCAAGATTTTCTTCTGATACATGGACTGTCAGAATTAACATGCACAACATATTTATGCTCTGTTGACCACCCAGATTTAAGATATACCAGCTGGTTATAGGGAAATGGATGCAGTCAGTCTCAAATGCCTATGAATCTCAGCTCTGCCAACTGAAGAAATCCAGGTAGCTTTCTTATACTTACACCTTGACTGTTCTGTGTTTCTGTTCTCTCGCCTGTATCTATTCACTCCATTTGTATGAACAAGAAGGAAAAAAAGAATCATACACAGGCTATTATTACAGGCAGGATTAGGATTTTCAATACAGGTGAGGTACGCCCTTTGAAGCACAGGAATCCCATGAATAGCTCCCAAAAACAGGGCGCCTCTCTGAGAGACAGTTTTATACTGATTTCTCTCTGCAGCCCTAGAATCCATATGTGGAACAGGCTAACAGCAAATGTTAGCCTATACAACCAAGATGGAACTTTTCCCCTCTACTGGTTGCTCATCTGATCTAATAAAAAAGCCTGTCAACCAAGGAAAACCAGATGCTAACTGCTATCTCTGTGCAGCTGCAGATGGGTTAGTCTAGAAACCGAGCTCACCAGTGCAGAGTTACTTTCTGCTTCCCAGCACATGAAGGCAAAACTCCTAATCAGAAGTTTCAGTTGGCTGCAATGTTGTTACAAATTGTGTGGGCCTGCATGAAAGGAATAATCAAGACCAAAAAGGGCCGTGAGGCTGAGCTCCACACATCTGTAAAATGTTAGAGAGAAGGCCTTACTCATTTGCAAAAGCCACCGCCCACGGGGGAGCAGATTATTGCTGTGCAATTGATGTATCCGTAAGCCGATTGCATGGTGTGTGGGGTGGATGAGCAGAGATATGAGGGAGGGAAGCAAAGCCTATGGTCTTACCAACTGATTGTGCTTCTGGTGAGGAACAGTTCTTAAAACTGTCCCACTATGTTGACTGAGATGGTGACTCCCATATATATGGTCTAAAAAGATCACCTTGAATGCATCATCCAAAATAAATGCATCAAGGAGAGATAAAGCAGACAAATGTGGGGGAAAATAAATTCAACTCATACAGGCTGGTGTCAAAAAAAAAAAAAAAAGAAAAAGGTAACACTGATCATATTCCTTTATTTGTGATGATTTGCATTATTCCAGTCAGCTCTATCCATTCCTAGAATCTTGTTTGATGAAATGAAAATCACTTTAGTAATATAGTTTGCAGAGGGCATGGAGAACAAGATTGTTTATTCTTACGTTATAACTTTATTACTCTGCATATTTACAGGAGAAGTTGCATACTGTCAGAAGAAAAATGAAGGTTTATAGCTTGGCTATTCACTTCTGATGTTTGGGGTTTTTTTCACTTACATTTAATTTCCCATCTCATTTTTAGATAATTAAAAAGAAAGCTAAAAACAGAATAAAGTTGAAGATTCACTTCTAAAAGTGAAATTTTGCAATGTAAAAACCTGCATTACTGAAGTATCTTCATTTCTTGATTGTTTTCAATATTTTTTGATCAAATTGATATAATCAACAAACAGCAGACGTGGAAGAATATCCAGTATCTCTGAGTCTTCCTCTCTCTTACCCTGAAGATAGATGTTGAATGTGCAGCTTATGTGATTTTTCCCCCTAGTGCTGTTCAAGCAATAATCAGAGTACTCTAATGTTTTGAGAGTCAAGAAAAACAAATAAGTGGTAAAGAAAGCCCCAGAACTAGCAAAATAGGATCAGTTTGAGAGTTTCCTGCTGGAATTATCTGCAAATGAACCTCAGAGTTCTTAAAAAAGTTTAGGGTATAGAATGGATTTTAGCAAATGAAGAAAGAACTTCAGTGAAGTGAAGAAAGCTCAACAGAAAGCAAAAAGAAAGCTTGACAGAAGCAAGACCTATAGGCAGTGAGACCAGAGAGAAAGTGAGTCAATATGTGAGCAAAGAACAGTGTCAGGGAGTAAAACAGCCAAAGAAAAAGCGATGAAGAAAGAAAGAAGAGGAATAGGAATAAAATATGATTGGAGACTACAGTTTTACTGTGGATTATTTCTTTATGTGAAATCTTCCTAACATGCACTGATAGATTACTCCAGGCTGGTTAAATCTTCTTAGGCAAAATAATCCTGAGAAACAGACTGAAGGGGAGGTTTATTTTGGCCTTTTACTGAACATAATGGTAGACATAGTACTGAACTCTTACCCTCAGAAATAAAAAGAGTTTTACATTTTTTACCTTATTATTTATCTTATTCACTAATATCTACTGCTTTGTTTCTTAGAGGTCAGTAAAAAGGAGAATTTGCAACATTTCTAAAGAACTGTAGGAGAAATGCTAGCAAAATTAGCATTTTCTCAGAAGTCGTCAAGTCAAATTTAGCCCACCTTTGTGTGCTTCTAGAACAGGTGCACAGGATAGTAATGCTCAGTAGCTGGCTGGAGGGATGGATGGGAAACACATGGGAGGCACATATGTATTGTTAGGTGAGGGCATAAATAGAAATGTACCACATGAACCTCAATACCGAAGAAGAAACAATACACATACGTTCCTAAACACAAAAATAGAGATGAGTGTTTTGCATCCACAAAGCAAATAAAATAGTTCTCTCAAGCAGGAAGGCTTTGCCCAGAGAGGAAAATTAAGAAACACTCTGGACCATCAGTAAAAGACACATGGAGAAGGGAGCAACAACAAATCTTAAATAAAAAGATACAAAACACAGGGAAAAGTATAGGAACAACAACAATACAACCCTAGATCTGGTGGCTGCAGAAATTGACAAACCCTTCTCATTCAAATCTAACCTCAAGGCAGAACATGAAAAACCGGTAAAAGCATTAATTGGAAGAAAACTGAGAGAGCTTACATCTGCCACAGTTAAAGAAAAAACTGAAAATAAATCCCTTTGAAATACTCAGTGAATTTAAGAGCAACTGAAAAATTCTGCAATAAATCTTAACAGGATACACAAAATAGGAGCTTAAAGAACACAGTTTTTAATGGCCTAGCCAATGTAATGTCATTTCTTAAATGCCCAAATGTATTAAACATTTTATGATACTGTTAAAGGCCCAATCTCTGTCCTGAAGAATTCAATTTATATTTAAAGCACAGCTTAGGAAAAAAAGTATTTCATAAAAAGAATTGGAATTGGTAGTTTCAGGCTACACTGTTCAGCTGGGTGCTTGTTAAGTTTACATGTGTCTCAGTAGTATGTGAAACCTGTATTTCATGTTGGAAAAAAAATCAGAGATTAAATTTAAATAAAGGTTTAAAGAAGGAGAAGCTACAGAAATGTGCGGGAGAGAATAAAATAAACCCTAAATTTCCAAAAACATCAGATATTATTACTTCTAAATAATCAGATTGGTGGACAGTTCAAAAACCTGTTACTAAAAAGAAAAAAAAATCATAATCAAACCCAAAGCTTTAACTACCTTCACAGGTCTCTGATAGCTGGATGATAGAAGAATTTTATTTAACAGATTTTATGATGTGATGATAAGTTTATTACAGCTTCTTCTACCAAAAGATCTAATTCTTGTCCTGAGGAGGTGTTTGACCTAAACTTCCTTTATTTCACTTTGGCGGAAAAAGAAAACAAATCTGAAAAAAATACCAACTCCACCAAAAAAACCACCTAAAAACCCCCAAACCAAGCTAAAACTCTTTGGGAGTTACTATTATAACTAAAATAATATACATTTAGTGTTCTGAAAGGTTAATAATTTTCCAACATGTATCTCCTTTTAGCACAATAACATCTTACACGATCACCTATCTCAAATCTCTGTATCAGCTATATAGTTGAAGAAAATCATCATTCATTAAAAATAAATGGAAAAGACCATCTTCAAGTAAATATAAACCAGTTTGCTGTTATCTGAATGTTGAGACAAAACATGACACTGCAATTTGATAAATGTTTTAAGCCAGTCAGCAAAACTTGATCCATTAAAGCCCTTTCCCTACTCTTTGTGAATTGTGTTAACCACAGAGCTGGAAGCTGTTCCTGTGTTGTTTGTATCAGCTTTCTAGGCAGAGCAGAGGAGCACCACAAGAGACACCTCTTTGCTTATGTCTTCCCCATCAACAGTGCTGAGGATTTCTGCCTAAAAGCCAGAGGGACCTGAAAATTCAGATGGCCACCCCTGCTTTCCCCCAGCACAGAAGGGAAGTGTGCAGAAGTAAAGGTATTTCTCTGTGCCTCTGAACTTTCAACAGCCAACCCTGTCACAGCAGGGCTGGGGCAAGGACTACCAGGGGCCCCACTGCCACCTGCAAGCTCGCTGCCCACCTCTCCAGCACCCCAATCTGCACCGAGGAGGACTTTTGGAGATCTGAATCTCCTTACAGCTCTGACTTACTGCCTAATTCCATGCAAGTTGTACAGTGTCTCTTGGAAGGTGGTTCATAGTGGGGGATGCCTTATTGAGAGTGAAAAACAAAAACTCCTTCCACTGATCTTACTACTAGCAGAAACATAATGGGATATGATATCCTAAGACTTGTGAGTGAATGTGAATCATGGCCAAAGAAGATGCCAGATTCTGGAAAAATTCATACTGCCTATCTTTGGCAGCACTCTGCACTTGCTGTTGTAAATTCACTTTCTGCCTCTTGACATGCGCTGCACTGGGAACTTGCCCTGCACATTTTACCGAGCAGCAACGCATTGGAGTCCTTTTGCAAGTGCTGTCTGAGAATGACAAACTAATATCAAGAGGGAATGATGGAGGGATGAGGGAAAGAGAACCGTCAAATTTAGCAAAAAATTAAGACACTTAGAAAAAAATTAATCAAAAATCCAAAGGATATGAGGAAGAAAAAAACTTTAATTGCCTATATTGCAAGGCTAGGAGCCTTTTAGTAAACAAGAGCTGGAATGGCTCATTTATGAGCATGAATTTTTCCTTGTTGGCATTACTGAGACTTGATTGGGTGATCTGCATGACTGGAATACTGGAATCACTGGCTGTAAACTATTTAGGAAAGAAGTTGGGAGAAAGAGTGCAAAAAGACGCTACATGTCAAAAATGGTTCATTCTAAGTGATGACAGTGTAGAAGTGACAAATATTGGAAGTTTGGGTGTGAATATTTAACTGGCAAAGTACAAAGTACCAGCTGAGATTGGCTGCAAGTTACCATATCAGAGCAGGAAGCCCCGGGCTTAGGGGAGTACCTGCCTATAGTGTAGCAGGACTAAATGGCTGTGTAATCACAGGGACTTCTGCCCGAGTGGCATGTGCTGAAGAAATTCTGATGCCAATGTTAACATTCTTCTAGAATTCCAAAGTTAGAGGTAAAAATTTCTAACTAGGTAAAAATCATGGTTATAGTAATACAAATTCTTAGATTTGCTGTTTGCACAGAAAACAAAGCCCAGTCAGCACTGATCCTGTATTGCTTTTAATGGGTTGATTTCAATTAATTGATAGCAATTAAGAACCAAAGGGGGGGAAATAGTATCATAACATAATAAGCATACCAGAGAAGGAACCAGAGAAAATAGATAAAATTAACAAAAGTAAAAGAATACACAATCATTTAATAATGGACCTCACCAGATTCAAGTAAATCAAGATTAATCAATTGAAAATTGAGAAGGCAATAAGACCTACCATGGCTGCTAAGATCAATAAGAAGAGAGACTATTTGGGCTTTTTAAAAGGATATTAAAAGCAAACAAAAGAGAAGAATAATATTGGTTTTGCACTAGCAGGTGGGAAACGCAGAATAAAGAATAATAAAGTAGACAAACCACGTGTGCTCAGTGCATAGCCCCATTCTCTGTTTAGGAGGGGAGAAAGTAGAAATGGTATCATAAGGTAAGGTTGAAGTACTTTCCATTCCAGTGGTTGCTCCAGAGAATTAAAAGGCAGTTAATAACAGCACACATTTCCAAATAAAAAGATCCAGGTAATTTTCATTGAGAAGTTTTAGAAAAAACTGGTAAAGAAATTCTCTGAACCATTAATGTTGATTCTCAACAAGAACTGGACCACCAGAAAAGTCCCAGTGAAAAGGAGGAAAGCTAATGATGTGCCAATATTTTAAAGGGGTAAATGAGATGACCTGCACAATTGTATACCCATCAGTCTAACATTGATCTGAGGCCAAATGATGAAACAGCTGATATAAGACTCAATTAATAAAGAACTAAAGGCAGATAATTAATGCTGATCATCATGAGTTTATGGAAAACAGATCTTATCAAGCTAACTTGATGGCTTTTATTGATGAGATTACAAGTTTGGAGGATGACGGTAACCATGTTGGTTCAAAAACTAGAGTTTTTGAGCTCATTTTGATGACTACTTAACAAGGAAAACTAGAAGGATGAAAATTCAACATAGAGCATATTAAGTTAGTAAAAAAGGTAGCTAATGATACATAAATTAGAACTTTAAATGGAAAACAACTTCTGAACATGTCAATAGTACCTTTTACTATCTACCATTTTAAATATTTCTACATAGAAGGAAAAGCAAAGGAAATTGCTATCAATGTAGTTTGAAGATGAAAAAATGGCTTCAATAGCATGTTATAAAGAGGAATGGCTGTTTTGCATAACTTGGGTGACTTGGCACGCTGAACATGAAGAAATATTTATTTGAGCAGGGCAGAACACAAAGTCCTATAGCCAGGAAAAACAAAGTAATTCCAAGACAGTCCATGAAGGAGCCTATCTCAGGAAACAGAACCAGAGAAGGATCTCTAGAGGTCATAGGAGATGAACAAGATGGACAGGACATTTCATGAGGATGATGAAAGCAAATCTGATATGAGGGTTTTTGCATTTGAAAATGCCACATTCCTTAATAAGATACTGTGTTCACTTCCACAGCCCAAGTTTCTAGAAAATATTGAACTGCTAGGGAGGATTTAAAAAAAAATCTGTGAAAATGATTGAAGGACTGAAAAATCTACCTGGTAGTATAACACTCAAGGATACCAAGGTCTTTACCTTATCAGAAGGAAGATTATATATTGAAATGGCAACAGTCAAGAAAAGCTTATAGAGAAAACAACCTTTTTGATTTCTAAAGGGAACTTTTCAGTGTTGCTGTTAGAAATCGAGTAAGAAGCAGTTCCTTTAAGATAAGGTTTAGACTAGAGATAAAATGTAATTTTTTGGTATTATTTCTTCTACTCTAGGATTTATTATGGAATACTTTATGTATTCCCTGATTTTAGAAAATTCTAAATAATGTCTGGAACAGCATTTCCCAAATTTAGTTCAATCAGAAATCAGCCCAAGAAAGACCTATCACCTGGCAGAAGGCCAGTCTGTGTAAACAAAGGGACTCCATTTCACCTAGAAAGCCATTAAAATGTTATAAACAAACATAATTTGGGTTATTCTTCTCTCTGATCTGTCGTATGAGTTATAAGACCACTCACGATTTCAGGAAAGCAGTAGGATTTTCCAAGATCAGAGTCCAGAAGAGATCATTAGACCTGCTGCATACCTTTTACTTTTTCTTCTTACAGTTGACTCTTCATGAAGCCCATTAATTTCCTGGGTGGCAAAGTGAGACTGCGTCAGGCACGGCTGCCTCCCGTGGCTTGGTACCCATGCCGGCTTCCTCCGTCCCTCGGCGGCCGGAGAGGCGCGGTGTCAGCGGGCACGGCAGGGCAGGGCAGGGCAGGGCTGGGCTGGGCTGGGCTGGGCAGGGC